>CM076577.1:86794374-87147297 GCA_034641835.2 Pinus albicaulis
CAATATATTTATCAAAAAACCTCAAACTTGCCATCAAATAAAATATCCCTATAAAAATGAAATTTGCCTTTCTACTCATAAATTTGCCTTTAACTTATACTATTGAGTACTTAACATTGAAATCTAATTTCACTTGTACTACTCCTAAAAGGTTATAGGTTCAATTCCAATTATTTAATAACAAATATACTAAATATTAATTTGTCCAAGTATTGATTCTCATCCATCTAGATTTTAATTATGACAGATATGTTTAACTGTTTAGTTTTAAAATGAAGTAAATTGACCCATAAAACAATAGATTTTCTAGCCAGATTTTAGTAAAAATTGACAATATTTTGGGTGCTTTTGGGATTTTTGATGGTGTTGAATCCATTTCCACTCCTACCATCAGATTTTCAAAGAAAAAAAATAGCCAAATTCAGATCTCCAACCCAATTTGAATTTGATTGATAGACAACTTTCTTGTGCCAAAACTAAAATAGTAAAACATTATCTTATTTGACTTTTTATTACTGAATTTACACTTTTTCACATCTTTTCAATCAATCAATATTATAATGATATATGGAAATAGGTGACAGGCACATCATGGATTTTTTTGGTGAGATTCAAAGGATGAATATTTCATGGTGATGTCATATTATATTATAGAGATGCTGATGTCATGAATCTTTTACGATTCATAGATCAGATCCGACTTCATTGTGGTGTGGTGTCGGCTAAATTTAAATAAGCACTCACTCATATAAAAGTGAAGTATTATGTGTTCTTTGAATTGTATTTAGCCAAAGCTGTAGGTAGGAGCGTTCTGAGGTAGATAAGTTGAATTTTTGTACCACGCTGCAAAAACATACGTTGAGGATTCTAACCAAATTTTTACAGACATGTAGAAATAGTTGTTTTGACAGATTCATCATTAACAGATTTCTAAACAAATTAAAAGTTGGCTGCTTGATTGTGGGCGAAAAGTGGTGCAGTCACTCCAAGTAATCCAATCAAACACTTTCCAAGCTAGGCCATTATCATCTGTGATATCTCACGGGGTTGTACCAACTGATTCTGCTTCAAGAGATTCCTTGCATACAAAGTTAGTTCCCATGGTGCAAAAGCTTGCCATGAAAAATTCATCTGACAACTTTCATGAAGATAAGCACTTGTGTAAGATGTTGCCGGTTAAGAATTTGACAAAATCACTCAGTGAAGATCGAGTTTTTCCAGAGAGTACTAATGAATCTGAAAACCAGAAATCTTTATAGGTAAAAATTGGGACGAATTCCAAAAAGAGGCCTTCAGATGACGGTCTAAGCTCTTCTGCTACAAAAAATCTCAAAATATTAAATTCGAAAAAGAGGCCTTCAAATGAAAATCTAAGCTCTTCCGCCACAAAAAAGCTGAGGATATTAAATTCCAAGAAGAGGCCCTCAAATGACAGTCTAAGCTCTTCTACCGCCAAAAAGCCCAAGATATTCAATTCTAAAAAGAGGCCTTCAAATGACAAACTAAGCTCTTCTGCCATAAAAAAGCCCAAAATATTCAATTCTAAAAAGAGGCGTTCAAATGTCAATCTTTGCTCCTCTTTTCACAAATTCACAAAAGACTCCCACAAATGACAGTCTAAGCTCTTCTATTGTAGAAAAGTCCAAGATATTAGATTCCAAAAAGAGGCTATCAAATGACAGTCTAAGCTCTTCTGTCACAAAAAGGCACAGGTTGTTAAATTCCAAAAAGAGGCCTTCAAATGACAATCTTTGCTCCTCTGCAGTAGAAAAGTCCTGGATATTAAATCCCAAAAAGAGGCCTTCAAATGTCATTCTATGCTCTTCCACCACAAAAAACGCAGGATATTAAATTCCAAAAAGAGGCCTTCAAATGACAGTCTATGCTCTTCAGCCACAAAAAAGCCAAGGATTTTAGAGGTGTTGCCTGAGGCCAACCCAAGAGAGACAAACGATGATGAATCTAAGCATTTAAATTTTGTATCAGATTTGAATGATGATTCAGATGAAGAGAAGCACTTGGGTAAGACTTTTTCGATCAAGAATTTGACAAAAGCATATCGCGATTTTCCGGTGGATAGTGATGACTCTGAAGAACATAAAGTGTTAGGGGTAAAACCCAATCGAGGTGAATTGAAAACTGGGTTAGGAAAAATTAATCCTTGCCACTTAGCAAGATTTCCCGAAAGAGCAACAATATCGAAAGATCAGTGGCCTTGCAAAATCAGAAGATTGGTGGGCTTCAACATCAAAATGTGTTGGGAGTTCTTATTGGGAAATTTTAAAGACATTGTAGGTTGAGGTTACTAGGACCAATATAGGGTTTTGGGCTACAAAAGGGTAGTCACCACGCTGCAGGATGTAAAAGAGAAGCCATTAAAGAGAAACCTGAATCAAGAAAAGTTGAAAAAAAATTGCAGACACCAAGTTGAAGATTTAGAAAATGAGGGTAAATGTGAGGATAAACGATGATTTGAAGACCTTGAAGACCTTGGCGTTTGGAGCATCTAAAATTAGTTAATAAACCCAATAACTTCAAAGATATTCAAATCTAGCCTCTGCCCATATTTGCTTGCCATTTGGGCAATGGATGTGGACAAAAAGTACACATTCTGAAACATTCACAACTTTTGTCGACCCTTAAGGGAGAGGGGTCAGTCATTGGACACCTCAACAATGACTGGCCCCCATGCCACTTTGGACCGATCGACAGCATGTACGACACTTGTCAACCATGTGGGCAAGCATGTGGCGGGTACCGTCCACCGGTCAAACCGGTCACCAACCTTCTGAACCGATCGTCTCCTGCGATTTAATGGAGGCTTCTCGAGGAAGCTTGGTTTTTTGCTTCGGGTCTGCTTACTATTCGTTTCTGGCTCCGACTGTTGCGCAGAGGAGAATTGATGGTTGATGCCTTCACCACCGCCCTTCATGTGCTTCATCCCTCCTTATGGCACCTGTGCCCTCCTGGCTCGAGCTCTCCTGGTCCTGGTTCGACCGCGGCGGCATACAAAACTGTCATTCCCTCAACTCTGTGGCTGTTATGCCTCAGTTTTGTGTTCGTTAACCCTCGAATCTGTGGTGGTTTAACCTCGGCACTGTGGTGTATATACCTTGGCTCTGTGTTGTTATACCTCGGCTCTTTGGTGGCTATGCTTGGCTCTGTGCTACTTACTCTCGGTTATGTCATTGTTATACTTGGATTTGTGGTGGTTTTAATCGTTTCTGTGGTGGTTATACTCGGCTCTGTGGTGGTCATACCTCGGCTTTGTCGTCATCATACCTCGGCTCTGTGCTGGTCATACCTCGGCTCTATGCTGGTTTGACTCGGCTCTGTGGTGGTCATACTTCGGCTTTGTGGTGGTCATACCTCGGCTCTATGGTGGTTTTATTCGGCTCGGCCCTGTGGTGGTTTTAAATCGACTCTGTGGTGGTTTTACTCGACTCTATGGTGGGCATACCTTAGCTCTGTGGTGGTGGTGGTCATACCTCGACTCTGTGGTGGTTTTACCTGCGTTTGGAACTGTGTGGCTTATAGTTTTGTATGCTCCGAATTGTGTTTTTAGCTGCATTTTTCAGCTCTGGATGCTGTGAATTGTGCTTTCAAGTGCGTTTCCCTGTTGGTTTTAGTTTTTTTAGTGTTTTTTCATGTTTTTTAACGTTTGTTCTCTATGAATGATTGGGTTTTTTCATTTTTTGCAGGTCAATACAGAGGCCAAGGACAATGCAGTTGGATGGCAAGGCAAGGAGGATAATGCAGTTGGTAAGGAGGAATACCAGGAGGAAGAGGAATTCGAGGAGAGTATTCTTAAGGTAGGACTCTGTCCTACCAGTCATATGTATGTGTTTGTAAACACATTTAACCTAAAGGATATGTTCTCTGTTCAACTTCTTTATTGTATTTTACTGTGTTTTTAAACACTTGGGTTTTCTGTAAATTGTCTGTCTGGTTTTTTGTGTTGATTAAAAGAATCTGAATAAATTGAGATATAGGGTTTAGGGTTTATGGTTTTCTATAAATGTTTAAAGTAAATTGGTAATTTTCTGATTGTTTGTGTTAATTAAAAGAATCTGTGTAAATTGAGATTCCGCGTTTAGGGTTTATGGTTTTCTGTAAATGTTTAAAGTAAATTGGTAATTTCGTGATTTTATGTGTTAATTAAAAGAATCTGTGTCAATTGAGATTTCGGGTATAGGTTTTATGGTTTTCTGTAAATGTTTAAAGTAAATTTTTTGGTTTTTTGTGTTAATTAAAAGAATGTGTAAATTGAGATTCCGAGTTTAGGGTTTATGGTTTTCTGTAAATGTTTAAAGTAAATTTTCTAGTTTTTTGTGTTAATTAAAATAATCTGTGTAAATTGAGATTCCAGGTATAGGGTTTATGGTTTTCTGTAAATGTTTAAAGTAAATTGTTTGGTTTTCCTATAAATGTTTAAATATTTTTATCCACCACAGAGCTGAGAGCCGAGGTATAACTGTTTTATATTCTGTACATGTTTTCTCATACTGTGTTAGTAATGTTGAGGTTTAGGGTAGGGTTTATGTGTTAATTAGAAGGAATCTTTGTAAATTGAGATACAGGGTTTAGGGTTTATGTCATTTTCTCATATGTGTTAGTAATGTTGAGGTTTAGGGGAGGGTTTTTTGTGTTAATTAGAAGGAATATCTATAAATTGAGATACACGGTTTAGGGGTTTTGTCATTTTCTCATACTGTGTTAGTAATGTTGAGGTTTAGGGTAGGGTTTTTGTGTTAATTAAAATCAATCTTTGTAAATTGAGATATGGGGTTTAGGGTTTATGGTGTTCTTTAAATTGATATTTTGATGTTTAAATATTGTTGTAAGCACCACAGAGCCGAGGTATAACCACCACAGAGCCGAGTATGTTAATAATTTTTTATATTCTGTACATGTTTTCAATTAATTTCATGACATTTTCTCATACTGTGTTGTTAATAATGTTGTCTAAATTCTCATGTTGTGTTGTTAATAATGGTGGAATTTTCTCATACTGTCATAAATTGAGATATAGGGTTTAGGGTTTATGGTTTTCTGTGAATTGATATTTTGATGTTTAAATATTGGTATAATGACCATAGAGACGAGGTATAACGACCACAGAGCCAAGTATGTTAATAATGTTTTATATTCTGTACATGTTTTCAATTAATTTCATGACATTTTCTCATACCGTGTTGTTAATAATGTTGTCTAAATTCTCATATTGTGTTGTTAATAATGTTGAATTCAATTTCTTTGTTCACACCCTCTGTTGATTGTTCAGGGTATCATTGGTTTGCAATTATGATTTTTATAATCCACTTCTTTTTAATCAATTAAGAGGTAGGATCATTCAATCAAGGTTGTTCTCATTGCAAGACACATTTTCAAAGTGGGGCAATGGGCCAAAATCCAAGTTGAAATTTGGTGTCATGGACCTTTTTTGCTTATGAATTTAGTTTCTTTGTTCAGATTATCCTCCTTTATTTAGTGATTTTTATTGATGAAGTTAGCAAGTAATTTTCACAACCTAAAAATTTTCACCTAGCTACCTACTCCACCTTAGCAGTGGTAGAATAACTACCCTGGGGGACAGTAACAACGAAGGTGGTCATCATGCCGAGATTTATCTATTTCTTGATTCCAAACCCGCTTGCAAGAGGAAGCAAAAAACTTCTATATGAAATTATAAATTGAAACAAACTTTACCCACTTACAAATATATAAATCATTCAATCTATGAAACTATATTGTTAACTGAGGTGTGATTATTGTTTACTGTCAGAATTTCCCCCAAATGTTTTATACAAATTCTCTGGTAATAATATTGATCATTGTATTCACTTAATCATGTTGAGTGAGCTGAGTAAGAAAGCTTTATTGTTTAGTGTAAGAATGTCCCCCAAACGTTTTCTACAAATTCTCTGGTAATAATATTACTCATTGTATTCACTTAATCATGTTGAGTGAGCTGAGGAAGAAAGCTTTATTGTTTAGTGTAAGAATGTCCCCCAAACGTTTTCTACAAATTTTCTGGTAACAATATTGATCATTATATTCACTTAATCATGTTGAGTGAGCTGAGAAAGAAGCTTGCGAAAAAAAGTACAGAAAAGAAAATTCGATAATTGACAGGTCTCTAAAGTTCAAGAGGGTATGCTTGCCAAAACATTCTGGGTAAGGCTACAAACCTTCAAGGAAATGCCATTTATTTCCTTCTATTTTGATTTCAAGGACTTGAATCTACCTTCTATGGAGGCAGAGCAGCATTCATATGTTGTTGTTTATGAAATTTTGAGCCTAGCAATAGAAAAGAAATAAAAAATTCTTAAGAGGATAAGGGAAATTCTTATCAGGGATCGAGAGATATATATGTTGCTTCGAACGAGACATAGATTTTGTCTTTATTAGAGATGCATACCAAGACTCAGAGTTGATTGGGAAGGACCCACTAATCATTTTTCACGTGTATCATACAGTTTCAGCATCTATTCTTAGACTATCAAAACCCATTTTGGATATGATCAGGAACCGCTAGAGAGGTCTTCAAATACTTAGAAGATTGTGATAGGGTACATATCATTGTTTATACTTAAAGCTTACCTATGTACAGTCTAAGAGAAATGTATTGATATTAATCTACTTTCTCAAAAATAGGACTACAATACATCGATGGTGACTGTGTCAACAAAGGAATTGTGGGATTGACGAAGGGTTGCCTGGGGTTGAGTAGTGCCATGCTCTCATGACCGTGGCATGTCATTATGGTAGTTGCATTAATTATTGTTGCAACTACATCCTCCCTAATGTCAATAATTGCCTCAAAGGAGGTTGTTCAACCCAATGCTCCACCTGTTATTAATGCATCCATTATTGCAGCAACAAATATTCCATCTATTATCGCTACATCTAAAATGACTGCATCTACCTATGCTTAGTCTAAGAGAAATGTATTGAGGTTTAGGTAGGATCATTTAATCAGGATTGTTCCCATTGCAAGACACATTTTCAGAGTGGGGCAATAGGCCAAAATCCAAGTTGGAATTTGGGGTCATAGACCTTTTTTTCTTATGAATTCAGTTTCTTTGTTCAGAGTATCCTCCTTTATTCAGTGATTTTTATTGATGAAGTTAACAAGTAATTTTCACCTCCTGCATTGAAGACCCCACATGGCATGGAGAATGAGAACGGGGTAATAATTTGAAACTTGTAGGGGAGAGGGGTCAATCATTGGACACCTTAGCAATGACTGGCCCCCATGCCACGTAGGAGTTATAAACTGTTTGATATATAACTTCATAAAAATTCTGATATAGGCTAAGGCTATAACTTCAACAGATTAACAAACTTGTAGGATTCAGACACTTTTTTATACATACTACCAGAAAATGTATGCTTACCAAATGTATTCGTACACTTTTTTATACATACTAATTTGAAAATGTTTGTAGCTTCCCAAACATCCATGGATGCTATCATTAGCAAACCTATTTGATCCTTACCAAAATCACAGTGTCTTGTGGTTACAAAAATTAAGTCATGGCACCCCTATGCTTGATGGCTTCGATTTCCTGCATTGCCAAAAATTGTTGAGTTGACTTCCTTACCCATGTCTGGTGGACTGCCCAACATTGGATGATTAGGATGTGCCCGAATGATGGAATATGGTTGAATCCAATTTGCTCCATGTAGCCATGGTGGGACTGAGTAGCCTAAGTGTCCACTTGTGTTACTAACGCCAGCACTAACTGCAGTTGTCATAAAAACACAGTTAGGATTCAAACCTGCACTGGTAGGGGTATAAGAGGTGGGCCTAACCTGTTAAGTCCCTATATTAATAGTGTAGTCCCTTATTATGTTATTGTATCCCCCCTTATTGTTATTATTGTACCCTTGTAACCCCCATATTGTTATTATTGTGCCCTTAAATTATTATTGTTAGGTCGGCTAGGATTACATTGTGGCCCCACTAGGATTACATTATGGCCCTATGGACTCCTATATATAGAAAAGAGGTTTTGTAATTTGTATAATCCAAGAATTGTTCATTTATGTAATGTATTGGAGGTTTCCCCCTCGAAGTGGCTCATTTCTAAGGCGTTGATATCTCTTTTCTTCTCTTTTTGGAGCTGGTTACACAACATTTGGTATCAAAGGCTTGGATTCTAGGGTTTTCGCTGCTCCAAACAGGTCATCGTGGAATTTTCGCTCTAAATTTTTTTCTACGAAGTTTCAGAAGCTGAAATTTTTATGGTGCGAAGCCCAAATCCTGAGGAAGATCTTCGAAAAATTTCAGAGCTTGTTTCGCAATATTTTCAGAGATATGATCTGTGGAAGCTAGGTCATTTTTCAGACTCCTAAACAGGTCATCGTGGAATTTGCGCTATAAATTGTTTTCTACGAAGGTTCAGAATCTAAAATTCATATGGTGCGAAGAGAAAAGCCTGAGGAAATGTTTCAAAAAATTTCAGAGCTTGGTTCGCAATATTTTTGGAGATATGATCTGTGGAATGTAGTGCTTTTTCAGGCAACTAAATTTCATCTCAAAGAGGTGATCGTTGGAAAAGTTCAATAACTCTCGCTTTGGGAATCGGATTGGAGTGCCGTAAAAATTTTTCACAAGTAAACAGACTGTAGTTTCTTAGCTATCAATTTCAGAGACAAAGGACGAAACAGTGACAGGTGGCAAGTCATACAAGTTCGCTCTACTGAACCAGTCCATAATTAGGTCATTGTGGGAGATTGGACATAACTTTGTCTTGGGGAATCAAAATTAGGTCAGACCTGTGGCATTCAAAAGAGAATTTAGAGGGCTATTTTAGTGCTGAATTTTAGATATTGAAGAGCCGTAATCACAGAGATAATACAATTTCAATATCGATCTCCTCAAAAGAAAGTAAAAGGTGTGTATTGTTTTTCCCGAATTGCATAAATCTTCTTTGAAAAACCAGTTTGAAGTGATTCCAAGGGCCTATTGAGCATATATTTCAGTATTGCATTCTGAAATTCCTCCTATAAAGAATTCAACACCAATTAAGCCCTCATAAATCTATACTATGATGCATGAAGTGGAAGAATTGTAGTATGAGATATCAAAATTACGGTACCAAGTGCAACAAATTTCGATCTTACAAAGAGCAACCGAAGATGACATAGATAGTTTAAAAGAAAAAATGGAGGCTAATTTGGATGGTTTGAAGGATCAAGTAATAGCTAATATGGATGATAAATTAGTGGAAGATCACATCGAGCATCAGCAAGAAGTTTTCCAACTCTCAAAGGATAACCTAACTCTGGTGCAGAATCTAATGAAACAACAGGAAGATCAACGTCACATTGAAAAAAGTTCTGAAGAAATCACAGAAGCAAGAACTCGAAAAGTACAATCAATTTCAGAATATCTCAACAAGTGGAAGAACTTTCCTGTAGAATATTCCACATGGGAGGATGAGAATTTTATACAGAAGCATGAAGAAATAATCAAGCGTTGAGGACAACACTTGTTTGAAGGAGAGGGGCATGTTAAGTCCCTATATTAATAGTGTAGTCCCTTATTATGTTAGTGTATCCCCCCTTATTGTTATTATTGTACCCTTGTAACCCCCATATTTTTATTATTGTGCCCTTAAATTATTATTGTTAGGTAGGCTAGGATTACATTTTGGCCCCACTAGGATTACATTATGGCCCCATGGACTCCTATATATAGAAAGGAGGTTTTGTAATTTGTATAATCCAAGAATTGTTCATTTATGTAATGTATTGGAGGTTCCCCCCTCGAAGTGGCTCATTTCTAAGGCGTTGATATCTCTTTTCTTCTCTTTTTGGAGCTGGTTACACAACATAACCCCTGCTTGATAGCTAGGGACTTGGATGTTAATCAGGTCTTGGAATGATGCTGTCTGATTTGCAATGTGGTCCAGCGTGTTAGACATTAACCTATTTGCCTCAAACTGGCTTGAACCATGGTCTTCTCTGCTTGTCACCCCTCCTCCTTTTTCCAACTCTTGTTGAACCTTTCTTGCCTCTCTCTCTTGCCTTGCCAATTTATTTTGATGTTCCTTATATTCCCTTTCTTTTTATCTTTCCAACCTTTCCTTTGCTCGAGCTTCTTCTATTGCAATCATTGCAGCCCTCTTTTCAGTGGCTAACTCCTCCTTTCTCTTTTTAGCTTCTTGAATTTCATTCTTTTTACATTTAGACTCGAACATTAAATTCATATAATATTCAGATGTGAGAAATTGTGAAATCCTCCCTAAACGAAGATAATCTGGTATTGAGTTCCTTGATGAGGCCTTCACTCTCTCTACTGGTAGCTTTAGGAATGCACCAAGTAATCTCTAATTTTCTGTTGCCCCATGCTCATCTGGACCTAGCACTTGGATTTCATCTTCTAGGGCAACTGATTGGTCCCCATTGTTGTCTTCTTCAGGTAATTCATGCTGAATAGGCTCCTCTTCCAGTGATCCATTGTCCACAAAATAATGAACAAGTTCGGTGTTCAACCCTGATGGTTGTGAAGGCATGTCCATGCTTTCATCCTCATTGGTGGTAGATACATTATTTCCAGTGATATTCATCACGACCTCTACCAGCCATGATGGTGCACTTACTTGGGTTAGCATGGTCAATTTCTCATTGTCAGCTGCATCAGTGGGTGTCACAGCCTCATTGATATTGTCAGTTGGTTCATGACGAAACTATGTCTCACTGATATGCTTAACATCATCACCACCACAGAACAACCCTTTATAAAGGGACTTTATACCTTCAGCAGCAGAGACATCTTCTTGGGCACAAAAATTTTCTTCCACTTCAAATGCTTGGATACAACTGGTATCATGCATACACTAGTACATTTGGTGGAAATTCTGACACTTGGTTTTGACACTTTTGACCAAATGTCGAAAAGTTCCCCAAATTTTTTCAATCCCACCCGAAACCGTCGCTATACCGACGTCTAGAGAAAAGTGTCGCAATACCGACACTTAGAAAAAGTGTCGCAATTGCGACGTTTGGAGGAAGACATCGCAATTGCGACACTATGCCCCAAGGCGTCGCTATTGCGACGGCTGCTTCCAAACGTCGCAATTGTGACACAATGTCTAAGTGTCGCAATTGCGACATTTGGAGGCATTCGTCGCAATAGAGACGCTTTGTTTGCAACACAATTTCAAAGTGTCGCAATTGCGACATTTGGAGGCATCGGAAGAGCGACGCTTGTTTGGATGTGACGAAAAAGGTGTCGGTATTGCAACACATTGTCAAGGCGTCATAATTGCGACGTTATGACGAACCACGTTTTGTCCGTCCTCGAACTGTCGCTCTTGCGACGACTATAATAGCAACGCTCCAGTCACCGTCGGTATAATGACATTTATATGCAATAAAATACAGTTATATGCCTTTGAAAAAATGGTCGGCTTACAGAGTAGTGCGAGGAGTAGTTCATGGAGGCACCTTTGCGATTGCGCATAATTTGGAGAGAAAATAGTAATAATGAGAGAGGCTCCTTTAATTATGTCTTTGATTTTTGAAGGTATGGATTGTCCAGCCAGCAATTCTATGCTGTTGAGAAAGACTCGCAATCCTCTAGAAAAAACACTATTGTGAAGATGCCTGGTGAAGAAACGGACATTGGGTTCACGACTGTTGATGAACACATCTTAGTCCGGCGAAGAAGGCACCAAGGAGGGTATTCTCAGTGAATGAGGGATGTTGAAATATTAATTTAAAATACCATGTCCTCTGGCCGCTTTCTAAATCTGTTTGAATGGCTTTGTCAAACAGCTGCTTTCTAAAACTGATGAACAGTCAATTTTGGTTTTGAAATCACAGTCCGTGCACACTTAAAAATAGAGCATTGTATTGTTTTGGAAACAGAGAAATTTAATAGTAAACGCGGGAGATTTTAATTCAGAAGAACGTGGTCCCACAGACCACAGACCAAATCAGCCATCCACGTGGAAGCAGGCAATTCGATTGCGTTATTTTTTGGCCCGTCTGCATTGTGGAATTCCGGACCCGAAACATTATAGGGCGGAATTAATTTGATTTTCGCGTCATAGTTTTCCTCCGTACGCAAAGCCAAAAAACAAACCAGAATTTTTATATGGCGTATTCTATGAAGTTTTCGCTTCACAAATTAGGGTGACATCAACAGGCTATTTTGGAACGCGAATTTGTGATTGAAATCGGGTTTATTTTTTTTGAAGTCCGGACGTATGATATAGTTTTATTAATATTTTGTTATAAGTTTTGTTTCACTGCCCGATAGTTATTTAAACCATTGGCTCATATATAACATATGCGCAAATATTTCACTTTGGGCATTCGTAATGTGGGCCCCGAATACTTTAAATAGGTACATATACATTAGACAATTTAAAAGTTTTGAGGATTGCACCCCCGGTGCAATTGTTTGTTTATAAGATTATATGATACATGTGAGATAAAGGTTTATTATTTATCATATATAAATAAATTTTATCAATATTGGACATTTACACTTTTATGAGGTGATGTTATAAGTAAATTCACAAATATCTCTTTTTAATCCTCATTTTACTCCATGAATATGTTTGGAAATGAAATTTCAATAGATTAATTTTCTCCTAACCTATGTATCATCAATATTGTACATTTACATTCTTAATGATGAGGTGATGTTATAGGTAAATCCATGAATATCTCCTTTTAATCTTCATTTTACTCCATGAATATGTTTGTTAATGAAATTTCAATAGATTAATTTTCTTGCTATTAAATGTTTTATGAAGATATGGTAAGGAATTCTCTCTTGTTCTTCTTAGAAATAATTATATATGATTTTTTTTTTTTTTCAAAATAGATTAAAAAAATTATATGAGAAAAATTATTAATTCATCAATATGTGTGTGTGTGTGTTTGAGGAATAATTTCATAGTTCAACTTAATGGTTAATTATATAATCATGTGGTCATCACCAATGATATATCTTAAAAAGCAACTGAAAAATCATTGTGTACAAAATCGATGTATACTCTAGAGAGTGGTTCTCATATCACTATGTAAATTGTTGTATGCTACTTCAAAAAAATTATAAGATAAACTGTAATACACATCATATATGCACCATAACAATTGGTGCAGGGTAAAACCCACCTACGACACCTTTGTACTCGATCCAATTTTCTCTGTCAACTCTTCTATCTATGGGAGTTTCCTCCAAGGATCATAATACCCCAACGCCTGTTATCACCCTAGTAATTCTCAGGTTGTGGGATAGGGATTTTTGTAGTTAAGAACACCAAGGGTAACCAAGAACTGCTTTGGGAATTCAAGATCTAGCCTTCTTGAACTCCAGAGAGGGATCTCTCCATATGATTTAGCTTTGTTTTAGTAACAGATATTAGGCTAGCTATGATTGTGTATTCGGGTTTGATTTTAAAAGATTGGTGGGAATAAAGAGATTTCAAGGTAAACCAGAAGGATCTACCAGAATATTGGGCAATGGAGTCAACTCTCTAGGCAAGCAAAACTAAGAAATAAGGCTTAGAGATGCAAATGGGCTAAGGGAAAGATAGGTGACCTTCTAAGGCTATGTATAAGCTTGATTTGATGGAGTGGATGGAATCTGAGCAAAAGGGCACTTACGAATCCTTAAGCTACAGATAAGAAGATTGAAGAAGGGGATCTAACTGGGAACCGTAGAACTGCCCATAAGGTTTTACGAACAGGCTATTACTGGCCTACCATCTTTAAGGATGTCAAAAAATTTGTGTAGGCTTGTGATAGTTGCCAAAGGGCAAGACGCCCTGGGAAATCGGATGAAATGCCTTTGAACCCTCAACTAGTGATTGAACCATTTGAACGCTGGGCACTTGATTTTTTTGGCCCTATTAGTCCTCCCTCAAACCAAAAAACATACATCCTAGTTGCAACCAAATATGTCACTAAGTGGGTCGAAGCAGAGGCAGTTTCAAAAGCTACAGAGGACTCTGTAGTACAGTTTCTTTTCCAAATCTTTGTGTGCTATGGTCTCCCAAGGGACATAATCACAGATGGAGGACCACAATTTGTAGGTAATAAATTAGCTGAAACATTGCAAAACTACCACATTCAACACAAGATTACAACTCCATATCACCCATAGGCCAATGGCCAAGTAGAGAGCATGAACAAAGTAGAAAACATTAAAATGCCAACAAGTTTCAAAACAGGGAGCTTATTATCACTAAGCCTGTTTAATTTTTCCTTAGTTGATCATTATAGACTAGAAAAACATAATATGAATGAATGTAAACTTTAAAGAAATACACTGAAAACAATGTTAGGTCCCTATATTACTAGTATAGTCCCTTATTGTTGTTAGTGTAACCCCCTTATTGTTATTATTGTAGCCTTGTAACCCCCATTTTGTTATTATTGTGCCCTTAAATTATTAGTGTTAGGTCGGCTAGGATTACATTGTGGCCCACTAGGATTACATTATGGCCCCATGGACTCATATATATAGAAAGGAGGTTTTGTAAATTGTATCATCCAAGAATTGTTCATTTATGTAATGTATTGGAGGTTGCCCCCTCGAAGTGGCTTATTTCTAAGGCGTTCATATCTCTTTTCTTCTATTTTTGGAGCTGGTTACACAACATTTGGTATCGGAGCTTGGGATTCTAGGGTTTCGCTGCTCCAAACAGGTCATCGTGGCATTTTCGCTATAACTTTTTTTCTACGAAGTTTCAGAAGCTGAAATTTTTAGGGTACGAAGCTGCAATCCTGAGGAAGATTGTCTAAAATTTTCAGAGCTTGGTTCGCAATATTTTCGGAGATATCATCTGTGGAAGTTAGGTATTTTTTCAAGCTCCTAAACAGGTCATCGTGGCATTTTCGCTATAATTTTTTTTCTACGAAGGTTTAGAATATGAAATTCGTAAGGTGCGAAGATGAAAGCCTGAGGAAATTCGTCAAAAAATTTCAGAGCTTGGTTCGCAATATTTTTGGAGATATGATCTATGGAAGGTAGTACTTTTTCAGGCTCCTGAATTGCATCTCAAAGAGGTGATCGTGGGAAAAGTTCAATAACTCTCTCTCTGGGCAGTGGATTTGAGTGCCGTAAAAATTGGTCACAAGTACACGGACTGTAGTTTCTTGGCTATCAATTTCAGAGATAAAGGACGAAACAGTTACACGTGGCAAGTTTACAAGTGTGCTCTACTGAACCAGTCCAGAATTAGGTCATTGTGGGAGATTGGACACAACTTTGTCTTGGAAAATCAAAATCAGATCAGACCTATTGCTTTCAAAAGAGAATTCAGAGGGCTACTTAAGTGATGAATTTCAGATATTAAAGATCTGTAATCACAGAGATAATACAATTTCAATATCGAGCTCCTCAAAGCTAGTAAAAGGTGTGTATTTTTTTTTCCGAATTGCATAAGTCTTGTTTGAAGAATCAAGTTGAATTGATTGCAAGGGCCTATTGTAGAATAGATATCAATATTGGAGTCTGAAATGGCCCCTAAAAATAATTCAACACCCATTAAGCCTTTACAAGGCTCTACTATTACTCATGAAGATGAAGAATGGCAACATGACATATCAAAATTACAAGAGAAAATGCAACAAATTTCGCTCTCGCGAAGAACAACAAAAAATGAAATGGAAGTTTTGAAGAAAGGCATGGGAACTAAGGTGGATGGTTTGAAGAAAGGCGTGGAAGCTAAGATGAATGGTTTGGAAGCTAAGATAGATGGCATGGAAGTCGGCATGGAAGCTAAGATTGATGACATGGAAGCTAAGATCGATGAGAAAATGGAAAACATGAAGAATTTTCTAAAAGCAGACATGGAAGGTTCGACAAAATTTATACAAGAAAGGTTTCCTAATGGTGAAAAGATAGTAGAAGAACCTCATGATGAGAACAAAATAAATGTTAATTGTGATTTCATAAACTCTAATGGTGGCGGGAAGAACCACCATATTCCAAAGATGGATATGAGGAAGTTTGATGGAAAGGATCCTGTAACATGGATAATACAGATGGAGCAATATTTTGATCTCCATAACGTGCAAAACACACAAAAGGTACGCATTGCAACTTTACATTTAGAACAAAATATATTTGTATGGTATCAATGGCTTTGCTCCCGTAAAAAAATTGTCACTTGGTCAATTTTTACGGAGGAAATGATAGCACATTATGAGGATACAGAGAGCAACACCTTCTTTAGCCAATTGATAAATCTCAAACAAAAGGGTTTAGTGGGGCAGCACATTGAGGACTTCCAAAAATTGAATATAAGGGTAACTGATATTCCAGAGGAACACATGATTGATCTCTTCATAGGCACTTTAAAGGATAACATCCAACATGAAGTTCACATTCTAGAACCTGATTCATTGGAGAAGGCATTCAGGTTGGCAAGAAAAGTTGAATGCAAAATTATGGCGACAAGGAAGCCTACCACTCAATTCTATAAAGAAGGAAGTGTTTCTATGCCTAGATTTCCACAACCTACAAGGTTGACACCACAACAATTGGAAGAAAAAAGAGCAAAAGGGCTTTGCTACAGTTGTGATAGCAAATACACTAAAGTTCATAAGTGTGCTGAAAAGAAATTATTTTACATAGATTGTGAAGAAGAAGAAGAAAATGAAAAAGAAGAGGATATACACCAGGAACTAGCCATAGAAGAGGAAGAAATGAATCCGACCATATCATGTAATGCACTGGCAGGAATTACCACTCCTCAAACTCTCAAGATAGCAGGACAGATCAAGAAGAAAAGGGTGATAGTGTTGATTGATTCAGGTAGCACCCATAATTTTATTCATTGTAAGGTAGCCAAGGAATTAAATTGTTTCCTATACCCAGCACCAGAATGTCAAGTGATGGTTGCAAATGGAGGAACTATAAATTTCTCTGGAAAATGCCACAATATCAAGCTAACCATGGGGGAATATTTGTTGACAAGTCCAATGCTTTCCATTCCTATGGGAGGTGTTGTTGTTGTACTAGGAGTACAATGGTTACAATCTTTGGGGACAGTAGCTTTTAATTTTCAAGAACTTTTCTTGAAATTTTTTTCAGAAGGAAAGGAAGTCGAATTACGGGGTATTGAAGGGAAGCCAGGAAGGATAATAAGCTCTAATGTCGTGACAAAGCTTCTAAAGAAAGAACAACGAGGCGTAATTGCACAATTATGCTCACTAGAAGTTCCGACATCAAAATCATCTATTTCTGCAGATCTCCAACAAGTCTTGGACAATCATTCCAAGGTGTTTGAAACTCCCAAAGCACTCCCACCTATTCGTGATCATGATCATGCTATTCATTTGATTCCAGGAAGTGTTCCTCCAAACATCAGGCCTTATAGATATCCTTACTTCCAAAAGAGCGAAATTGAACGTATGATTGCATAAATGTTAGAGGCGGGTATAATTCAACCTAGTCAAAGTTCTTTCTCTGCTCCTGTAGTATTGGTATAGAAGAAGGATGGATCATGGCGAATGTGTCCGGATTATAGGGAGCTCAATAAGCTCACCATTAAAGACAAATTTCCCATTCCCGTGATTGATGAACTATTGGATGAATTACATGGAGCAATTTATTTTACCAAGTTGGATCTTCGTTCAGGATATCATCAAATTAGAATGAAGACTGAAGATATTCCAAAAACAGCATTTCGAACTCATGAGGGTCATTATGAATTTTTGGTCATGCCTTTTGGCCTTACCAATGCACCTTCTACATTTCAAGGGTTGAGGAATTCCATTTTCAAACCCTTCCTTAGAAAATTTGTGCTAGTATTTTTTGATGATATACTAATCTACAGCAGGTCTTGGAAGGATCATGTTGAACATGTTGACAGGGTGCTCAAACTATTGCAGGAGAAACAATTATATGCAAAAATATCCAAATGTTTCTTTCGAGTACAAGAGGTGGAATATCTGGGTCATATTATATCTCACGAGGGTGTTAAAGTAGACCCTAACAAAATTAAAGCCATTAAGGAATGGAAATTCCCCAAGACAGCAGTTGCGAGGATTTCTCGGGTTAACAGGCTATTATCGCAAGTTTGTTAAGAATTATGGGAGAATAGCAGCACCTCTAACAACATTATTGAAGAAATATGCATTTTCATGGACTCCCGAAGCAACTAAGGCCTTTGAACATCTTAAAGAGGCAATGTGCCTAGCACCGGTCTTAGCTACGCCAGACTTCACAAAAACCTTTATTGTGGAATGTGATGCCTCAGGAAATGGAATTGGTGCAGCTTTAATGCAGGAAGGAAGACCCATTGCTTTTGAAAGTCGTCCAATCAAAGGAAAGTATTTACAGAAACCTATTTATGAGAAGGAAATGTTAGCAATACCGCATGCACTAAAGAAATGGCGAACTTACCTAATGGGAAGACACTTCAAGGTAAAAACTGATCATGATAGTCTTAAACACTTTTTGGAACAAAGACTATCATCAGAAGAGCAGGAAAAATGGGTCACAAAGATGTTGGGTTATGACTTTGAAATAATCTACAAAAAAGGAAAGCTTAATGTTGTTGCAGATGCACTCTCAAGAAAGAATGAAGAGGTGAAGCATTGCTTTGTGCCATTTCTATTATCCAACCAGATTGGATAACCGAAGCAAGAGATGAATGGAAGAAGGACAAAGATGTATGGACACTCATTCAAAAGTTGCAGCAAGATCCTAGTACATCCGATACATTTAGTTGGAAAAATGATTCCTTATGGTACAAAGATCGCTTATATCTTTGTAAGAATTCCCAACTAAAACAAAAGATTCTTCTGGAATTGCACACTTCTCCTTTAGGAGGACACTCGGGATTTTTAAAAACTTACCACAGGGTGAAGAAAGATTTTTTTGGGATGGCCTTAAATCTGATATTCAAAATTTTGTGGCGGAATGTTTGGTTTGCGAGCAGAATAAATTTGAGACAATTAAGACCCCGAAGACTTCTACAACCTTTATCCATTCCAAGTCAACGTTGGGAGGAGATTTCAATGATTTTATCATAGGTTTACTGAAGTCCGAAGGCAAGAATGTCATCATGGTGGTAGTTGATAGACTTACCAAGTATGCACACTTTTGTGCATTATCTCATCCATTTAAAGCAAGTACAGTTGCTACTACATTTGTGGACAAAATTCAAAATCTACATGGAAGCCCAAGGGTTATTGTGAGCGATAGAGATCCCATTTTTACGGGAAATTTTTGGACGGAGTTATTTTCTTGTTTGGGTACTCAATTAGCTCATAGCTCATCTTATCATCCTCAATTTGATGGTCAAACAGAGATAGTAAATAAATGTTTGGAAGGATATCTTCGTTGTTTTGTATCAGATAAACAAACACAATGGGTCAAGTGGTTACCTCTCGCTGAATGGTGGTATAACACTTCCTTCCATACTGCAACAAAAATGACCCCATTTATGGCACTTTATGGATATCATCCACCATCCATCACATCATCTTTAAGGGAAAATTCGAAGGTTCAAGCAGTCAAAGATCACATCGAGCATCAGCAAGAAGTTCTCCAACTCTTAAAGGATAACCTGAATTTGGCACAAAATCGAATGAAACAACAGGCAGATCAACATCGCAGCGAGAGAAGTTTTTATGTAGGAGATTGGGTATTTTTACGGCTACAACCATATAAACAAATGTCCCTCAAGCAAGCTAAGAAGGATAATAAATTATCGCCAAAGTACCATGGTCCTTACAAGGTGTTGCAAAAGATTGGTACTATGGCATACAAATTGGAGCTTCCTGCTTCTTCGCGAGTACATCCAGTTTTCCATGTTTCATGCTTAAAGAAGGTTATAGGAGAAAATCTTCCAGTTCAAACAATATTGCCAGAACTCGATGAGGAAGGAAAAATCATATTGGAACCAGAAGCGGTCACGGAAACAAGAACTCGACAACTACGGAATCGATCAATTTCAGAGTATCTCATCAAGTGGAAGTACTTACCCACTGAAGATTCTACATGGGAGGATGAGAATTTTATACAAAAGCACCCAGAGCTACTCAAGCATTGAGGACAACACTTTTTTTGAAGGAGAGGGGCAAGTTAGGTCCCTATATTACTAGTATAGTCCCTTATTGTTGTTAGTGTAACCCCCTTATTGTTATTATTGTAGCCTTGTAACCCCCATTTTGTTATTATTGTGCCCTTAAATTATTATTGTTAGGTCGGCTAGGATTACATTGTGGCCCACTAGGATTACATTATGGCCCCATGGACTCATATATATAGAAAGGAGGTTTTGTAAATTGTATCATCCAAGAATTGTTCATTTATGTAATGTATTGGAGGTTGCCCCCTCGAAGTGGCTTATTTCTAAGGCGTTCATATCTCTTTTCTTCTATTTTTGGAGCTGGTTACACAACAAACAAGGAAAGAAATGAGACTTATCTTGTCACCACGAGAATCCTTAGCTATGATGTCTCTGATCTCTTTCCAGTCTGTTACTTTCACTAATTGACTCACCAACTTCAATATATCCAACAAATAAGAATATAGTTGTCTTGAGAAATTTTATTCACACTGAATACTTCGAATTATGAAGTATTTATACAAAAAACTGTTTACAAAATATCTCAGGAATTGAGATAATGTTTTAATAAAAAATAAGAAAGAAAACTTAAAAAGAGGGACAACTGAAAAATAGTTTGCAAGTTGTTACCTTTTTACAAGAAAAATAGAACTGATTATTCTAATTTGAACTGATTGTTGTTGTGCACTTTAACCCTGTATTTTTACCATTTGAGGTAACAATAAAAAATGAATTTCCAAGTGAATTTCCTAATTTTTATCCATTAAATTCACAGCAGATCTGTGAATTCTTGCCACTTTTCTGCAAAGGGGATCTTCATAGTCTTCAATTTTCTATAACTTTCATCTGCCTCTGTATACTTGGAAAAGTTAGGCTTGATAGTGAAAATATGCCTGAGCTCATTATCTAAAAAGAACAGATTTTCAAAATACTGAAGAAGTATTTTTCCTGTTGGTGATCCTTGAGGCAGTGGTTGTTTGGCTTGCTCTTTTGCATGATTTTTGATTTTTAGATCATAATATTTCTGAGGCATTAACTTGTCATTCAATGCGTGAATATCAGGAAAACCTGCTTCTGAAAATGTTTTGTATTTGGCTAAAAATCTTGAGATGGATACATCAATGTCTTTACACCGGTCCTCTAGATTACTCATTATGTTTCTTTTGTTCAGGACCTTTTTGATTTGAAGAATGGTTTTTTTTCTATCAACAATTTTCAATTCTTCCAACTCTTCCCTGGTTTTATTGTTTAAAAAAGCTATGAGTTGGATTGCTTGGGTTGGTTTATTGTCAATTTCCCTCTTAGTATTGTCAATCTCTGCAGTAGCAACTTGAAGTAACTCCCTCTGTTCATAAATTATTCAAATTGAAAGCCATTGAGAATGAATGCCTTCAATAATTTTGGTCCATAAATGATTTTTTATATAGGCCACTTGATCTGTAAGATTTACTTGTGCTTGCAGAATATTTACATGTTCTTGTAGTCGATCAGCCCTTTGCTCATGTCCTTTAGAAGTAATCAAGGCATCATTTTTGGAATTTTCTAAATTAATAATAATGCCTTTCAAACTAACAATCTCTTTATCTTGATGTTGTAGTGTGCTCCTCTGTGAGGATGAAGAAGAAGAGGCAGAGATTAGAGAAGTAATTGGCACTGCAGTTTCCAGTACTCCTTTCGATGCCAAGTGTTCTGCCAAAGTAGATGGTATAGCAGTGTTTAGAGTGGGGATCACTGTAGGAATGACCATTGGTTGTGCTTTTCTTAGTTCTTCATTCTCTTTCATTAGAGCTTCTATTTGACTTTCCATTATTTTTATCTGATCTGTCATTTGATGTACAAGCTGCTTTAAATCATCATTCTCTATTTTTTGCTGTAGAATTTCTTTTTCTTGAAAGTTTTCTCTCTGAGGCAACTTCAACTATTTTCTAAGAGCAGCTATATCCTCATTTTTCTGTTTAATTAAGACTTTTTCCCCTTCAATGTTGGCTGGGTCACCCCCTGCTTCAATCACTATATCTTCTAGTGCTTTTATTCTTAAATTATTAGCATACAGTGAGGCTTTGTCCAACTTCATTTTATTTTGGAGGTTGAGCACAGTTTTCTCAAGCCTAATTGATTTCATAGTTTTACTGACAATTTTGGAATATAGCATTTCAGTATTGCTCCTATGAAATTCAATTTGATCTAATTCATGAATGGCATCTGCATCCACTTCAAAATCTATTTTGGAATAATCTACAACTGATTTTGGCTCAGCCACTATAGGCTTCAAGAATGACATTACCAATTTATTGGATGAATAATCAAATGCTGAAAGAAGCATGTCTTTGTTTCTAGGCTTTTCCTTAAGAAATATAGAATGAGCTTGATTCTTGATCTCTTCATTCTTCTCTTTAATCTGTCTGAATCTTATCTGAATCTCTAACTCTGTATTGTCAGTTTCCTGAGAAGAAGGAGGCAAATCGACAGTAGCCTGGTTTTCCTTCATGACTGTGTATTTTTGTTGTGTTCCATTTTTTACATTTTGAAGCTCTTTTAATGTTTGAGTGACTATTCTTTTTGCTTCACCATCTATATCAATATTTACATCCTTATATTTTTCTTCTTCTATTGACTTGCTTCTTTTACTATAAGGAGTTCTGAATTTTATGTCCTCAATAGTCTCAGCTATGAAACTATCTCCTTCTCTGTCTCTTTTATGTACATTATCAATATCTTTGCTTGTAGAAGCCACCTATGTCTATTCAATCTGTTTTCCTTTTCCACTGTCTACCTGTATTACTTGTACTACCTGTGAATCATCATTAGATAGGGTGTTTGGCTCCCATTCAATTTTATTTACATATCTTTCAATATGGGGCTTAGGATCATGCAAGTAAACAGGCAACTTACATTTTACCCTTGTTGCACTCAAAATACCTTGTGGGTCATACTTCCATGTAAAACTACATGGGAACTTATACTCTTTAAGTTTGACATTTATCTCATTGGCAGCTTCTCTGTTATTCACAATGAATGGCCCAATTTGATTTTTCGGCTTAAATTGGGTCTTTTTCTTGAAAGCTATGAAGTTGATTTCATCTACATTCAATAGTTGTCTCAGATATTCTAAAGCAAATATTCTTGTAGTAACAAATCTGGGTAACTTATATGGGGCCAGGGATGAGCCATACACTCTGATTTCTGTATGATTTTTATATAAATACCAATCTCTAGTTTTGTAGCCCTTTGATAACTGTAGAATTCTTCTTGTCTCATCATTGATCCTAGGGATCTCCTCTTTTTCCAAGAGATACATAGCAAGGGCTATAAATGAGTCATTGAAATCTGTAAAACTATACTTTCTGTTCCATTTCCTTAGAATAGATGACCAAAATACTATTGATAGAACTTTTCCTTCTGCATCCACTTTCTGACATTCAATTGGAAACTTATCTGCTTGATAATATAGGAAGAGGTGGAGTAGATAAGAGGAGTATCTGAAAACTCCTTCTCATAATTTGGATAACTGATAATGCATAATTTCAGCAATAAATCTAGCAAAATTGAACTGAATGGATGGTGATTGACCAGGGCTTAGAGTTGACAGAAAACCTAGGATAGCCACATCAGTGAATTCATCACTGTTGTATCCTAGTATGAAGGAGAGCATTGAGATAATCTGTATAGTTTCATCTGGGAAATCAACGATGTGGAAAGGAGGATTTAACTTAGGAATATCAACTTGATTTGGACAAAAAGTCTTGTATATTTTGATTCTAGTATTGAAATCCAATTCAAGATATAGTTGGGTTAAATATTCTATTGATAGGGAAGCAGAATTGGGGTCATGATTCATTTGCAGCATGGAATTTATCGACTCTTCAGTGATGTAAAACATGATGTCTTTTTCTTTGTTTAAAATACATCTTTGTTCTGGCATATAATAAGCTTGGCATAATTTGATAAATTCAGGAACAAAATGAGTGAGAGGGACAATATATCTAGGCAGTGTTGAAAATGCAGCAAGATGATGGAGCTTGGTGAAATGAAGTCGCCTTCACTAAGTGGGCCCGCAGGCAAATTCAGGCGCAAAATCTATTTTTAGACTATGTCTATTTTTAGACATATGGAGCATGGTTCGGGGATTCCATTTTGAGATTCTTGGAGCATTGGTCATGTTGGTAAGAATAGATGAAACTCTATTTTTTAGGTCGAAGAGGTCGAAGGCTATTTTTAGACTACCTCTCCTAAAAATAGGGAAGTCAAATATTATTTACCCTTAATAATATTTAGACTCTAAACAGTAGTTTATTCTCTTGGAGCACTTCAGTTCGAGCTGCAGAAGTGGCTCATGCATCTGACAGAGGAATCACGTGGTTCCCAAGGTTTTGATGGCATCATGCATGGTTGACTTCAGTTGGACTTCAGTGGCAGAAGTTTGGAGGAGGTAATGAGACAGATAGTGGAGTTGTGTTCTGTTTATTTTAGTTGAACTAGTTGAGATCAGTTCACTACAGTGCATGATCAGTTCAGTGGAGACCAGTGAAAGAGGTAGATGAAAGGGTGTAGTTAGCTATCAGTTGTGACTATACTGTTGCTATTTGCAACACACAGATAGGTGGAGTAAGCCCATGAGGATTGCGTAGTTCAGGCTGGTGGTTTATCTATATAAAGAGGCCATCCCATAGCATTGAAACACACAATAGAGGCAAGGCAATTGGCTGTGAGTTTTGAACCAGTAACCTGTTCAAAACTGAGCTAGATTGTGGGTAATTGTATGAGAAAGTACTGAGTACTTGTGAGGAGTATTGTACTGAGTTAGTTACTTGATTTCTCCATTATAATATACACAATAGCTGCGGGGTTTTCAGCTATAAGCTTTCCCCATACATACTTTGTTAATGTGTATGATGATTTGATGTGTTATCGCTTGTTTTATTTCCGCATGTGTGATGATCTGAGTGGAAGAGATTATGTGTTGCATATAAATTCGAATTGTATGTGATCAGGATAGTCTCGGTGGATAATTAATCATTATTCAGAAAATTTCTACATGGTATCGGAGCTATTGAAGCAGAGATTGATCATCACGGTGATTACAAACTTATTTCGGTAGACAGAGTCTGCATGCGGGCCAGGTAGCCTCCGGATTCATCTTTCTTCGGAAAGTGAAAGGTCTAGTAAATGCCCCTTGCAGTCGATCTCTGTGCTAGAAATAATTTTTTCTCACGATCTAGAGCGGTTGAGCTTTGAGGTGGAATTCGAAATTTTGCAGCAGTTTTGTTTTCTTGGTGCCGATGTTGAAAATGTCTTTCAACGGTTTGCGACTCGAATATGCTCTTGAAGGTAGTTCGAATTATGTTGCATGGAAGGATCGCATGGAAGCAGTATTAGAAGATAATGGTCTCAAGGAGTTCGTAGATACGGATGTCCAAAAGCCCACTGATCCTGCTGAAGTCGATGCATGGCAAAAGAAGATGGCGAAGTGTCGAAGGATCCTATTGGAGGGCGTCAAGGATCATATTGTATCCAGCCTGCATGGAAAGGCTTCTCCATATTTAATGTGGAAAGCTTTGACGGATCTATTCCAGAGTAAGAGCGACCAAAGGAAGCTGGCGCTCAAAGATAAGCTCAGGAACATCAAGATGGAGAAGGGCGACAGTATCGCCAAATACCTCACGAAGTTCACTCAGTGCAGAGATGAGCTGGGAAGTGTGGGGGTGACTGTCGATGAAGAGGACATGGTCAACCTGGCTCTCCTTGGTCTTTCTAAGGCTTGGCACTCATATCAAGATAATGTCAATGGTCGGGAGAAGCTGCCGGGATGGGAGCGCCTTTGGGCGGATCTCATGCAGGAGGAGATAAGGAGGACTACTCGAGATGGATCTTCATCAAAGGGAGCTAATGAAGAAAATTGCGCTTTGGTTTCCAAAGCAAAGAAGGGGAAGGGTAAGAAAACCTCTCATTCTGGTGCAAAGGGCAAGAAGCAGGATATGGCGAAAGTGAAGTGTTTTCACTGCCATGATCACGGACATTATGCTACCAATTGTCCAAAGAAGAAGAAGAACAAGCAAGCGGGAAGATCTGTAGATGGAGAAGTTTTGGCTTCACAGTTCGAGCTTGACTTTTCACTGATTGCATGCTTGGTTTCAAGTGTGTTGGGATTGGTATGGTTCTTGGACAGCGGTGCGTCATTTCATATGACGGGAGATCGGGAGTTGTTCTCAGATCTGGAGGACAAAGATTTGGGTGTGCACATCGAGATCGGCGATGATGGTAGATACAGTGTGACTGGTATCGGTACCATATCCTTTCAGAGGGAGTCTGGTAAACCCTTTGTCTTGAAGGATGTCATGCATGTACCTGGATTGAAGAAGAACCTGATTTCTGTGGTGATGTTGGAGGATAAGGGGTATGATGTGGTCTTCAGCGAAGGAAAAGCCTTCCTGCGCAGTAAGACTACTGGAGAGACCCGGAAGATGGGGGTTCGAACTCAGAACCTTTATCAGTTGCAGGTAGATGACTGCGCAGCTATGGCATGCAAGGCGGGAGAAGTGGTGAGCCGGGATGATGAGGGCGAACTATGGCACAGGAGATTGGGCCATCTTCACCATGGAGCTTTGAAGATTATGCAGCAGATTTCTACTGGACTTCCTAAGGGCACCCTTGCGCAGTCAGATCAGTGCAAGGGGTGTACTTTAGGGAAGTATGTGAAAGCCACCTTTCACGAGAAGGATAGTCGCGCCACGACGATCCTTGAGAGAGTTCACATAGACATGTGTGGTCCTTTCTCAGTTGCTTCGACAGCAAAGCACAGGTATTATGTGATCTTTGTTGATGATTTCTCTCGAAAGTGCTGGATCTTCTTCATGCAGAAGAAGAGCGATACATTCGTGAAGTTCTGTGAGTTTAAAGCACTGGTCGAGAAGGAGTCGGGGAAGAAGGTGATTGCTCTAAGGAGTGATAACGGTGGTGAATTCATCTTGGCTGAATTCAAGGAGTTCTGCAGCGCAGAAGGGATTCGGAGAGAGCTCATCGCACCCCATAACCCACAGCAGAACGGGGTGACTGAGCGGAAGAACAGAACGATCGTGGGTGCTGCACGGGCGATGTTGCATGATCAGGGCCTACCCCTTCACTTTTGGGCTGAGGCATGCAATACAGCAGTATATGTGCAGAACCGTTGTCCTCACAAGGTTCTTGGCATGAGTACACCGGAGGAGGCTTATTCTGGCAAGAGGCCTGATATTTCCCATTTGCGGATTTTTGGTTCTCTTGTCTACATGCATGTGACAAAGGATGCGAGAAGGAAGCTGGATCCAACTGCTGAGGTTGGAATATTTGTGGGGTACACTGATACACCTCACAACTATCGGGTGTATTTTTCAGACAGTCGCAAGACTGTTGTGTGACGGGATATAAAATTTCAGGAGGAGAAAGCCATGTAGTGTTCGCTTGAGAGGGAGCTACACTTGCATGCAGATGAGGAGTTGTTAGTTCCTAAGGAGGAGCTTCTGGATGTGGATCAGCCACAAGAGGAGGTTCAAGAGGTGGAAGAAACCACCCAAGCAGTGCCAACCATCAGAGGGCGCATGCGCACTACAGAAGCTGAGGGACTGGCTCGGGATGTAGAGAAGGTTGTAGGACCACCTACAGCACAGCACAGACAGAGACAGTCACCGGATCGGTACACTGGATACATGGCTCTTGTGAGTCAATGTGTTGTGACGGAGCCATCCTCTTTTGAGGAAACTGTGGAGGAACCCGCATGGGTTGATGCCATGATCGAAGAATATGATTCGATCATCAGGAACAGTGCATGGGAGATTGTCCCAAGACCGGTTGGGAAATCAGTTGTAGGTTCGCGATGGATCTACAAAGTGAAGCAGGCGGCTGACGGGAGTGTGGAGAAGTACAAGGCGAGATTTGTCGCACGTGGCTTCTCACAGATCGAGGGGATTGACTATGAGGAGACTTTTGCACCTGTCGCAAGGTACTCTTCCATACGGACGATCCTTGCTCTCTCAGCGCAGATGGGGTGGTACATTCATCAGATGGATGTGAAGACTGCGTTCCTCAATGGAGTTATTGAGGAAGAGGTGTACATAGAGCAGCCTGAAGGTTTTGAGATCTTCAGCAGTGAGTCGCATGTGTGCCGACTCAAGAGAGCACTGTATGGGCTAAAGCAAGCACCTCGTGCTTGGTACACTCGGATAGACGGCTACTTCACCGGGCTTGGATTCTCCAAGAGTGAGGCGGATCCAAACCTGTACCAGATTGTGGTGGAGGGGAAGCTGTTGATCATCGTACTGTATGTAGATGATCTGATTTTAACTGGCGATGAGCAGTTGATACTTTCATGCAAGGAGGATCTTGCACGAGAGTTTGAGATGAAGGACTTGGGCATCCTTCATTATTTCCTGGGATTGGAGATTTGGCAGCGCAGCGGAGGACTGTTTTTTTCTCAGGGCAAGTATGCTCAGGAGATTCTGGAGAGGTTCAACATGCAAGGCTGCAAGCCTGTTGAAACTCCTCTTCCTGGTGGTTGGAGGAAGGAGGATGCTACTTCAGCGGAGGTAGTGGATGCCAATGTCTATCAATAGTTGGTAGGGTCGCTTATGTATCTGGTCAATACACGACCCGATATATGCTATGTAGTTAACCAGCTTTCGCAAGCTATGGTTAAGCCTACCAAGCTCTTTTGGAAGGAAGGCAAGCATGTATTGCGCTATATCAGAGGCACATCGGGATATGGTCTATGGTACAGACAGGAGGATGGAGTGAAGCTTTCTGGCTTCATTGATGCAGATTGGGCAGGGAGTCCAACGGACCGGAAGAGCACTTATGGAGGAGTTTTCAGCATTGGGTCGACAGCAGTTTCCTGGTACAGCAGGAAGCAGAGATCCGTGGCACTCAGTTCAGCAGAGGCCGAGTACATGGCAGCTAGCTTGGCTGCATGTGAGGCTATTTGGATGAGGAAGATCCTCGCAGGATTGTTCGGGTTGCATTTGGAGCCGACAGTGATTTACTGTGATAACCAGAGCTGCATCAAGATCTCGGTTAATCCAGTTTTTCATGATAGGTCCAAACACATCGACATCAGGTACCATCATATCAGAGATTGTGTTCAACGGAGAATCATGATGCTTTCATATGTTCCCACGGAGGATCAGGATGCCGACATCTTGACGAAGGCGCTCACCAGGAGCAAGTTCGAATTCCACAGAGGCAGGATAGGGGTTGCAGATAATCCATATCTTGCTGAGAGAGAGTGTTGAAAATGCATCAAGATGATGGAGCTTGGTGAAATGAAGTCGCCTTCACTAAGTGGGCCCGCAGGCAAATTCTGGTGCAAAATCTATTTTTAGACTATGTTTATTTTTAGACATATGGAGCATGGTTCGGGGATTCCAGTTTGAGATTCTTGGATCATTGGTCATGTTGGTAAAAATAGATGAGACTCTATTTTTTAGGTCGAAGAGGTTGAAGGCTAATTTTAGACTGCCTCTCCTAAAAATAGGGAAGTCAAATATTATTTACCCTTAATAATATTTAGACTCTAAACAGCGGTTTATTCTCTTGGAGCACTTCAGTTCGAGCTGCAGAAGTGGCTCATGCATCTGACAGAGGAATCACGTGGTTCCCAAGGTTTTGATGGCATCATGCATGGTTAACTTCAGTTGGACTTCAGTGGCAGAAGTTTGGAGGAGTTAATGAGACAGATAGTGGAGTTGTGTTCTATTTATTTTAGTTGAACTAGTTGAGATTAGTTTAACTAGCTAATAAATTAGTTATGAGTGGAGTGAATTAAATATTATTTAATTCATTAATTAGTAACTCATTATTCAACGCAAGAACACATCATTTCACTACAGTGCATGATCAGTTCAGTGGAGACCAGTGAAAGAGGTAGATGAAAGGGTGTAGTTAGCTATCAGTTGTGACTATACTGTTGCTATTTGCAACACACAGATAGGTGGAGTAAGCCCATGAGGATTGTGCAGTTCAGGCTGGTGGTTTATCTATATAAAGAGGCCATCTCATAGCATTGAAACACGCAATAGAGGCAAGGCAATTGGCGGTGAGTTTTGAACCAGTAACCTGTTCAAAATTGAGCTAGATTGTGGGTAACTGTATGAGAAAGTACTGAGTACTTGTGAGGAGTATTGTACTGAGTTAGTTACTTGATTTCTCCATTATAATATACACAATCGCTGTGGGGTTTTTAGCTATAAGCTTTCCCCATACATACTGTGTTAATGTGTATGATGATTTGATGTGTTATCGCTTGATTTTATTTCCGCATGTTTGATGATCTGAGTTGAGTTGAATGGAAGAGATTATGTGTTGTGTATGAAGTTCAAATAGTATGTGACCAGGATAGTCTCGGTGGATAATTAATCATTATTCAGCAAATTTCTACAGGCAGATTGGATTCCCAAATTGGAATATCTTTGTCAGCCTTTTCCACTGATTTTCCATAGCGCCAATTATAGACATTAAGCAGGTTAAATTCTACATTAGGGTCTAGTATTCTATAGTCCAGATCAACTAAAGGGTTGTTCTCTAGAGAAATGACTGGAGTCTAGACTGGTCTGACCACATCTGTAGAATCAGCCGTGAGTGCAAGAGTTGGTTTGTCGATTTTGAAGGACAGAGGCTGAGGAATCTTTGCAGAAGACTTCTTTTGAGATTTTGGGCCTCCATTCTTGGGAGTTACCTGTTTCTTGGTCATTTTTAATATGAAAGAAGCAAGCTTAAATGGTTTGCTAAGCTCCTTTATGAGAAACAGGGGTTTCTTGGAAAATTTCTACTGAAAATGGGGATTTTGAGCAGGGTTTTTAAGAAATGCAAGGAATTTAAAGCTCAGAACGTGTATTTAAAATCGATTTCAACAACAAAATGGACCAGGGTATGGAAAAAACTATGAGAAAGGGCAATTAGGGATTCCAGGGAAATTTTTGATAGAGTTTCCCATGAAAAATGGACATTTTTTTGCAGTAACTTTGGTAATTATTTGAAATCGACGAGAATTTTGAAATATCAGATGGAAAGTTCGAAGAAAAGTACCTGGAGAACCAGCAGAATTCGGTTGAAGACGTTGCAGAGGTGCTCAGTCTTCAATTTTTTTAAAATGGCTTCACAGAGGACAATGTAGTAATTTGCAATGGAAATTCAAGGCAATGGGCGTTGAAAAATGGTACTGGTAGGTTGAAAATGGCTCTGCAAAGTTTCTCAAGGTTCAAACGGCGTGATTTTGAGGAAAAACAGTTCTGCAATGTTTTTACAGGTTTAAAGCGAAAAGGTGAAAATTTGAATGAAAAATATAATTTTAATGTATTAAACGATGGTATAACCATAGTTAAATGACATTAAACTCGGGTTAAGCGGGTGAGGTTTAGGGAATACTGCCAGTGGTATTCGCGAGGGTAAATGGTGGTAAGAGGAAAATAGCTTCTCGAACGCGATACAACATGGTGGCGACACGTAAGCACGAGTGGTTTGGAAAAACCACCCATTTCGCGCGGCTTTGCCAAAACATCAAACAATTACTTTATGAGTGCGAAAATGTATTAGCGTCGTTGGATCTAGATTCAACGAGCGAACGGCCACGATCAAAAGGAAAGGTGCGGGGAAAAGGTAAGTTATCGGGTTCACTTTGGGCCATTGATATTGGGAAACTGTCGCTATACCGAGAAAAGTGTCGCAATACCGACACTTAGACAAAGTGTCGCAATTGCGATGTTTGGAGGAAGACGTCGCAATTGCGACACTATGCCCCAAAGCGTCGCTATTTCGACGGCTGCCTCCAAACGTCACTATTATATGTTTTACAAAGATATGGTAAGGAACTCTCTCTTGTTCTTCTTAGAAATAATTATATATAATTTTATTTTATTTTTCAAAATAGATTAAAAAAATTATATGAAAAAAATTATTAATTCATCAATATGTGTGTGTTTTGTGAGGAATAATTTCATAGTTCAACTTAATGGTTCATTATATAATCATGTGAGCATCACTAATGATATATCTTAAAAATCAACTGAAAAGCCATGTGTACAAAATCAATGTATACTCTAGAGAGTGGTTCTCATATCACTATGTAAATTGTTGTATGCTACTTCAACAAAATTATAAGATAAACTGTAATACACATCATATATGCACCATAACAATTTCCATACAACTAATTTGTTTTAGGATACATGTCGCATTCTAGGGGTAAATTCTATATGATGTGTATATCAATCTATTAGGTGTTGGTAAGTTGTTAGTATCTAAGAAATGATAAGGAATATCCATACATCATGATCTTGTAATGTGATTATAAATTGTGTCTATAATTTCCATAAAATGTATAAATGATTTGTTTAAAAAAAATCAACACAATCAACCCTAAATAATTCTCATAATGTGGAATGTCATTGGAGAAACCAAAATGATGGTCACATGTCCCATTTCTATGTTATGGTGATCATATATATGTTGTAGCGACACTTGATGAGTAATTAAATAAATCTCAGAGTGTGACTCATTATGCCATATTTTTTTAAAGCATGATTTGTTTTCCTAGTTTTTACTAATTTGTTAACATATTTTATTCATTTGGAAAGCTAATTAATGATGCTTTAAGTAATTAGGACCTAATGAGAGATCATCTTCACATCTTCACTAAAATATATTTGGTAATTGTAGTCACTATATGGACTGCACATGCATGCTACATAAGAAAAATTGAAATATAAACTATAATACACATCTTATATCTGCCATAAAAATTGTCATACAACTTATTTACTTCTAGATACATATGAAATACTTCAGGTAAATGCCATATTATGTGTATACCAATATAGTAGGTGTTGGTAAGTTATGAGGATCTAAGAAATGATAAGGTATCCACACATTAGTAGTGCCCTGGTGAATTTTTTGCATAATTTTCTATTTGTTGTAATTTTGTTGCCTGGATTTGTTATAGATTTCAAATAATATATACAATTATCTACCAATTGTTCTTTATAAAGAAGAAGTACAATAAGTAGTCACCTAAAAGCGAGCCATGTGAAAATATTGGTAACATGAGTAACCTGGTAAGCTGTAAATGAAAAGTGAATAACCTCCACTCACCAACAAGTGGCAGGCAGGGTTGGAATTTGGATTTCTCTTTACCCGTCACACAATTTTTTTTGACGTTTTGGTCATTATTTTTCTAGTCAATAAATGTTACGTTTAAAATTTTGCACTTCATTAATGACGTTCTCGTAGTAAATTAACCCTTCACCAATAAAATTTTGACTAAAAAAATTGAACGCTCTTCCATTTTCTTTGGATTTTGGAGTGTGATATATCTGTGTCATGGAATTTTAATACCTAAAGTTTCAAGAGAAATAACTGATTCTTGTCAAACTAATATTTCCTCAATATATGCTATGATCTACTAAAAATTACTTCCAAAATCAAGTAACCTTCCAATATAAAGAAAAAAACATGAACAAGCTTTCCCTAAATTGCAATAAATTTATGTTTATTATTAATATTGCATAATCTGTCTTATAAAAATTGCATAATCGGACTAAGAACAAATCCTCAGTGCATTTTTTATTGTTGTTGTGATTAAAAAAATGAGCCAAAGAACGCTAAGGCACTCAGAGAAATCAATCTATGTATTATTTCTCACAAAATCATGTTGAGAAGTGGAGACTAAGCGCTAGATTTTTTTCTGTCCTCAATCTCTCTATTAATTATGTCTATGTAGTTATAAGAATAACAAGCCAAAGAAATCTCAGGCTTCCAGAGAAATTAGTCTCTGTGTGCAGAAATTGATGATTATTGTTGACTAAATGTTATACCATTTGAAATTGCTGAGCGAAATTAATCAGGCCATGATGTACCATTTGTCAGTATCTATTTTCTCATGTATGAAAGTTGATGTACCATTGAAAGTTTAATAACTATAATAACTATAATAACTATATATATATATATATATATATATATACTGTTGACTAAATGTTATACCATTTGAAATTGCTGAGCAAAATTAATCAGGCCATGATGTACCATTTGTCAGTATCTATTTTCTCATGTATGAAAGTTGATGTACCATTGAAAGTTTAATAACTATAATAACTACACACACACACACACACACACACACACACACACACACACACATATATATATATGTATATATATGTATATATATATATATATATGTATTTTTTAATTTAATGATTAATAATAATTAAATTAAAATTCTTAAAAGACAAAATAAAAGCCTAATAATCACGAACTATTATGATAATTTAAAAATATAGAACTCAGGCTGAACATAGTTACAAAGATACCAAGAAAAGAAGAGTGCATGTGCATGATAACCTCTTTCTTGATAACCTATGAATGCCATTCTCAATGGAGACTCAAGACTCAACTGGATTGGATTGTGTATCAAAACAGTAGGAATGAATCAAAGTTCAATGAATGAATAACTTGATCGAGAAAATTTATAGGGAAAGGTGACTTGACTATCAATCTACTAAACCTCACTTCCATGATTAAAAAAACACCCCCACCTTCTCAATGGTCCCATCATGGTCCACCTATTGAAAAACAACCAACAAATATTATTTTTTATATATTTTTGCATGGCCAATTGACAATGATTTACTATGGTTTTCCTACTAAATTCCAATGGATGATTATTCAAAAATATTGAGAATTAGTAATTTAGTCTCAAGGCATAGCCAAGAGTCTTACTGGATAATTATAGATTACCTCTCCCTTGGATGATTGTACATTTTTCATCTACTTTTTCACGTGAGTTTCAGTTGATGCTAGATCTTTGCCTTCTATTTCTTTAGTGAAGCTAAGAGTTAACTTTGATCTTACATTAATAACTATACTTGCATGAATATCCATGCTTTTATACTTCCCCACTGTGGTCAATGTTGATTTATGGCCTTGGCCCATTGATCTTACAATTAACTCACTATTCATATTCAATTTTCTCTAGTTCAGCCCAATAAAATAAGGAAAACAGAAAATGAAGTCCTGATTTTTCTTTCCAGTGCTCCTACATAATACAAATACTCTTAAAAACCAATTAATATATAAATTTTCATCATTCATGCTAAAATAAGTTTGAATTTTTTTAATGAATCTGCTTACAATTAATAGATTACATTGCTCACAGAATAAGAGATAATTTAGAACTATGATTTCATAATAATAAATTATCGGGCTCCCACAGGGCGATGAACTTGGTCGGATGTGACCCTTCTGTAGTAGCTCCTGAATCTGCCTCTTGATTTCATCGTTCTCCAGAACAAAGTGCCGATAGATCGGTTCGTTGGGTAGCGGCGCACCTGGGGTCAGATCAATCGGGTGCTTGACCTAAAAATGTAGAGGAACCCTTGTGGGTGAGGTGAAAATGTCCCCGTACTCCTCCACAACCTTATCCATTTGTTGTTGTCGTGTAGAGGAGCCTTGTCTGGAGGTCGTGGTCATAGTCTTCTTCTTGCCTTGGGGGCGGATCATCAGGAAAACTAATTTCCTAGTTTGGGAAATGAGCTTACTGCATTGTTTTGCAGTAACCAAAGAGATAGTGGCAGGAGTTGGTACCTCTGGTATCCTGTACAACTTATTTCCCAAAGTAACAATAACAGCACGAGGCCGAGACTTATACACCACATGACGCTTCCACAAGTATGGTTGTCCTAATAATACATCAGAAACATCAATAGGAGCAATGTCACATAATACATCATTCGTGAAGGGCTTGATGCTATAGGGAAGGCGGCACTGCTGGCTGACGCAAAGATCTCGTCCTTGGTGAAGCCACCCGATGGTGTATGGATGTGGGTGAGCTGTGGTCGGCAAGCCCAACCGCTTCACGACATCTGCCGAAATGAGGTTCTTTTGGCTCCCATTGTCTAAAATGAACTGTATCGGGGAGCCCTTTACCCACATCTGGGAGTGGATCAAAGAGAAGTTCCTCCTCCTCCAGATCGTCTGGTTACTCCTTCTCGATCTTTGTATTGGCAACAGTGGCATTGGGCTCTGCATCAATAATCGGTTTCCCTTTGTCATTCCCCTTGTCAGGTTCTGATTCAGATTTGGAGCATGCATCTGACTCAAAAGCCCGCATCTCGGCCACCAGTGACTGCTTGGCCCGACACTCACTTGTGTTGTGAGTGGAGATCTTATGGAACTCACACCACTTTCCCGTGTCCTTCTTTGGCTTTGCGGTGTTTTTCTTTGCTTGTGGCTTCAACAGGTTGTATTGAGTCACCATGCCTTGGCTATGTCCTTTTTTCTGTAGTTTAGGAGCACCTTTCCCTTGCTTTTGATTCGCAGATCCAAAGTCTCGCTTCTTCTATTTGAATTTCTGCTCAATCTTGGCAGCATACCTGTATGCCGTACCAAGCGAGGAGATGTCGAGGAACTCCATTTCATCCTGAATGTATCTGTGCATAAAACTGCAATACTTTAGCACCAGATGTTTTTCTGAATCTTTGATACCCAACTTGGTGTGCAGGGTATGGAACAGATTCGTCAGCTCATGCACATCTTGATCCCTTTGTTGCTGTAGTGTGGTCCATTGTATGTACTTGTCCTCATAGCTCCCCACGGGATAGTATTGTTCCTTGATGGCATCTTGAAAATAATTCCAAGTGGGTACGACCGAGAACAAAGAGGGTTCTGTCTCATCCTTTTTCTCAGAGTGGGTTTCCCACTAGTCCTTGACATGGGGGGCAGCTTTGAGGAGTGCAAAAATAATCTTCTCCCTATCGGAAAAGTCATGAACCGAGAAATATCCTTCTAATAGATTCAACCATCTATCTACGGCATCTACATCTATTTGACCCTCAAATATGGAATGTTAAAATTTACTTGTACCTTAAAAGGAGTCGCACCTCCAGAGTGGTTGCTGGATGCAGATGCGCCACCGGTGGGCAACCGTTGAAGGATATGGGCAAAGTTATCCATCATCGCGTTTCTTTGTTTTTTGAGGGCCTCCTCAAGCAATATTTTGATAGGATCTCCTGCTCCCTCATCTTTCTTTTTGTCCCTCATGGGCGTCTGTCGGGGTTTGCAAGGCTGATCTTGCAAAGGTTCCACCAGATCGAGCCCTAACTCCTTATACCCCGACCTCGTTGGGGACATGCAAAGAAGGATCGAGAAAAAGCAGACTGATCTGATACCACTAATCTGGATTTATGCAGGAACACAACAGAATAAACACATAACCATAAATATAGAGATGCAGTGGAAATAACACTTCATTTTATTAATATCAAAGAACTAAAATTTGCTTACAGACAGAATGGAAATAAAAATAGCTAGGGCGCTGGTAGCTATCTATGAGGAGAGATGTGGCAGCTACAGGTCTCTGAATTGAGTTACAATGAGGCTCGAGGGCCTATTTATTATTGAGAAACAATGGAGAACCCTAAACATCCAAAAACCTAACCCTAGGAGATGAAGCGCCAAAACTATGGGCCCCGTTTGGGTAAATTGGTGTTTCAACTTCCCATGGACGTAACTTTGGCATACTATCTCCATTTGACGCACATGATACATCATTAGAAATATCTATCTGAGGACTACAAATTTCACCACAAATATCATTTTGGAATAGAATGATACGAAATGATTTTCGTTGGAGGCGTGATGCCCAAAAAACGTCGTTTAGGGCCTCAAAATGGCTCCGGAAGTTCAGGACCCAAAAAACTGCTAAAAATAGTAAGTTGTGACGAAACTGAAAAAATGAAAGAGACAATGGTGGGTCCCCAAGTGGAATAGGCGGGTGGCCACCAGTATCCACCAGGATCATTGAGTGAGCCAAAAAAGTAACTTTCCTTACCTTTTGAGTACAGCCTTGAAATTGTGAAGAGGACTAGTGTTGCAAAATTATTGGTAAGTGGAATTTAAAGGGCGTAAGAACGTTTTTGAAAAAAATTCAAACGTCAAAATTAAGTCTTCTATCCTTCCTAACACCTCACGGAAAACGGGAATCCGCAAATTCTAGTCATAAAATATGTACAAAATGCCTTATGATGGGCAAAATGGAGGATTGGTCCTATGCTACTAGATGAGTTAGGGTTTCATGTGGCAACAGGGAACCTTGTATAGTTTTTCAAGGATAGGAAAGGAGAATATTGTCAGTTAATCATCACATGAAACTTCATCACCATTTGAAAATTGTTTCCTAATTTGAAACAATAAGACTACCCAACTATTTCATTATTTAATTTTGATTGTGTAATACAAAAAAATATCCTAGATAACTTAAATAATGTAAGCACTTTTGCAAAAATTTAGTCGAGAGAACCTTCAATTACATTTATTTTGAAGTTCCACTTGCATTTTAAACCATTTTAATTAGTCTTTCATGGCTATTCTAGTAAAAATTTCAACCTCTTGTAGAAATTTGTTTGTCACTTGTATTAGAAATGCAAAAATCAAATGTAAATAAAAATGATTTGAAATGATAAATATCAAATGCGCGCTACATAAAAATGATTTTTTTAAAAGCTACATTAACGTCTGATATCACACGCGCATTCGCCCTCAGCTCTTGCAGAACAGCATTCGCCCTCAGCATTTGCCCTCAGCTCTTGCAGAACAACATTCGCCCTCAGCATTCGCCCTCAGCTCTTGCAGAACAGCATTCGCCCTCAGTTCTTGCAAAATGGTAAGTTCTTACTGCAGGCCCTTCCTCCTATAGTAGGGTTGACCCTATTTGGGTTTTTTTGGAGCCTCTGAGAATACAAAGGTTGTGATTGATTACGGGGCAATGCCTATATTTGTGGAACTTCTTACCTCTGGGAATGATAATGTTCGAGAACAGGTAGGCATAAAATTATTCTTCCCAACTATCTTTATACGTCTGTAATTTTGGAATTTGATTTAAAAAACTACTACCCAACTTTGAGTTCAACTGGTGTTCGTGTAAGGCTGTTTGGGCTTTGGGAAATATTGTTGGAGACTCTGCAACATTTAGGGATCTTGCCCTCAATCATGGAGCTCCAAGGTAGGTGCTTTCCCAGTTGAATGATACTGCCAGAATTTCAATGATAAGAAATGCTACATGGGCTCTGTCAAAGTTTTGTCGTGGTAAACCCCAACCACTATTCGAACAGGTAAGCAGAATACATTTTCTGCCTCTTCTTCTTAGTTCGTAGATACTGTGGATTTTTTTTATAGATATTGGTGCTTGGTAGATTTGGACGTAATATGTACCTAGGCGCTTGTTCATTACAATGACTCCATCATCATTTTTTAGAAAATACTCATAAATTTGGGTTTCACAAGGGGATTACCCTTGCTTGCAATTATCAATTATAAATCACATTCAAAAAAAGTCTTTCGTAGCATTGCTGAGCTCTTTGTAGGTGAATTTCCGAGGCAATTTCACAATATCTGAACTAAATTTGTTTGTCCTTTTCAATACTCTGCGCTTGTAATAGAACCAGACAAACAATCTAGTGGCCAACGCAACAACAACAACACCTCCTGTTGCAATGCCTGCAATTCACCCTCTCTGCACGCATGAATGACTATGGCACCCTCTTTTGTGAACATGTACTGGAGCTGAAGGTATTGGTTTCCATTAGGATCGTGGAATTCAACATCCAAAATAGTATCAAATTCCACTGCAATAGTATTCCCCAACGAGGGCAACAGTTCATTGAGACCTATTGGACTCATCACCCCCAAATAGCCTCCAGGGCTACCCAGAGTGTGATCATCTGGAGCAATAAAAAATGCTCATCCATCCCCAATTGAAACAAGAACAGGACCCACATTAGTTACAGAAAAGGAGAAACATGTTTTGAAAGAAGAAGAAACTTTTGTATTAGGGTCCAGAAATCTAACTGGTCTATTGTACAATGCCCTACCTGCACTTCAAATTGGTACTCCCAACTCCATGCTAAGGCTCACTGTGCCATTCTTTAGATGAGAATCTTAACCTGAAGTTTGATTCCAAAAAACCCAAGTCCCCTGTTCTATGCCCAAGACCTCTGTTACAACGAGTAGAGTTCTGAGCGAAATACTTCACAATCGGAAGCAAAAGAAACATCGCAAAATTGCTCCGCTTTAGACTGATAATTTTCTGTGCGAAAATTCAACTGCGGACAGTACAAACATAATATCAAACACAACCAATCCACAATGGAATTTGAACATGAGGATTTATAACCACAGAAAACCCTCTCCAGGTTAAAAGAATTCCAGAATGGCTTTAAGATTCTACTAATGAGCGCTTACAACACCATAGAAATTATTGTCACAATGAAATCTGCTGGAAGCAAAGCCCTTGTACAGTTTCTACATTTCCACAATGGAAGCAAGAATCTTTCTATCTCTCATGATCTGGTTCTGTGGTCAAATCCTTTGCTATGGTTGTCTTGTTTTGCTAAACGTGGATCTATCTTAGCTTTGGCTCTGGTTCTCATTTAGGATCGTGGCTATCTTCTCTTGCTGTGGCTTTGACTATACAAACTTTTTCAATAGGAAAATGTTGACTCTGCTATATATAGGAGCTTCAATGGGTGCTCTCAAACACTTTTTTGGGCAGCTTTTTTTTGTCTTTGATTCAAGGCAGAACTATGTTGGCCTTGGTTTTTTAGTCCTTGGAACTTATTTCTCTCATATTTTCCATCCTATCCCCAGTTTGCTACCGAGAAAGACAAAACTTCACGATATCAAAATTGACTATTTTTGGCCATTTATCTTTAGTAATGGTACAACTTTAATTTGGTGCATTTGTACAGTATCTAAAGAGCACTCTCAAGCTGTTATTCAGTATTTTAGCATAACTACTACATTTAACTGCCATGCTCTAATATTTATATCAACCATAAGCATTCTTAAGGTAGTTCCACGTTTGTGAAGCAGAAGGAATGCTTCTGACAGCTTCTAATCATAGTGGTACAATTATGTTCGTAGTTTATCTTTTATAAACCTCCAATTTTCCAAACGTAGTAGAGACTACAGTTTGCATCTCAAATTTTGGACAAATCTGTTTAGTATTCTACAGAAAATGCATTAAGAATAAAAAAAGCCCACAATTTGTAAAAACCCACAATTTTGTAAAAATCTCACCATTTTGTAAAAAGCCCACAATTTGTAAAAATACCACAATTTTGTAAAAAGCCCACATTTTATTAAAAATATAAACAATTTGTAAAAAGCCCACAATTTTGTAAAAAGCCCACAAATTGTAAAAAGCCCACAATTTTGTAAAAAGCCCACTTTTTGTAAAAAGCTCACAATTTGTAAAATGCCCACTTTTATTTTCTTTTTGCTTATATATTGAGCTCCCATTGAGTTCAACAAGTCTTGGGTTTTCTACACCATTGAGAGAGATTTATTGTTTTCTTTATAGGATAATTTTCATCAATGGAAGAAAACATTGGAGCTGGAAAAAAAATTCAAAAGGGTGAAAGGGGTGATGGCAGAGTTTATTGCCCTTGTAAAAAATGTTGTATGAGAAATAATGTTAGAGTTTTAATAGCAACAACAATAGTGCATTGTAGGAAATATGGGCACATTGATGGTGGATCGAATGACTATCGTCCCATAGTAATTAATTATCTATCTTCATTTTGATTATATCGTACAATTTTATATTATTTTAATATTTTTTATATGCGCACTAATGTTTAATTATTAATGTTTGTAATTTTCATAAAGGCATAGTTGCCCCCCAACTTTTTGCAGATGATCAACCAGCTTCCACGACTAAATAGTAGTAGATTAGATGATGTTGCACCAGTGCAAGAGAATATTGCAACAAATATTAGTATTGGAAATGATGTTGTACAAGGTGAAGAACATGAAGCGAATGATGAAGGTAATTTTAATGATCCCATGGAGGTAGATCATCATGACAGTAATGAGACAGTTCACATTAATGATGGGACAAATCAAATGCTCCAAGACTTGTATGGTGAGTCAGATGATGATGGTGGAGATAGTAGTGACGGTATTTATGATGTACCTCTGATTGAAAGGTCAAGTGAACGACTTTTTGAACACTCAAATGCAACTCTTCTCTCTGCTACATTGTTGCTGGTGAACTTAAAGGTTATGAATAATTTGTCGAATAGATGTATGACACAACTCCTAAGGTATGAAATATGTATATATGATCACATATATGTAAATGTTGATTATTTTCCCTTTTTTTAGTTGTAATAAATGTGTAAAATAATAACTTATATATAAGTTATTATTTTACACATTTATTACAACTAAAAAAAGGGAAAATAATCAACATTTACATATATGTGATCATATATACATATTGCATAGATTAGGAGTTGTGTCATACATCTATTCGACAAATTATTCATAACCTTTAAGTTCACCAGCTCTCTGCTATTGTTACTAGTGAACTTAAAGGTTATGAATAATTTGTCGAACAGATGTATGACACAACTCCTAAGGTATGCAATATGTATATATGATCACATATATGTAAATGTTGATTATTTTCCCTTTTTTTAGCTGTAATAAATATGTAAAATAATAACTTTTATATATATATATATATATCATAGTTATCAAAACCGGCCGGTCAAGACGGCTGCTGGTTGGAACCGACCTTGCAACCCAGTCAATAGCCTATTCTCACCTGTTTTGGCCAGTTAACCGGCCGGTTACGGAACCGGCTGGTTTATGCATAAACTGGCCAGTTCCGTACTTAACCGGCCGGTTAGGTGCTCCTCCATGAGTTGAAAATTCCTCAGCGTCTCCTCCATGAGCTGCAAATTCCTCTATTATACTAGCAAAAAACTTGTCTAATAACTCATACTCAACACCTTATAGTAGCAACAATACACATGATGACTGATAAATACAAGGCTGGCTAACATAAAATCCCTAGCAGCATGCAACTAATCAAGTGTACTTGATGACAATTTATGTTCTCAAAACAATCAGCAGCAACCTTATTTCACACTCAGCTAGGAACTGTCAGACCCTCTCCCTCTGCTCACACATAGCAGCAGCATAAATACAAAACCTTTCACACAACATACAAGCAATTTGACCATGGCATCAAGACTGATGCAAATGTTCTGACGCCACTCAAGGGACAACAACATACAACCTAATTAAAATGTGACTGGCAATAATAAATTGACCACTAGAAAATTCCCGCTTGGAAATTGACTAAACTGGCCACTGAGTTTTTTGGGTTTTAATGAATCTTTTCAGTGATAAATTTTGTCAAACACATTGTGAGCAGACTGCTAAAGTTGTAGTGCTCTCTCAACTTGTTACAAATACCACTAATAGTGGGTTTCATAAACCAATTCAATACCTCTAAGTGTTGTAGATGTTTTTCTAGAAATTTATTGCCAAGCAAACATAGATAATGAAGAATACAAGATCTTCAAAATGTTGGTTTGATATATATATATATATATATATATATATTGAACCCAGAATTGTCTTTAAGGCTGATGCAATGAATTGACAGCAGATCTGAGCAGGGACAGCTTGTATATTATAATATTAACTCAACAATAAAACACAGTGAATAATATAAGAGAAACCTGATACATTACTTCAACAAGTTTGCTTATGTAAAATGCAATGATATGTATTGCATTTGGTGCCATTTTGATATATTCACCTTTGCATGGTATATAAATGAGAAAAAATTTCATATTTTGTCTCTATTGGCTTGGAATCATGGTTGCAAATCTTAAAAATAGTTCTTTGTCTCTGTTGGCTTGGAATTATTTAATGTTTTTTTTTTAAAACCGGTTCATTGAGATCTGACCGCTACCGGTTAGACCGGTTCCGGTTCGAAACCCGGTTCATTAGCTCCACCGGTCCGGTCACCGGTTCCAATTTTAATAACTATGATATATATATATATGATTAATAATCTTTACAAGACACTACTTTTTGTTTATGTTGTAGATTTTTGGGTGAATATTTGTTACCATCGCCAAATACTTTACCTCGAACATATCGAGATCTACGTGCTATTATGAAACACTTTGGAATGGAATATAACACTATAGATGCATGTCCTAAAGATCGTATTATATATTACGGAGAACATGCGTTGAAAACAGAATGTCTGAAATGTGGTACCAGTAAATATCGAACAGATCAACTAACCAAAAAGGTGCCTCAAAAGGTTCTTCGTCATATTCCCATAATTCCACATTTGCAGTGAATGTTTAGGTGTAACAGCATAGCACAGTTTATATATTACCATTCAAAGAATATAAGTGGAGATGGTGTTATTCGAATGCCTGCAGATGGTTCTGCATTTAGAGAAATCGAGGAAAAATATGCAGATTTTAAAATTGAACCTCGTAATGTCAGGCTTTCATTGGCAATTGATGGTGTTAATCCATTCGGAGAGCTTAGATCTACTTACTCAGTGTGGCCTATTTTCGTTATCAACAATAACATTCCTCCTTGGATGTCAATAAAGAGGGAGCACATAATGTTGACTATGATTATTCAAGGTATTTTATACATTATTTCTTTGAATGTAACATTTTCATTCCTCTCGTTGTTTGCATAAATATATATTTTATTTATTTACTTATATATACATATATCATGGTGGTAATTATTATCTACCGTAATTTTGAGCAATTAGGTAAGTACCAGGTCAAAGATATGAATGTATATATTGAGCCTCTTACCGATGAGCTAATACAGTTATGGCATGGCATCACTACGTATGACATCACTAAACCAATCAAGCAGAAGAGATTTCAATGTCATGGAATGCTTGTATGGACAATTCATGATGCTCCGGGACTAACACATGTTTGTGGTATGTAATATTTCGTTGCACTGTAATATAATACATAATTATCTAAATTAGATATACTATATTTCATGTTTTAAAAATGATCTCATAGTATATTAATTGTTATTGATCCATCTATTGCAGGTCTTCAAACAAAGGGTAGATTTGCATGTCCAGTTTGTGGCCCTAAGATGAAGTATCGTCATTCGTCAGAGTTAAGAAAGATGGTGTTTGATGAGTTTAGGCACTTCCTCCCTAGGAACCATAAGTATCGTACTACTGAAAAACATCTTTTCAATGATAAAGAAGAAACTGGATTAAAACCACGAAGAATGACACCTCAGTTGTGGATGTTGGAATATACATTTTTGTTTTAACTAATTAATTTATTTTATTGTATTTTATAATTAATATTGTTCTGATTTATTTTATTCAATAATATCAAGTTCATCGTCGCAGTGAAGGTACTAATATTGTACTTCCACCTGGAATGAAATGTTATCCTTCTCAATTCGCGAGGTTGCCCTACTATGAGGACCTAAAAATAGCTCATTTGTTTGATACAATGCATGTTGGGAAGAATGTGACAGAAATGTTATGGCAAACCATAGATGGTGCACATGATAGAGATAAAATTGACAAAATTTGTGCTGACATTGAGAAATCGAATCATGCAATGAAAAGTGTGATCGACAGATCAAATAACAATGGAGGTCGAAATTATAATAATATTCCATGGTTATTAACATAACAACAAAGCAATGATGTAAAAGAGGTCATTAGAAGAATTAAATTTCCAACAGGTTTTGCTTCAAACATAAATAATATCTTAACGAAGAAAGGTGACTTCAGTGGGGTGAAAACACATGATTGGCATACCTTTGTTAAGGTAATTTTTTTCGTATATGTTTTGTATGTTATTGCTTGAATACATATTTTAAATTTTACTTTTTTCTGTTTAATTTGGAAACCAATAACGATTCATTTTTTATTGTTATAGTATGTTCTACCTATATCTCTCCCAAACGACTTCAACAACAATGTCAAACAAGCTATATATGGTCTTAGTAAATACATGAGGTAAGTAGTTTTGATTTATACGCAAAATCTAATTGCTACAATTTCTTTTCGTACTTGATGAAATGATGTATTAATTTACTTGTAATGAAACATATATTATGTTTCATTGAAATAACCTTGCGTAATGATTTGCAGATGGTTGTCATTGAAAGAAATCCATCAAGCTGAAATAAAGTATTGGAAGAGAGAAATTCCTCGGCTAATGTGTGAAATGCAAAAGTATCTACCTCCAATATTTTTCAATGCACAAGAACACTACTTGATACACCAAGTTGAGGAGATTGAGATGTGTGGACCAGTACACACAAGGTCAATGTGGATGGTCGAGAGGCACCTGAAATCCTTCAAGGCTTTGGTTAGACAAAGAGCACGACCTGAGGGTTCTATGGTGGAGGGATATGTGTTATATGAATCCATGGTGTATGTTATTCATTATCTTCCTATATTAGCTGCGCCAGCCATGAAGGTGGTGGATTGCATTTGGGATGTGAACTCCATCAAAAAATTTGAAGTGGAGCACCTGTTGGGAAAAGGTAGAATGAAGAAAGTGAGAGGTAAAAGATTTATTATGTATAATAAATATAATGTTTCATTTGTTTACATCATGTATATGATCATTATATTCATTTAGGTCTTATTCTTTCATATTTTATTAATTAATATAATTTACCATGGTTATAAGTAATATTTTTTAATATTGGTGACTTACTTTTTTTTTATTCAGGTGCTCAAGATTATGAGGCACTACTTTTATACATTGCAAACAATCTTGAGTGGATGAGTGAATGGATTGAAACATGTAAAGAACGTAACAACGGTAGGCTATCATGGAAACTACTGTCTGAATTGATTAGAGAAGCGTATCGTAGTGGAGATGGAAACATTACGGACAGGGAAATCGATTTAGCATATGGTTTGAAAGACAGAAAGGTAAGCAATTAATTCACCTATTTAATTCATTACTTATTTTAAACTATATTTATAATGTGACAACAAGTTTGACTTTTTAGTTAATTTTCATGCTGTGTAAATTATATGATTAATTATTAATTGAGAATGCATCTTTTTCATGTTTGGCATATTGCAGTTGAAACACCACAAGGCTATGTGGTGCAATGGTCATAAATTTCGCATTAAACAGTTGGATGATAACAGGAAAAATTCTGATAGTGGGATAACTGCAGTATTCCAGGTCACTAATGTTTCCTCCAGGAGTGACAAACATCCTCGAGAATTTGAAAATAGATATTATGGGTTCTTAGATGATATAGTTGAGTGTGACTTTAATTCCTTCAAAATAGTTTTGTTCGACATCAAATGGTATAGGCTATGAATGAATGTACGTGATGATGATAGAACACTTATTCAACATGAAAATGGATTTCCAATGGTTAAAACATCACAGTTTGAATCAGGAAAAGATTGCTATGTTTTTCCAAGCCAATGCGAACAAGTCTTTTACTCAAAGGTTCCAGGTGAGAACGAATGGTCATTTGCTATTAGATATGATCCAAGAGGAAGGCCAGTAGAGTATACTGTAGAGGAAGAAGATGATATTGATCAATAAGAAGATGATGTAGTGGAAGATGAGCAGGAAGATGCATTGACAGACGAAGAAGATATCTTAGAAGATGCACCAGGCATAGGAGATGAGGCAACAATTATTGATGATGATGTCGATGAGGATATTATTGAAAATGACATAATTGATGATGATGATGACATGGTCGATCATTTCAACACTGTTTCTGAATCAGATGTTGATATATATGTCGATCAATTGGATGAAGATCAAGAAGATATAGAAGAAGAATATTGATACAGATGTTATGTTCGAGTATGAGCTGGTATGTTATAACTTTATATTTTAATATGTAGGAATTATTGTATTTAAATAATTTACTAATTATGTGGGTTTGTGGAATGTTTTTTATTATTTCAAACCAATAAATAATGGCCTTACTATTGTTTATTATTTCGCAGTATTCACAGGATTCATTTGATTCTATGGTCAGGTCTCTGAAAAAACCAATTAAACGCTTAAATAGTCAAGATCTGGAAGACAGGCTTTACCCCCACCATAAATTGCTGAAAAACCGGCCTTCAGTTCAGCTTGTTGTGCTGAAGACAAGGGTGAATTTGCATGATCATTTGAATGAAAATGAATCAGATATTCGGGATGTTTTTGAGGGCAGATCCATAAGCCCCATAGATGAAGATCCCATTGCTGCATAATTTATGTTTGCGTTGAAGCACAAGTATAGTGTTGTATCAGAATACAAATCAGAGGACAACTATACCAAGTCTAAATCAACTAAATCCAGTTCTAGTGCTCTTGAACTTACCGAATTAAAGCCAGAAGTAGGATTTACAATCTCTAATGGGAACGAGTATGGCAGTTCCAATATTGGATTGGATGTCCGGAGCTCTGCAATAGGCACTGGACCTGATCGTAATGAACCCCAACTAATTCAATGTGATGAAAATATGGACTTTTATGATGATCAGGAAAACAAGCCAGAGAATTTTGGCAATATTGAAGAAACTGAAGAGGTTTCCTGTGATCGATTGAATCAACTCAGCCATAAGACATCTACTGCAGGCTGGTGTGTATCAGAAGGAGAATTAGTTTTTCTTTCCCATGATGATGGATGCTGCTCTTTTCATGATATAGAAAATTTAGAGGTGTGGAGGTTTTAATTATTGTACTTAATTTTGGGGTTTATGGGTGTTATAATTAATTATTGTACTTAATTTTGGGGTTTATGGGTGTTATAATTTATACATTTTGGGATTTTCTATTAGAAATAGGGAAAATCCTAGGGGTTAGATTATTCTCATGGTTTAAATTTATATATTTGAAATAAAATTCACCAATTTCTATTTAAAAAAATGATTTTCCTATATATTTGATGTAGTTTAAATAGGATGTAGTTCATTTCAAAAACTGTTGAAATTTTCTAGAAACTATGATTGGGATTTCAAGAATATTTATGCACTCTTTAAATTTTACCTTAACATAAAGGGCAGTTGATGTATGAGTAATACTCAGTATTGTTTTTTTCCAATCTCCAGGAGAAGGCTGAATATAAATCTCCATATGGGCTTACCCCAAACATGTGGGGTGATTGCTGGTTGATCAGAGTAGCTGGTTTAGATGGTTGCTCTAGTAAATATGTTGTGGTAGCATCTGCAGGTTGTACATTGGAATCAGGTTTCTGTTCATGGGACTTTTATAATAAAGAAATTATGGCATTCCATACTAAATCAGAGGCCTTCACTTCAACGTCCAGTACCATCTCTCCAGTTTTGGCAGAGAGGGATGTCTCGGGGAGAAATTTTGGCTTTGCCAATGTTGTGCCAGAGAATCAACATTGGTGGTACAGGCCATGTGGGCCTCTTATGGTATCTACTGCCAGTGCCCAAAAGACAGTTAATATTTATGATATTCGTGATGGAGATCCTGTGATTTCAATGTGTTTGTTTTGAAAGTTTAGGTTTCATAGTAAATCATCAATGGGCTCTAAAATAAGGAACATTGAAATCTTCGATACATGTTTCATGCCAAAATCAGTTGTATCTTCCATAAATACACAATCTTGGACCACTCTGTATAAATCTGCTTCTCAGACAATATTACATCTCCCTCATTATATAGGTGGTGTTCTTACATGCATAGCAAAGGCATTGTTTTGGCAATCATTTTATAAGTCACTAGATATTGTGGGTACAAGGATCTAGGGTCTCCACATGAAACTGTGTTGCCCGGAGACTCACTTTGCCTATTCTTAAATTTGTAAACATAGTAGTATGCCAATGCTTCTTTCATTTTGTATGCATAAGATGATTTTTTGTCAAAGTCCATAATTGTTTTTAAGTTTTATCCATCCCATTTTTGTTGTGATTGCACAGGTTTTTGGCTCAACACAGATCTGTTATATCTTTGTACTTTTCCTTTACGAACTATTTGAAATTTCTAGTTATATTTAGAGGTTTCTTTTAAGGGATGAGGGGAATTACTTGGATTTAGTGCTACCCGCTCTCAATAGAGGCTTACAGTAAACTATGACAGATTGTGATGTATATCAGTGATAGTTGGGGCAGCAACAAAATCAGTTTCATGCTTCAGTAGATTTATTCTTCTTGGAAAGCTTTTAGCTGAAAAAAAAGGGAATGAAACACGCAACCAGTCCCCTTCCTTTTATTGGACCACCTGCTTTCTTTTTATGAGAGCATCTACAGGCTAAATTTACTAGAAGTGGTCAAAAGTGAGTTTGGTTAGTTGGCAAAGTCCAACTATGCTTAGCCCTCAAAAATGTTTAAATACTTCATAGGCATGTTAACCCCTCCTAGACTGTGTTGCGTAAGTGGGTTTTGCAGAATTTTATGCACTTAGGGTTAGACTCAAATTTTGAAATTTGATGTAATTAGGATTATATTCAAGTGTTGGCCAAATTGGTAAAATTGATACTCAGCCATAGCTGAAAGCCAGTAATATGCAGTGGAGTCATTCTATGAAATGATTCATTTTGGCAGGTGAATCTCACATCTAAGGGCAATTAAAATCCCATGGATGGAGACTGATCAGGATTCAACATTGTTGTTACTATTAGTGGAGTTGGGTATGGAACAAGTACAATCAAAATACTGGCAACAATAGTAACATCATAGATTCATAATCTTAATCTCCATATTAAATGAGCATTAGAATGTAACTTGATTTCAGTAAAATCTCTAACAGGTTTGTTCTAAATCGGACCTGAAAGGCTCACTTGTAAAGATGTTTGAGGCTTGAGGTTGTATGACACTGCAACAATTGACTTGTTGAGTACATGATGACATTAGGTCATTGTGAAACTGAATATATGCTACTTCGGTATGAAGATTGATTTCACAAACTGTGTTTTCTAAATAATGTTTCCAATGAAACCTGAAATGGCCCTTGTTACACTGAAAACATCTTTCATCTTTAATCTACTATCAATTTGAGTGACAAGGGTAGCTAAACCACATGAAAATGCTTCGAAGATGTTACAGATGCATGGAAGCTCTGGAAATTTAGCCCCTCACTATGTTATCTGATGTAGGGGCATTAGGCCCAAGACAACTTTTGTACATAAATAAATGTAAAGGGGGGTCTCATGTTTTATTTCCCTATGAAATTATCCATAGTTGAGCTAATTTAGTTAATTTGTAGAGAAAATGTAACTGCCCAAATGATTAATGGGCACCTGAAGAGATAGTCAGTTTCAAAAGTTAAGCTAATTCTAGGAGTTCGTCTCTGTCTGTCAGAGTGTTAGTCTCAGAGTTAGGAATTTGAAGAGTTTGTGAGTCATTGAGAAATTCGAATCGATTCATTGTAATTGATATAAAAATAAACCTCCGTGACAGAGTTGATAGACCTGCACAGAAGACCTGCAAAGAGAACTGCATAGAGCTGCATAGGGAAGAGGAGGCCATTATATCGAAGATCTAGCCGAGGACCAGGAGACTGTAATAAATTTCATTTATATAAGCAATATGTTAGTATTATATGTGCGTTGATTGAGTAAGTTTTATGTGTGTGAATATATGTATGCATCCTGGTGAAAGATAATTGAAATCCCATGGTCATTAAGAAACCCTGTGATGAGGTTATGTGCATATAGACTGTTGAGTTCTCGGTGGAACACGAGCTAATGACTCAGGACTTATGAGCATTGGTGAATTCCACAGATAACTGTGTCAAACAGTTGGGGAATTTATCTATAATCAATTGTGTGAACAGAGGGTGAATTAGGTTAATGACATTCCCGTGCGCCTATGGTAGAGCAAGGAGATGTTGTGCTCGAACCTCCGTGAGCTAGGTAAAACCTCGTAATGAGTGTTGTGAATGTGTAGGCGATTGAATAAACCAAGGACCGGTGTATCGATTTGCAGAGTCGATACTAACCTTGTCGGAACCATAAGACATAAACCGTGGCATATGTAATGCGTCGTGTCTCCTCAAAATAGTCGTGCCCATGTTCGTTCAGTATGGTCGCGAGAAGGATGAACAACAAGGCAGAGTTCAATGGCAGTAAGGTGTTGGTAAGCGGATGGAACCTGGAGAAAGAGTAGTCGGAACCTTGAGGATCGTACAGTAAAGACGGGTTTTCGACATATCGCACCGCCTTTGTACGGTAAGCGGTATTCCCCATTTGGACGCGATCAATGTCATAGGCCGACACGTGGCCTTGAGCGGTTTTGAAAACCCACTCTCATCGCGAGTTAACGATCGTGCAACTAACTTGTGCGATATCCAGTTGGATCGTTGGATCGTCAAGGCCAGAGCGATGTATTATCCACCGTTGGATGTGGAAAGGCTGCTAGCGCTAGGCCCCACACGTATATACATCGACTATTGTTGTCCTAACTAAGGTTCAACAGAGGTATTAATATTTCACGGTCGAATTATGTTCATAACAATTGGAACGCCCACAATTCATAACAAATATTGGAGATTTACTGTCGTGTTTTAAAGTTTCATTTTTTTTTTTAGTGAACCCGCCGTCGGTATACCGACGCTTCGTAAGCATCGGTCTTCTGACATTTTGAACGATTTCCACTTTCGTCGGTCTTGCAACGTCCTTCGATATTGCGACAGTTCTTCTTGGCGTCAGTATTGCTACGCATTTGGAAAGCGTGGATGCTTCTGGAAACCATCGGTCTTGTGACACTTTTGTACGGCGTCGGAATAGTGATAGTATAAAGACGTCGGAAGAGAGACGTTCAAAATGTTGGACCACATTTCGTCGGAATTGTGACACTATACAAACGTCGGAAGAGCGATGGTTTGGTAAACGTCGAAAGAGCGATGCTTGTTTGGAAGCGACGGAAAAGGTGTCGCTATTGCAACACTTTGTCGAGGCATCGGAATTGCGAAGTTATGAAAAACCATGTTTTTTCCGTCCTCAAACTGTCACTCTTGCAACGACTATGTGTCGGAATAGCGACGAATTGGCCGTCGGAAATTCCGCCAAATTTTCTAGTGTTCTATCATCTACTCAGTTGTACTGAGCTGTTGGTGCTGTAGAAATTAGCTGAATAAATCACTTATTCACTGAAGATTAACCTGGTCATATATCAATTTCGAATTGCATACATAACACATAACCTTCTTCTACAATTAATTGTCACATGCGAAAATAACAGAAGCAATCTCACATCAATTCAATCACACATTAACTCAGTATGTATGGGGAAAGCCTATAGCTGAAAACCCCGCAGCTATTGTGTATATTATAATGGAGAAATCAAGTAACCAAACAAGTACAATACTCCTCACAAGTACTCAGTACTCTCTCATGAAGTTACTCACACTCTGACTCAGTTTTGAACAAGTCTGAGGTTCAAAACTCCCCGCCAATTGCCTTGCCTCTATTGCGCAATCATGGCCTGTATATGAAGAGGTTCAAGGTTCGAATCCCTTTGCCTTGATTGCGTAATTGTCATGGAAAATTCCTCCAAGTGTAATGCAAATCTCATGCAAAACAAATCTACCAACTGATAGCTTTACTCACCCTTTCATCTACCTCTTCCACTGGTCTCCACTGAACTGATCATGCACTGTAGTGAACTCAAGTGTTCTTGAGTTGACTAATGAGTTAATATTTAGTAAATTAAATATTATTTAATTTACTCCACTCATATCTAGTTGATTAGTTAGTTAACTAATCCCAACTAGTTCAACTAAAACAAACAGAACACAACTCCACTATCTGTCCCGTTAACTCCTCCAAAAATCCTGCCACTGAAGTCTAACTGAAGCCAACCATGCAAGATGCCATCAAACCCTAGGAACCACGTGATTCCTTGTGTCAGTTGCATGAGTCACCTCCATGACTCAAACTGAAGTGCGCCAAGAGAGTAACCTGCTGTTTATAGTCAAAATATTATTAAGGGTAAATAATATTTGACTTCCATATTTTTAGGAGATCAGTCTAAAAATAGCCTGGGTCCTAAAAATAAGGGTCTCATCTATTTTTATCGACATGTCGCATACTCCAAGAATCTCCAAGTAGAATTCCCAAATTATGCTCCGTATGTCTAAAAATAGACATAGTCTAAAAATAGACTTTGCGCCAGAATTTGCCTGCGGGCCCACTTAGTGAAGGCGACTTCATTTCACTAAGCTCCATCATCTTGCCGCATTCTCAACACTCCCTCTCAGCAAGATATGGATTATCTGCAATCCCTATCCTGCCTCTGTGGAATTCGAACTTGCTCCTGGTGAGCGCCTTCGTCAGGATGTCGGCATCCTGATCCTCCGTGGGAACATATGAAAGCATCATGATCCTCCGCCGAACACAATCTCTGATGTGATGGTACCTGATGTCGATATGTTTGGACCTATCATGAAATACTGGATTAGCCGAGAGCTTGATGCAGCTCTGGTTATCACAGTAGATCACTGTAGGCTCCAAATGCAACCTGAACAAACCTGCGAGGATCTTCCTCATCCAAATAGCCTCACATGCAGCCAAGCTTGCTGCCATGTACTCGGCCTCTGCTGAACTGAGTGCTACGGATCTCTGCTTCCTGCTGTACCAGGAAACTGCTGTCGACCCAATGCTGAAAACTCCTCCAGAAGTGCTCTTCCGGTCTGTTGGGCTCCCTGCCCAATCTGCATCAGTGAAACCAGAAAGTTTCACTCCATCCTCCTGTCTGTACCATAGACCATATTCCGATGTGCCTCTGATATAGCGCAATACATGCTTGCCCGCCTTCCAAAAGAGCTTGGTAGGCTTAACCATAGCTTGCGAAAGCTGGTTAACTGCATAGCATATATCGGGTCGAGCATTGACCAGATACATCAACGACCCCACCAACTGTCGATAGACAGTGGCATCCACTACCTCCTCCGAAGTAGCATCTCCCTTCCTCCAACCTCCAGGAAGAGGGGTATCAACAGGCTTGCAGCCCCGCATGTTGAACCTCTCTAGAATCTCCCGGGCATACTTGCCCTGAGAAACAAACAGTCCTCCACTGCGCTGCCAAATCTCCAATCCCAGGAAATAATGAAGTATGCCCAGGTCCTTCATCTCAAACTCTCGTGCAAGATCCTCCTTGCATGAAAGTATCAACCGCTCGTCGCCAGTCAAAATCAGATCATCTACATACAGTACGATGATCAACAGCTTCCCCTCCACCACAATCTGGTACAGGTTTGGATCCGCCTCACTCTTGGAGAATCCAAGCCCGGTGAAGTAGCTGTCTATCCGAGTGTACCAAGCACGAGGTGCTTGCTTCCGCCCATACAGTGCTCTCTTGAGTCGGCACACATGCGACTCACTGCTGAAGATCTCAAAACCTTCAGGCTGCTCTATGTACACCTCTTCCTCAATAACTCCATTGAGGAACGCAGTCTTCACATCCATCTGATGAATGTGCCACCCCATCTGCGCCGAGAGAGCAAGGATCGTCCGTATGGAAGAGTACCTTGCGACAGGTGCAAAAGTCTCCTCATAGTCAATCCCCTCGATCTGTGAGAAGCCACGGGCGACAAATCTCGCCTTGTACTTCTCCACACTCCCGTCAGCCGCCTGCTTCACCTTGTAGATCCATCGCGAACCTACAACTGATTTCCCAACCGGTCTTGGGACAATCTCCCATGCACTGTTCCCGATGATCGAATCATATTCTTCGATCATGGCATCAACCCATGCGGGTTCCTCCACAGCTTCCTCAAAAGAGGATGGCTCTGTCACAACACATTGACTCATAAGAGCCATGTATCCAGTGTACCGATCCGGTGACTGTCTCTGTCTGCGCTGTGCTGTAGGTGGTCCTACAACCTTCTCCGCATCCCGAGCCAGTCGCTCAGCTTCTGTAGTGCGCATGTGCCCTCTGATGGTTGGCGCTGCCTGGGTGGTTTCTTCCACCTCCTGAACCTCCTCTTGTGGCTGATCCACATCCGGAAGCTCCTCCTTAGGAACTAACAGCTCCTCATCTGCATGAAAGTGTAGCTCCCTCTCAAGCAAACACTGCATGGCTTTCTCCTCCTGAAATTTTATATCCCGTCGCACAACAGTCTTGCGACTGTCTGGCACATACACTCGATAGTTATGAGGTGTATCATTGTACCCCACAAATATTCCAACTTCAGCAGTTGGATCCAGCTTCCTTCTTGCATCCTTCGTCACATGCATGTAGACAGGAGATCCGAAAATCCGCAAATGGAAAATATCAGGCCTCTTGCCAGAATAAGCCTCCTCTGGTGTACTCATGCCAAGAACCTTGTGAGGACAACGGTTCTGCACATACACTGCTGTATTGCATGCCTCAGCCCACAAGTGAAGGGGTAGGCCCCGATCATGCAACATCGCCCGTGCAGCACCCACGATCGTTCTGTTCTTCCGCTCAGCCACCCCGTTCTGCTGTGGGTTATGGGGTGCGATGAGCTCTCTCCGAATCCCTTCTGCGCTGCAGAACTCCTTGAATTCAGCCGAGATGACTTCACCACCGTTATCACTCCTTAGAGCAATCACCTTCTTCCCCGACTCCTTCTCGACCAGTGCTTTAAACTCACAGAACTTCGCGAATGTATCGCTCTTCTTCTGCATGAAGAAGATCCAGCACTTTCAAGAGAAATCATCAACAAATATCACATAATACTTGTGCTTTGATGTCGAAGCAACTGAGAAAGGACCACACACGTCCGTGTGAACTCTCTCAAGGATCGTCGTGGCGCGACTATCCTTCTCGTGAAAGGTGGCTTTCACATACTTCCCTAAAGTACACCCCTTGCACTGATCTGACTGCGCAAGAGTGCCCTTAAGAAGTCTAGTAGAAATCTGCTGCAGAATCTTCAAAGCTCCATGGTGAAGATGGCCCAATATCCTGTGCCATAGTTCGCCCTCATCATCCCGGCTCACCACTTCTCCCGCTTTGCATGCCATAGCTACGCAGTCATCTACCTGCAACTGATAAAGGTTCTGAGTTCGAACCCCTATCTTCCGGGTCTCTCCAGTAGTCTTACTGCGCAGGAAAGCTTTTCCTTCGCTGAAGACAACATCATAACCCTTATCCTCCAACATCGCTACCGAAATCAGGTTCTTCTTCAATCCAGGTACATGCATGACATCCTTTAAGACAAAGGGTTTACCAGACTCCCTCTGAAAGGATACGGTACCGATACCAGTCGCACCGTATCTACCGTCATCGCCCATCTCGATGTGCATACCCAAATCCTTGTCCTCCAGATCTGAGAACAACTCCCGATCTCCCGTCATATGAAATGACGCACCGCTGTCCAAGAACCACACCGATCCCATCACACTTGAAACCAAGCATGCAATCAGTGAAAATTCAAGCTCGAACTATGAAGCCAAAGCTTCTCCATCTGCAGATCTTCCCGCTTGCTTGTTCTTCTTCTTCTTTGGACAATTGGTAGCATAATGTCCGTGATCATGGCAGTGAAAACATTTCACTTTCGCCATATCCCGCTTCTTGCCCTTAGCTCCAGAATGAGAGGTTTTCTTACCCTTCCCTTTCTTAGCTTTGGACACCAAAGCGCAGTTTTCTTCATCAGCTCCCTTTGATGAAGATCCATCTCGAGTAGTCCTCCTTATCTCCTCCTGCATGAGATCCGCCCAAAGGCGCTCCCATCCCAACAGCTTCTCCCGACCATTGACACTATCTTGATATGAGTGCCAAGCCTTCGGAAGACCAAGGAGAGCCAGGTCGACCATATCCTCTTCATCGACAGTAACTCCCACACTTCCCAGTTCATCTCTGCATTGAGTGAACTTCGTGAGGTATTTAGCGATACTGTCGCCCTTCTCCATCTTGATGTTCCTGAGCTTGTCTTTGAGCGCCAGCTTCCTTTGGTCACTCTTACTCCGGAATAGATCCGTCAAAGCTTTCCACATTAAATATGGAGTAGCCTTTCCATGCAGGCTGGATACAATATGATCCTTGACGCCCTCCAACAGGATCCTTCGACATTTTGCGATCTTCTTTTGCCATGCATCGACCAAAGCTGCATCAGTGGGCTTTGGGACATCCGCATCCACGAACTCCTTCAGACCATTATCTTCTAACACTGCTTCCATTCGATCTTTCCATGCAACATAGTTCGAACTGCCTTCAAGAGCATATTCGAGTCGCAATCCATTGAAAGAAGACATCTTTCAACACCGGCACCAAGAAAAACAACCTTCTGCAAAATTCGAATTCCAAACTCCAAGCTCTATCGCTTCCGATCTATACTTGAAAACAAATTATTTCCAAATCAGAGATTGACTGCAAATGGCATTCACCAGATCTTTCACCTTACAAAGAAGGATGAATATTCCGGAGGCTACCTGGCCCGCATGCAGACTCTGTCCGAGGAAATAAGTTTGCAATCACCGTAATAGATCTCGACAATTAATCTCGCTCCGATACCATGTAGAAATTAGCCGAATAAATCACTTATTCACTGAAGATTAACCTGGTCATATATCAATTTCGAATTGCATACATAACACATAACCTTCTTCTACAATTAATTGTCACATGCGGAAATAACAGAAACAATCTCACATCAATTCAATCACACATTAACTCAGTATGTATGGGGAAAGCCTATAGCTGAAAACCCCGCAGCTATTGTGTATATTATAATGGAGAAATCAAGTAACCAATAAAGTACAATACTCCTCACAAGTACTCAGTACTCTCTCATGAAGTTACTCACAATCTGACTCAGTTTTGAACAAGTCTGAGGTTCAAAACTCCCCACCAATTGCCTTGCCTCTATTGCACAATCATGGCCTGTATATGAAGAGGTTCAAGGTTCGAATCCCCTTCCCTTGATTGCGTAATTGTCATGGACAATTCCTCCAAGTGTAATGCAAAACTCATGCAAAACAAATCTACCAACTGATAGCTTTACTCACCCTTTCATCTACCTCTTCCACTGGTCTCCACTGAACTGATCATGCACTGTAGTGAATTGAAGTGTTCTTGAGTTGACTAATGAGTTAATATTTAGTAAATTAAATATTATTTAATTTACTCCACTCATATCTAGTTGATTAGTTAGTTAACTAATCCCAACTAGTTCAACTAAAACAAACAGAACACAACTCCACTATCTGTCCCGTTAACTCCTCCAAAACTCCTGCCACTGAAGTCTAACCGAAGCCAACCATGCAAGATGCCATCAAACCCTAGGAACCACGTGATTCCTTGTGTCAGTTGCATGAGCCACCTCCATGACTCAAACTGAAGTGCGCCAAGAGAGTAAACTACTGTTTATAGTCAAAATATTATTAAGGGTAAATAATATTTGACTTCCATATTTTTAGGAGATCAGTCTAAAAATAGCCTGGGTCCTAAAAATTAGGGTCTCATCTATTTTTACCGACATGTCGCATACTCCAAGAATTTCCAAGTAGAATTCCCGATGGTTTGGTAAACGTCGAAAGAGCGATGCTTGTTTGGAAGCGACGGAAAAGGTGTCGCTATTGCAACACTTTGTCGAGGCATCGGAATTGCGAAGTTATGAAAAACCATGTTTTTTCCGTCCTCAAACTGTCACTCTTGCAACGACTATGTGTCGGAATAGCGACGAATTGGCCGTCGGAAATTCCGCCAAATTTTCTAGTGTTCTATCATCTACTCAGTTGTACTGAAATGGCTAGTGCACTAAAGTATCCTCATGTTGAATCTCTTCAAATAAGGATGCATGGAGGACTTGTAAAGGTTCATGTGGTAGGTGGGATAGGTCCAATTGTACCTCTGCGTAGGCCTGGACTTGCACTCCTAAGTCGGGTGGACTCAGCATGAGGGTTGTGCCAAGTAGAGGCCAGAGGCGGCTTTCCGTTGTACTGATCAATGTGCTGCTTGTTACTGGGGCCGACCTTGCCTAGATCATGCTTGTTTTCAAGGTGTCAGTCCCCAGTTACAAATCCTGGAGCTCAGCCTGGAGGGTGTCGACCGTGGCCTTCTACTGCTCTTCCAGAGCCAGCCATTTATCTTTTGCAGCAAGGGTGACTACATCTGTGATCTGCTCTAGGTCCTCCTCTGTCAAGGTAACTCTTGTGTCTCATTCCAGTCGTTGAGTGTGTTGCTTCTTTTGTGGTCCTTTAGTAGGGTCACCTGTCCGTTACATTCCTCGAGGGGAGTCATTACCTCCTGCATCCAGACCCTCTACACCCAAATCCTTCTGTGAGTCCTTCTGCAAATCCTTCTTCAAACCCTTCTGTGAACCCTTCTGTGCTTCTGAGTCTACTTCCTTCCCAGTACTCTTACCCTATCATTCCTTTTGTCATTCCAGGTCCACCCCTTTTCCAGTAATCTTGCCCTATCCTTCGGTCTCTTTGGTGGTGGTGGGCAGTGTTACCTTTGTGGCGCTTGTACCTGCAGTGTCCTTCGTCTCTGACTTGAAGCCAATTTTCCAGTGTGGAGGCCAACCAGCAATAAGGCGATCAATCTCCTCATCCGCGACCATATATGGGAGTGATACTCATGCTATATCCTTGCGGCCCTTGATCTATACATTATGCATTGTCACTTGAAACGCTGCGATGCTTTTGTATTTTTCATAAATTTTTGGTGACAAGTGTGGCCGGGAATTGATAGCAGTCGCGAGCCCACTCTCAAATAGGACTGAGAAGACTTGATTATCCTTAATATGTTGTCCTTTGAATCCCAACAGTTCGCATATCACGCTCCCTCTCACATACCTGGCTCAAGCTCAGGGAGAACTAAGTCTTCAGGGGCTTCCCATGTGACCAATGCAATGAGGAGCAGTAGCCATGAGTAGCATAATGATTTTCCTTGATCTTGGGCCTCGCGCACATTCTCCAGAAATTCATTGAACAAGAATTGGGACCAATTGTAGTAGACCCCCTTTCACAGTGCCCAACCAACTGAATTACATGCACTAGGACAGTTGCAAGTTTGAATTTGCACATCATTTTGCAGGCTAACAACAAGGTTCCCATCCGCGCACTAACGTCACTGATAGTGTTAATCATGAACCCCATAGTGTTTCTTTCCACATGATAATCCTCACGCACCTTATCAATGATCTGTTGGACACATTCCATGGGATTCAACTTCTTCATGGGAAGACCATTGATTCATTGAATGAGTGCTACGTCGATGGGAATGCAATCCTGGATCCATAAGATGCCATCATGGACCAGGGAAAGCAGCTGGCGCACAAGTCGGTTTGTGACGTTGTAGTTCCCAAAATGAGGCATCTGTAGTAGGCTCAATAGCTCGAAACCATCCAACCCACTTTCCCATGGCATGGGAACTACCTTCAGCACATCATCCTCCAATACCCTTTCAAGGTATAGCTCAGGTGCCAGTTATAGGAAGGCATCCAAGTTGGCCAGGTTATGATCGTCGAATTTTACCGAGTGGAACTTGCCAAAGTAGTCTCCAATTATGGGGACCTCTCTTGGAATCAACTAAATTTGCAGATAGGTGTGTAGGCCATCTATATTCTTAGGTGTGCGTGTCGAGGGCCTACGAGGCTGTACATAGGGTGGTATCCATTTTATCGGTTCAGGGATTTGGGCCTCTTCCTGAGTAGAAAGAGGCTCCTTCAAAGGCTTAGGTGAATGTGCCTGGGGCACCGTTCGGGGGGATTTCACATTTCGAGGAGAGATATGGGGCTTCCCTCCAGCCCACTTCACAGGTTTCCCCAACCCTTGCTCTTGGCCTTTTCCTTTCCCCTTATGTTTCCCTTGCTCGGCGTAGACATAACCTCCTCGACTTTAGGGGTAACTTCTAGCACTTCCTCAGATTCTCTGTCCGTCGAGGCCACGGTCCAGGAATATTATGCGGGATTAGTCGCAGTCATTCAGGCATGAAATATGAACTTAGGGTGGCTACTATATGAGGGGGAAGCACGCTCAGACATGAAAAAGGTGCAATAGTCGAAGATTCTTGCAAAATACAAACTGTTCAAGATACACAAAACCCTCTTCTGATCTATCCTTCTACTTTTATAGCCTTGGAGATCAACCAAAGCTTATCAAGAACTTACCATCAATTAAATGGTAACAAGTCTTCGGAAATATCCTCATTAATTGCTGGCCACCTGCTCCAAATGGTAAAATTTTCTTTTTACCTAGTTTTACTATTCCAACGGCTAGTTTTCGCAGCTCTAGATTACCCCTGTGCTTCCAGCACACCTTCTGTGCTTTGAGCGCACCCATATGCTCCCAACACACCTCATGTGCTCTGAAAATATCCCTGCACTCGAAACACACATCTTCGAGCCTCCAAACCTACGATCGATCCCTGCGCATACCACGGTTCTACCTGCAGTTATCTCCCTTCCTACACATATTTCGCCCCATACAACTACTCCGACCATATAGTCATTTGATCCAATATGGTTTGAGCCAAATGCCATTGACATACCCTGATACCATATCACCATGCAGCATGGCTAACTGGATGCCTCCCCCATCAGTAATTTCCTTTACCACATATGGACCCAGCCAGTGCTGACAGAACTTCCTTGGGTGTTTCGCAAACTAGCTATCGTATAGCAGCACCAATTCTCTCTCCACAAATGTCTTTTTCGAAACATTTCGATCATGCCATGCCTTATCCCAGGACTTCTAAACTTGTTGATGGAAGTTAGCAATGAAATTATATTCTTCCAAGGCCACAATCTGTGCTAACCATTCCTCCACAATATCAGGCTTTTCCATATTGGTAAAGTGTAATGTTCCAAAATTTTCATTAAGATAACTGGAACATTAATTTTGCTTTCCTTTTAATAAAAAGAATAAAATGGGTAAGGGGGCCCATGAAGAAGCATAATAAGCACTCCAAATGTGCAAATGGGTCACTCAAGTGGCTTATTTTTCATCTCCTAGTGTGAAAATGGGAAAATGAAAGAAGACTAGGCCCAGTTTGACCAAGTCAAATAGCGCTTCATGGAGGGAGTGAGTCACCAAGTGGGACAATGCAGTTTTCATAGGATGAACATTATTGGATGAGAGAAACCATAATGGGTGGGTTCCATGACAAGGAAGCCTCCTCTTGACATAAAAGGGGAAATGAGAGCCATTGCTCATTATGTTGAAGATTTCAAATTTTCTTTGCTCTCTCCAGTTGTGCAACTGGGATAGCTTGTGTTGCTTAGCACAAGGGAGATTTATGTTTATAAATTTCCTCTCCTTCATTGGGAAGCTTTGCAGGACATTTTCTTCATTCTTCTCACATCCAGGCTTGAGGCCAAGTTAATCATCTTCAGCTACAACATTTTCCAGCTTGGCAGAAACACTAAGTCGCTGGGGGTTGCAGTGAGGACTAATCATCACCCACTTCCGGAACTAGTTTTGCAGAGGAGGAGCTCATTCTTTCTTTGGGAGATTAGTGAGGAATATCCTGGTGCTTATTTTCAGATTTTGGCACCAGGCCATATGTTTCATCCCATGCACAGCGTAGTCTCTTCTTCCTACTGCGTTATTTTCAGTGGGCACTTACAGGACGGGTTCACAATATGGATTGGAGGAAGTAATCTTTAGTTAAGGGAGCAGCCTTTCACTTTGAAGATCATTGGAGGAGATTTCTTCATCATTTTTTAGCATTTCCATCCTTCTCCATTTATGTATTGTATTTTATTTGCTACTGCTACCCAACAACTCCGGCATTTTCCATTTAGTGTATTTTGGCCAATCGCTTGGAGGATTGTTGTAGGATTATTTTCTGAGGCTGAGTTCTTGCTCCCTCACTTCATTTGATCCTATTATTGTCATACCTTTGTATATATATCAGTTTGCAGTCATTTCCCTCTATAGACTGCGTAGTCATAACTGTTGTTGGGTTGTGTAGCTAGGTACTCTCATTTTGTATGTACATTTGTCTTGAGGCAGATTTGGCGTAACTTGAGAGGTATTTCCTCAAGTTCTTGTATATCTATTTTCTGTTGCACATAATATAAAGGCTATTCACTTGTCTTCACCATATGTAATGATATTTCACTACTGCTTCTTGTAGAATTTTATGTATTGTTGTAGCTCTCTCTTTTGAGCATTGTTTGGGATATACAGGTTTGGAGGATCTGAATAACCTTCCTAAGGTTATTTATTTGAGTTCATATTTTGGAAGAGTAATGTATGAAGGGTGACCAAAGGGATCCAAGTCCCGGTTCAAATTATTTTTACACTTCCTTCCTTATACAGCATCCTTGAGGACCATTTTCCCGAAAATTCCAAAAAGGGATATTACAGTGGTATTAGAGCTTCGAACTTGGCCCAGCCCGTGGAAGTTCGAATTGCAGAGACATAAGAGATCAAGATGATGCAGATGATGAGATTACTCTCATCAGTTTTTAGATCCAACAAAGGCCTCTCCAAGGAGGTTGAGAAGACTGAAGAAAGGGAAGAGGAAGGACCATGCACTTCCTACTCTCACCACAGAGGAATAGAGCATGAGAAACACTTGGAATTCGATATTCTAAGTGAGTGTATTTCTGAGTACCGAGAAAACCCTAGAGAATTCCAAGGGAATCTATCTTTTCCACAAAGTATTCAGTAGAAAGAAGATAGAAGACCCCACAGCTATGGGATGATGAGAGGCAATAGATTCCTATTGTCCACTTTATATGGATCACTCACTTGTGCAGCAAAGATCTGGGTAAAGAAGCTAGAGGATTTATTATTGCTACATCCTGTAGTGGACAGAGAGGCTGTAGAAGTTGTAGTGCTACACCTTGAGGGTGAAGCAAAGACTTGGTGGTTCAGCCATTGGGACCATGCAAGGGCTTCTACTCTTGCTCATTTTTCTCAAAGATTGATCAGGAGATTTGGTCAAAGGAGGGAGGATCCCTCACCACCAGTTGCAGAAGCACATACCAACACTTTCATAGTGATGGAGAAGCAACCTTCATCTCCAGCTATTGAGGCATCCAACACTATTGAGGAAGAGACTCTTGCAGCAACACAAAATTCTTCCGAAACTCTCCAAGGTATGCCTAAGTTTTTATTTCTTATGGAGGGTTGTATATCTATGCATGTTGATTTTCTAAAGCAGGAAACCTTCACTACACTGTGATATGAACTTCATACACCATTTATGTGTTGTGCACCACCATTGGGGTTGGGGTTTAGAGACTTGGTTATGGGAGAGATTGAATTTCAATGTCCCATGAAATGAAAAGGCCAAGATCTGTTTTGGGAAGATGGTAGTCCTTGTTGGGAGGATACCAAGATGTAGGATGAAGAGGGGCATCCACAAGGAGTTGAGTGGACATGGATGAAAGGCAAGAGGATGGTGAGCCTTTTGCAAATCTATGACACCGGGCAGCATGAGGCAATGCTGCGTTGGCTACTCTTGAGAGAGTTTGGCCGGCATAGGACCTATCCTTTTTCATGGGGTATGGAGAAGGAGAAGGACTGGCATGATACTTACACCACGGGGCAGAAAGAAGCATGGGTGCATTATGATGAGGTGTCATTCTTCTTGCCACTCATGATGTCACCTTCACATATTTTTTATGGTGGGAGTATGGAGGAGCAGCAAACATTCTTGTTGCTCAAATTTTATTCAGATGTTGCAGGAGCAGGAGGAGGCACTAGCATAGTGCAAAGGGGTTTCTCCTTGGCCTTAGATGCCTAAGCAATACCTTCTTCATGGGAGGGACTCTATATGTGTAGCAACATGATGAGTAGAGTCTTTGATAAGATCCATGTCAAATAATTGAGCTTTGAGATGACAGTGGCCCTAGTCCACAGGCCAGTAGCGCTGTCACTTCAGAGTTGGGATTACTTGTTGAAGTGTTTCCAAAACCACTTCACAAGTGATGTACCTTGGAGGCATGTAGGAGATGAGTTTGAGGGAGTAATGGATGGCAAAATTCCTTACTATATCTTGATCTTCTTGGCTTGGGTTCACAAGCACAAGGGGAGACACCTACATGCAGCATTTATGGATTCTCCTTTCATGCATTCTTATGCATACTATTTGTTGATGGAGGAGTCCACTTGGGAGGGCATCCTAATGGATGTATATCAACATATGGATATATGAGCAGCCCGAGAGATGATGATATGGTTTGCACAACCACTTCCCTACTCTGTTGCAGTAAGGGAGATTTTTCATTTGAGCCATTTCAACTCAAAGACCGGAGTACATGATGAGGGAGGTAACTATTTGCTTTATGTTTTACACTCTCTTATATTTTTGGGTAGCATATCATATCAAGGAGGATATTTCCTTCTTGCACAATATGTTTTGTTGTACTTATGGTCCATTGCAGCAATTATGATGGCCATCTTATTGGTGGATTGTGGGGGAAAGCCACAGGATTTCTGGGGTGCACCATCGGCACCAAATTATGTTTTCATGATCTCATCTTGCAGGATGAATGTGGCAGAAAACAAGTGTCTGAAAGGACACTTGTTGCACTATATATTGAGGCAGACCAATGATGCCCTGCGTGGGTTCCATGTGTGGAGCCATATTTCACCTCCTTGCTCTCACAGGTTTATGCTTCCATATTTTGCTAGTATAATGTTGGACATGGGAAGCATCATTGGAGGAGTGGCACAAGATTTGAGGATGCCCATAGGGAGTGTCATTTCCCATACTTCTCACATTGCATGTTTATAAAAACAAATGGGCTAGCCTTGATTTCCATGTTACACCATTTTCTTTCAAATGGGAGGAGCCATTTGGAAATCTTGATCTTTTTGGGGAGGCACCCCATGGGTGTTGGATTTGATGGGATGGATTGGGTCTCACTTGAAGATAATTATGTTTCATCCATATATCAGCAGCAGCCCCATATGTATCATAAGGAGGGTGGGACACATTGGGAGGATGTGTCCTTTAGAGGGGAATACCTCCACACTTTTTGCAGCACATGCTCTAAGGGGAGTATGGAAGATGATATGGTCACCATGATGAGAAAGTTGTTTTTCCATGAGGTGAACCATATGATTGATGGGATTCCATATGATGATGACTTCCAAATCATCACATATGAGATGATTTGAGCCAACTTGATTTGCAGCGCTGAAGGAGAGGTCTTTGGAGATCTAGACTTCACATTTCCACTTGAGGGCAACACTAGTGCAGCCAAAGTTCAAATTTCACTCCACACTTACCATAGGTGGAGAAGGGGATAGCGTGGGGTAGGCTATAAAGCTTACCATGGTCAGATTTGCAGCCCACCTATTCTACATGGACTCAAGGTGGAGGATGATTTCCCGGAGTTGCCTAGTTGGAAGGTGACTAATTTTGCATGGTTGATTGCTTGGGGATGGAGGATAAGCATGGGGAGAATGTCTCCCAACACATTCCACACTCCATGCCTTGGGAGGACCTCTGGAAAACACTTTGCCACTCTCTTGATCACCTCACTTTTTCATGATGATCGCTTGGCAGCTAATCTACATGCTAAGGAGAAGCAATGTGGGAGCTTTATTGATGAGATAACATCCTATTTCTTGGAGGAGATCATCATACATGGGTTCTATAGTAGAGGAGAAGAAGAATCATTATACCCTTACACTTGCTTGAGGACAAGCAATATTTGGGAGGGGAGGACTGTAATGTTCCAAAATTTTCATTAAGATAATTGGAACATTAATTTTGCTTTCATTTTAATAAAAAGAATAAAATGGGTAAGGGGGGCCATGAAGAAGCATAATAAGCACTCAAAATTTGCAAAGGGGTCATTTAAGTGGCTTATTTGTCATCTCCTAGTGTGAAAAAGGGGAAAATGAAAGAAGACTAGGCCCAGTTTGACCAAGTCAAACAACGCTGCATGGAGGGAGTGAGTCACCAAGTGGGACAGCGTAGTTTTCATAGGATGAACATTATTGGATGAGAGAAACCCTAATGGGTGGGGTCCATGACAAGGAATCCTCCTCTTGACATAAAAGGGGAAGGGATAGCCATTTCTTATTATGTTGAAGATTTCCAAATTTTCTTTGCTCTCTCCAGTTCTGCAACTGGGATAGCTTGTGCTGCTTAGCACAAGGGAGATTTCTATTTAGAAGTTTGCTCTCCTTCATTGGGAATATTTGGAGGACTTTTTATTCATTCTCCTCAAATCCAGGCTTGAGGCCAAGGTAATCATCTTCATCTACAACATTTTCCAGCTTGGCAGGAACACTGAGTTGTTGGGGGTTGCAGTGAGGACTCATCATCACCCACTTCTGGAGCTAGTTTTGTAGAGGAGGAGCTCATTCTTTTTCTGGGAGATCAATGAGGAAGATCCTGGAGCTTATTTGCATATTTTTGCACCATATGTTTCATCTCATGCAAAGTGTAGTCTCTTCTTCTTACTGCATTATTTTCAGTGGGTACTTGCAGGAGGGGTTCACACTGTGGATTGGAGGAAGTAATATTCAGTGAAGGGAGCAGCCTTTCACATTGAAGATCATTGGAGGAGGTTTCTTCATCATTTTGCAGCATTTCCATCCTTCTCCATTTATGTATTGTATTTGAGTTGATGCTACTACCCAGCAACTCGGGCATTTTTCTATTTAGTGTATTTTGGCCAATCCCTTGGAGGATTGTTGTAGGATTTTTTTATGAGGTTGAGCTCTTTCTCCCTCACCTTATTTGAGCCTATTATTGTCATACCTTTGTATATATATTATTTTTCAATTGTTTCCCTCTATAGACTACGCAGTCATAGCTGTTGCTAGGTTGTGTAGCTGGGTACTCTTATTTTGTATGTACATTTGTCTTGAGGCAGATTTGGCCTAACTTGAGAGGTCTTTCCTCAAGTTCTTGTATATCTATTTGCTGCTGCACATAATGTAAAGGCTATGCACTTTTCTTCACCATATGTAATGATATTTCACTGCTGCTACTTGTAGGAGTTTATGTATCGTTGTAGCTCTCTCTTTTGAGCATTTTTTGGGATATACAGGTTTGGAGGATCTGAATAACCTTCCTAAGGTTATTTCTTTGAGCTCATCTTCTGGAAGAGTAATGTATGAAGGGTGAAAAAAGGGATCGAAGTCTTGATTCAGCTTATTTTTACACTGCCTTCCTTATATAGCATCCTTGAGGACAATTTCCCAAAAATTCTAAAAAGGGATATTACATAAAGGCTGTGATGCGCAGGCTAGGAACAATATACTCCATGAGCATAATGGCCTCCTTGCCATACACCATCCTAACGGTGTCTTGCCAGTCAATTTCTTGCAGGTGGTTCGATAGGCCCAAAGAACTAATGGGATGCGCACGTCCTAGTCAATATGATCATCATTACAGACCTTGGTCAGCGCCTGCTCCAAGATCTTATTAAAAGCTTCCACAACTCCATTTTCTTGTGGATGATACGGGGTGATTTTCATGTAGTGGATCTGAAATTATTCAGTCAAGGCCTATATTGTTTCATTAAAAAAATGCATACCTCTATCAATCATTAAGATCTTGGGACAGCCAAACCTGGTCAGAATATGCTCAAAAATGAAGTGCGCAGCGGTATCTGCAGTGAAATCCTTCAAAGCTTGTGCACATCAACCACCTTAATTACGAATAGCTACGCATTGGGTAGTCCTTCCTCTAGGTTAGTCGGTTCCTCACCGCTCTCGATTTAGGATAAGTAGTCTGGTCTACCATTCAACTTCACCGGCTTCACGATGACCTCAAAGTCATATTCTTGAAATAACAGTAGCCATCGGAAAATCCCCCCCCCCCCCCAAAACATAGGCTTATTCACTAGGTACTTTAAAATTAAGTGACATCTAAACATCTTGAAGTTCCCTACTAATAGATAATGTCAATATTTTTATAGGGTGTATACCATGGCTGACTCCTCACACTTCGTAGTGGAGTAGTTACGCTCCGCACCAAAAAATTTCCTACTAGAAAATGAAACTGGATGGTCAATGTCTCTGTCCCCAGGCTGCATAAGGACAGCTCTGAGGGAAATCCTAGATGCATCTACGTGAACGTGGAACACCTTCGCCTAGTCAGGAAAAATGAGAATAGGCGCAGAGACCATCTTCTCCTTGAGTAGCTCGAAGCTCTTCTAACACTCCTCGTCCCAAAAAAATGAAACGTACTTCTTTAGAAATTTTTCTATAGGTGTTGTGATCAACGCATACCCTTGAATGAACTTCCTGTAGTATCATGTGTGTCCAAGGATAGAGCACAACTGTTTCTTGGTTGTAGGTACTGCCAAGTTTATGATAACTACTATTTTGGCAGGGTCAACCATCAATCCCTGTCGATAGACTATGTGACCTAGAAATATCCCAAAGGGTACACAAAATATGCATTTCTTGATATTCATGGAAATCTGGTGCTTTCGACATGCATACAACATCATGCGCAAGTTTGAGACATGATTCTTTACTAACCCGAAGATGTTCTAATCATCAAAATATACCTCCAAAAACTTGTGGATGAATTCCTTGAATATTGTGAGCACTACCCACGAAAAGATGGCAGGGGCATTCTTCAACCCAAACGACATGAAAATATATTATAAATATCCCCATTCAGTGGTGAACATAGTTTTGCTTCTGTCTTCAAGTGCGATCCTGATCCGATGGTAGCCTGAGAACCCATCCATGAACGAGTATGCTTCCTGCTCCCCCACGCTATCAAGGATTTCATGTGAGAATGGCGTATGAAAGGGATCATGCATACAGGCATAATTTAATTTTCACAGACCAACACATATCTATATTTCTCCCTTAGTTTTTTTCTCCTGAACCACCATAAGATTTACCCAATCTGACTGTTCGACTGGTTTGATGATACCTGCGGCTATCATTTTGTCTATTTCTTCCTTGAATTTTTGTTTATACTTGGGATTCAACTGATAATGGAGTTGCTTCATAGGGTTCACATCTAGTTTTAAAGTGTTGCGCATGACCCCCAGGTCCCCTGTAATTCCTTTGAGTTCTGATAATTTTGTCAGGAATAAGTCCTAGTATTCCGTGAGGAGTTCTGCAACTTTTCCCATAGTATCATCATCCCAGTAGTCCCAAATTTTAGCTATCTTAGGCTGCTCCTCCATTCCAATGTTGACTTCTCGCAGCTTCAGAGGCTTAGTGACATTGACGGTCTGAAGTGGGGGTCCAACAAAAACACGCTCTCCCTCCGACTCCGGGATAGAGACATTTCACAGGTCTTCATCACATTCCTCCATTGATAAATTGTAGGAGTTGAAAATATCCTACATCTGTGTTTCCCATGTTGGTACCCCATGTGCTGTGCAATGACATGATTCATAAAATACTAAGGCATCTATATCCTGCAGAGCTTCTTCGAGTGCCTCTGTTCCACCTACCAAACCAAGTGTCCCTACAAACTCGTCCTTTAGGGTTTCCCCATGGCAGGTGTGCTGGTGTAGTTCTGCATCTAAATACCATGCAGTCAGGATCGATCCCAAAGCATGAATGAACAGATGGACCCATTCCTCCGTATTCCGTTCGCACCATTCCTCCATCCATACGGACAAGTGCTCACGGAGGTCCCCTAGCCCAAGGAAAGTCTTTACGCACAGGTAATCTGGGGGTTCAAACTATAGGATCAACATTTCACGACACTCTTCCCAATCGTTGAACGTCCCCTTATGTGTGTCCCACCACCTCACAGGGTTGTGTGGATGGCTTTATTAAGGGCCCACAACCTTCACTCCCATAGGAATTCAGCTTCAAATGTTTCCAAAAACTTCCTAATACTACCAGAGCCATAAAAGTAGGGAAATTCTCTTACCTCCAAGGAGATGCACCAGAAGTCCCTTGTGACTCTAAGACATCGCAACACAGATACATCATGCAACTGATTCTGCCAATTTTCTATCTCCCCGTCGGAGTCAAAGAAGCATTTTTTGTCCTTTACCTAGCAAAGCACACCATGAGTTGTAGGGTTGATCCAATCCTCATCCCGAGCGGTTAATTTGTAGATGTGGTCCACATCCTCTTCTTTGCACACTGATTCTGTATATCGCTCTCCTTCCGCACGTTCCAGTGGGACTATCACCCTCATTCCCTCATTCTCAAACACCATGCTCATTTTCTTCAGGTTGATAATGCCTCCCATGTTTATTTCCCAATCCAATCCTACGAGCACAGGATAGGGGTATGCATCTTCCACAATCTGAATTACCTCAAAGTCGGTGTGGAACTTAACTCCTGCGATATCTACCATAATTTTTGACAGCCTCCCCAGTGGTATGATCTTCTTCTGGTTGGCCATGCGTAGTTGGATAGTAGACCATTCCATCTTAGGCTCTCCCATTTGTTGCGATGTTTGCTTGGGCAGTACGTTCGCATCTGATCCCAGGTCCGAAATAACCTGATCCATATCATAGTCGCCAATATACGCTATTAGCACATTTCCTGACCAGTGTGTTTCTTATGCTTGTAAATTTTGTGGACATACTTAACTTCCAGGGTAGGTTTAGTTCTCTCTACGCAACTGTCTATTGGTGCTTGCAGATTTTCTACTGCCTTCAGGTTGCGTAGCAGCTTCATTTATGCCTGTATAAATGGTTTAAATTTATCATATGTTCTTAGGTTTGTTGGAGCTTTTGAAATAGGTGCCTCATCCTTAGTAAATTCTTTTCAAGCTACGATGCAGGTTTCCTTTTCCTTTTGTAGGTCCAAGATTTCCTATTTGACAGATGATTTTCGGATAAGAGGTTCAGCTTCGGCTTTCTCCTCAGCTCCTCCAGTAGCTATGTTGTTGCGCATTATGACATTAATACTTGGTCTTTCATCATGTGGTTCCACCTTAACCCTCTGTATGTTCTGTGTAGGTGTTTTATGTTTTTCCTGCATTTTTTCTATTAGAATTGGACAATCTTCAATCACATGGTCCTGTTTTCTACAATACTGGTAAGATTGTCTTGCAGGGTTTGGAAAATCCCTCGCAAAGTGCCCTATCTCCCCACAATTGTAACAGATCAATTGTCCTCTTCCCCGACCTGTGCCTCCACCCCTTCCCCCTCCCCTTCCCATGGCTGGGGAGCCTCCTCTACTTGAAGGAGATAGTGGTGAAGAAGGGTCAACCTGTACCCTGTATAGGTTTCCTCGATCTATCATCAAGTCATAGGTCTAGCAGTTATTTTTACCATTCCCCATAGAGAAGAAGAATCAACACCATTTCTACTTCAATTCTAGAACATAAGCACCAGGACGGGGACAGTGGTTAGTATCATGTAGCCCGGTAACACGACAATAAATGCACCATAGTGTCAGACCACTTGGTCCCGCAACCTCCTTAGGACGCAATGGGATAGGTCCCCTATCCTGCATATAATCTGCCAACAGAGGACACTAATCCTTGGTATGGTCGAACACCCTACATCTTATGCACCATATGTCTGGACTAGCCTCTTTCTCTCGTTCTTTTCACAGGTTTTGTATTTCAAGGTGCATTGCCTTTAGTTTTCCCTAGATCTATTGTACCCTAAACTAAGCACCGTCCGTCGGTGCAGCCTCTAGTTTCATAGCAATCTCCAAGGCCTTCTCTTGCGTTGCAATCGAATACTGACCCATAGGTCTGTGCAGGTGAGGTAGCTGTAGAAATTTGAATAATAGCTTAATTATTCATCAATATTATCCTGATTACACACTATTTAAGCTTCATGCATAATACATAACCTCTTCTACAATTGATCATCAATATGCAGAAATAGAAGCAGTCGCATGCGCACATTAAAACATAATCAAGCACACATATAACACAATATGTAATGGGGAAAGCATACAGCTGAAAACCCCCAACTATCTGTATATTATAATGATAGAGAAAATGTAACAATACATAGCACAAAGCTCTCACAGCTCTCAGCACTATCTCACATGCTACACACAAACTAGCGCATATCTGAACAAGTCACAGGTTCAAATCTCCTCCACAAGTCTGCCTGCCTCTACTGCGCAATCCAAGATGAATAATGATGAGATCCAAGTTCGAATCCACCTGGCTTGTACTGCACAATCCTAATTGGAAATCTCAATCAATGTGTGCACAAATCTCATGCACAACCATAGTCACAACTGATAGTAGACTCACCCTTTCACCTACCTCTAACACTGGTCTCCATTGAACTGTCCATGCATTGCAGTTAACTGATGTGTTTTTTAGTTGATTTATGAGTTAATAATTAGTGAATTAATTAATAATTAATTCACACCACTCATCACTAGTGTATTTTTCAGTTAGACTAAATATAACTAGTTCAACTAAGTTAAACCGAACACAACTCCACCAACTATCTCATCAACTCCACCAAACTCTGCCACATGAGTTCTAACTGAAGTCAACCATGCAATAGCTCAACTAACCCTTAGGAAAAGTGTATTTCCTTCTGTCAGATGCATGTGCCACATCCAAGCATCAAACTGAAGTGCTCCAAGAGGATAAGATAATGTTTATAGTCTAAATATTATTAAGGGTTAATAATATTTGACTGTTCTATTTTTAGCCCGGCAGTCTAAAAATAGATTCCGCCCAATGTCTAAAAATAGAGGTCCATATATTTTTACCAACATGACCAATCATCCATAAATAGCATCCTGCAACTCATAGACCATGATCCATATGTCTAAAAATAGACATATTCTAAAAATAGACTTTGCGACAAAAATCACTTGTGTGGCCCCCACCTAGTTTAGGTGATCACTTTCCAACTAGGATCAGGAAAGATGTTTCAGGATGCCTCCTTCACTTTTTCTTGTTGCAATCTTCAACACTCCCTCTCAACAAGAAAGGACTGTCTTTTCATGCGACATGCAACTCCATGCATTCGCCCTGCAACCTTCACAAGCGCCATGCAACTCCATGCATCTGCTCTGCAACTCCTCTGAAACTAAATAGGCTCCAAACAACTCAATCATTCTGATGCATCTATCATCAAATTCTTCGACTTCTGCTGGTACCAACTGCACATGTCATCAGGAACCACTGCACTGTTGAACTCTTGCACCCATGCACTCTTGCACTTGCTGTCAACTCTGATCCACGCTCCAGTATCCGACACTGTCACTTTGATCTACCTGCATCAATCCAACTGATCATGCTACTACTGCGCTGTGGGCACCTTGTAGCCAGGTTCAATTCATGAGATCCACACCATCTCCATGAATCCTGCCCTGAAATCTCCACCTGGGATTACTCATGCATGTCGCCCCACCTCTCACCTGGTGGTATAGCTGCATGCACTCCCTCTGCCCATCTGGCACGAAATTTCTCTGCATGAGTGGTTTCTTCCACTCCATGATCCTCTTCTTGTGGCTGCTCCACATCCCGAGGTTCACTTTTACCTGCATGCAAAACTTGATCCCTCTCAAGCATCAATTGCATGTCTTTCTTGCACTTCCCAATAGTAGGAAGCTCCGTAGACATCCCATCTACTTCAAGTCTGTAGAGATTCTTTGCTTGAATCCCAACCTTCTTGACTTTTCTTGTTGCCTTGTGCTGAAGGAAAACTTTTCCTTCACTGAAGACAACTTCATACCCTTTATCCTCTAACATTGCGACTGAGATCAAATTCTTCTTTAAACCTGGAACATGCACTACATCTTGTAAAAGAATGAGTTTACCTGACTCCCCCTGAAAGGTTATGGTACCAATTTCGGTCGCATTGTATCGTCCATTGTCGCCCAACTCAACATGCAACTGGAGATCTTTCTCCACCAAGTCACTGAAAATATTCACATCTCCCGTCATGTGAAAGGAAGCGCCACTATCAAAATACCACCCCGATCCCAATGCACTAGACACCATGCATGTGATCAATGAGAAGTCCAGCTCAAATTTCGAGGCAAGAGCCTCACCAGCTACAGATCCAGCAGCCTGCTTGTTCTTCTTCTTTTGTGGACAATTCGTGGCGTAATTTCCATGTTCGTGACAGTGAAAACACTTCACTTTGGACATGTCACACTCTTTACCATCCGCACCGGATTGAGAAGCATTCTTCTTTCCCTTCCCCTTCCTTGCTTTGGAAGCCAAAGTGAAATCTTCTTCATCAGATGCTTTTGATGAAGATCCATCCCTGGTACTCCGCTTTATCTCCTCTTGCACAAGATCCGACCAAAGTCGCTCCCATCCTGGCAATTTCTCCCGACCATTGACAGAGTCCTCATAGGAATGCCAACTCTTCGGAAGACCAAGGAGAGCCAAGCTCACCAAGTCCTCTTCATCCACACTAACTCCTACACTCCCAAGCTCATCACTGCAGTGGACAAACTTTGTCAAGTATACCGGAATAGTGTCATACTTCTCCATCTTTATTTTCCTGAGTTTATCCTTGAGCGCCAACTTCCTCTGGTCGCTCTTGCTTTGGAAAAAATCTGTCAAAGCTTTCCACATCAAGTATGGAGAAACTTTTCCATGCAGGCTGGATACAATGTGATCCTTCACGCCCTCCAACAGAATCCTTCGACACCTTGCTGTCTTCTTTTTCCAAGCCTCAACCAAGGCTGCATCGCTAGGCTTTGGAACTTCAGCATCTATGAACTCCTTCAGCCCATTGTCATCGAGAACCACCTCCAGCCTATCTCTCCATTCAATATAATTCGAGCTGCCTTCAAGAGAATACTCCAATCGCAATCCTTGATAAGACATTTTTACTTCGACACCAAGAAAAAACTGCTGCAATTTCGAATTCCACCAGCTCAAAACTCAACCGCTTCTGATCTGTGAGAACAAATTATTTCTAGCACAGAGATCGAATGTAGGGGAATTTACTGGATATATCACCTTTCAAAGAAAGGATGGATCCAGAGGCTACCTGGCCCGCTTACAGTCTCTGTCTACCGAAATAAATTGTAATCATTGTAACAGATCCGATGATCAATTTTGCTCCGATACCATGTAGAAATTTGAATAATAGTTGAATTATTCATCGAGATTATCCTGATTACACACTATTTAAGCTTCATGCATAATACATAACCTCTTCTACAATTGATCATCAATATGCGGAAATAGAAGCAGTCGCATGCGCACATTAAAACATAATCAAGCACACATATAACACAGTATGTAATGGGGAAAGCTTACAGCTGAAACCCCCAACTATTTGTATATTATAATGATATAGAACATGTAACAATCATATTACAAACTCCTCACAAGCTCTCAGCACTATCTCCAATTTTTACACACAAACTAGCTCAGATCTGAACAAGTCACAGGTTCAAATATCCTCCACTATTTGCCTGCCTCTACTGCGAAATCCAAGATGAGAATGAATTGGATCCAAGTTCGAATCCCACTAGCTTATACTGCGCAATCCTCATTGGCAATCTCAATCAATGTGTGTGCAAATCTCATGCACAGCTATAGTCACAACTGATAGCCACACTCACCCTTTCACCCACCTCTAACACTGGTCTCCACTGAACTGTCCATGCATTGAGTTAACTAATGTATTATTTAGTTGATTTATGAGTTAATAATTAGTGAATTAATTAATAATTAATTCACACCACTCATCACTAGTGTATTTTTCAGTTAGACTAAATACAACTAGTTTAACTAAGTTAAACCAAACACAACTCCACCAAACTCTGCCACATGAGTTCTAACTGAAGTCAACCATGCAATAGCTCAACTAACCCCTAGGAATAGCGTAATTCCTTCTGTCAGCTGCATGTGCCACATCCAAGCATCAAACTGAAGTGCTCCAAGAGGATAATATAATGTTTACAGTCTAAATATTATTAAGGGTTAATAATATTTGACTGTTCTATTTTTAGCTCGGCAGTCTAAAAATAGATTCCGCCCAATGTCTAAAAATAGAGGTCCATATATTTTTACCAACATGACCAATCATCCATAAATAGCATCCTGCAACTCATAGACCATGATCCATATGTCTAAAAATAGACATATTCTAAAAATAGACTTTGCGACAAAAAATCACCTGTGTGGCCCCCACCTAGTTTTGGTGATCACTTTCCAAATAGGATCAGGAAAGATGTTTCAGGATGCCTCCTTCACTGTTTCTTGTTGCAATATTCAACAGTAGCAGCATAGAGATAAACCATTCCTTGTGCTGCCTATCATCATACTGAAATTCCCCATCCCTGATAACCTTTTTTAACTGTTGATCAGCTTCCCATATTGATTCAGTGGGTCCTTGTCTAAAGTCTTTCAAGTCGACCACTATTCGAGAGTAGGACTTAGGCTTCCGAAACTGTTGTTTTAATCTTAATCTCTGGAATATATGGATCTGCGTGTTATCCTACGTACCCCATATACCAATCCAAGGCCCTTCCTTCAAAGGTGAGTGATAGTTGTACTATCTTTATAGCGTCGGTCGAAACATTCTGCGTAGTCCATATTGATTCTGTGATCAAACAAAATTGGTCCATATATTCATCCCCTACACCCTTGAATGTGGTTGGCTTCATGTGGATGGCCATATCTTCTTCTGGTGGCGACGGAGGTGTGGTTGAGTTCTTACGCTTATGTTGACTTGAATGTGGTGTAGCTGGAGGACTATGCGTAGATGATTATCTTAATGGGTTTTAGACGGATCTATCTCCTTCTTGATTAGTTTGGTATTAATTACCACTTCGTGTGGTACTCTCTCTCAGATCAGAGGTCATTCACTCCATATGGCTGCACAGGATTCCCTTTTCGCATAGTAATATTTTGATTAACAAAGGCAATGTTTTTAATAGCTTACCCTAGAAACCCTTGAAGAACCTCCTCTCTGCCTTAGAGTAGGAAACGAACTGATCGACTGCAAATTCTGTCACGAATCCTCCTAGCATGATATATACCCAGTGATCTACAGTACGGGTGATTGTATTGTCAATCCTTTCTAGCTGTTGAATCAGTTCTGGTGTCCACTGTGTAACATGATCGTCCTTCTAACACGTCTAGAATTCTACGAGCCTTGCCAACCAATCCTGAAGCTCGTGCGCAAAAGTTACAAAGAAAATTTCATATACTTCAGTGAAGATGTACTTGTTCTTCCACTTCTCAGCCGTCAACTTTGTGCTTCAATTCTCGTTTACAGAAAACTCCTGAATCTGTATTTCAAACCAATCTTCAATTTCCACTCTCTCATGTCTCCAAGGATCTTGTGGCATTACCCGATCTCTCTCTCAAAATGCTCCCGGTCCTAGCAACGGAACCATTTATTGGCTTAAGGGGTCCTAACCCAGGTTCGGAGGTTAAGGTTTGCCAAAAAACCCCTATACTACTGGTCCTTTCGGCAATGATCTACTTGTGTAGGCCAAGGTCTCACCCGAAGCAGTGTAGGAGGGTGCAGGAACCAGGTTTCCGCACCCTAAGAGAGAGTAGGTAATTCGAGGTAGATTTGTGTTACAAATTACTAGGTTCGCACAGAATGAGTCTATTCACAGCTCTTTTAATAGTTTAATTAGCATATAACCATGACAAAGCTATCAGATCTAATAAGTACATTTGCATCCATGTGTGTATTACCAAATACCTTCACAGAGCACTATAATCGCAACCAATATCAGATCACAATTATGCTAATTTCAGAACACAGATACATTCGCAGCTTAAATAGGCATCACAAATGTGCTTCAACAATTAAACATAACCAATTCATATAACACACAGATACTTTAACAATACTTCACATTCATTAACGTCCAGATTCACTTACAACCAAAACACAGCCTGCGCACATAGCCTAGTGGGGTCTGCACAAAGCAGGACTAAGGATCTACGCACACACAACCAGCAGGAGTCCTTACCCAAAATAACCCAAAACAGATCTAATAGTTTGCACGTAGAGTCAATCTATCAAATTACTTTTTTACTACACCCCACTATATATCTATTTATAGTATCATGGCCTTTGCTATCCTATCGTCTGCAAACCATGGTTTTTGGACCCTAGAGCTACCTTTTAACCCATTACAATAGATTAGGGTCTTTAACCCACCCCAAAACCCCTACGCAGGACCGAATTTAGCAAAATTGTACCGAAAATGTAGGTTAGGGAACCTCATTCCAACAACTGTTGATCCCAAATCTTCGTCCAGGGGGATAATTCTTCGTTGCCTGAGTCAACTTCCTCTTCAAACTCTCCTACTGTCCGATCTTCTAATATTTGATTCACCGCTGCGGTCATACTATTAATCCATTGGGGGCAAGTCCTTTCCGAGTGGGAAGCGTGATGAAATGAGCAAAAGTTATCTTTGCCAATCTCTTCTATGATGAAGTTCGCATTGGGGTTCGACGGGGGGCGTTTAGGCATGATGTTGTTCTTCCTAAAGAAATAATTTTGAGTTTTTCTACCTGAGGGAGATTCATTGTTATTTATTTTCAAATCGAAGACCTCATCCGTTAATATTTTTAGGGATTTCACGATGTTCTCGAAATCGAAAGGATCCTTATCCTTGTCCCCAGATTTATTGGTTGAGGGTTGTGTCCTCTTCTCGGCCGATTTTTTGTCATCCTGGTTATCATGGTCTATGACCCCTACTGAAAACATGTCTTTGTCAACAGTGAGGGCAGTGGTGAAGTTTTCTGCTATGGTGGCTCTAGCCTCGCGTTTAACGAACACAACAATGTCCCCTAGGCAGGGCTCTTGTGTAGTAATCCATAGTGATGGAAATGTCAAGGGATACGTTCGGGGAAAATTTGTTCAAGATGGTTGAAAAACACTAGTTGAAATATTTAACCTTCTCCTTCTTCTAGCACTTCAAGGTGCTCAACTCCGTGAGAAGCATAGAAGGGGTCTTGTCCTCTGAAAACTTTTCAAGGAAGGTGCGGAAAAATTTCTCCCAAGTCAAAATGGAAGAGACATGTAATGAATGATACCAAGTAGCATCTTTGTTTTCTAAGGTGTACGGGAAGAGTCGACATGCTACGTCGTCGAACTATATATTCATCATTTGTAAGGCCAGGTAGAAATTACTAATGTGGTCTTCGGTCAGCATTCCCTTATCAAGATCGAGCATAGGGAGGTGCTTCTCCCGGTGTCGGGGCATGTCTTGAAGAGGACCACAGAGACCGAGAGGAGACTGTGCCATCTAGGCTAGGGGCTGGACCCGTCTAGTCGTATGATAGGGTGGGATGAAAACATGCCCAGTGTCATTTTCGAACTCACTCTCGGCGCTGGACTCGAAAGCTTTGCCTTCATGCTGAGAGTGCATGTCTTGGTTTCGGTTAACTCTAAGATATTCAAGGTTTCTATAATTCCTTAAGTTTTTGAAATCACCGAAGTTTCCATTGAAAAGGAAGGGTTGTCTATTTATATTTCGGTGGTGGTGAGTATGAATTATGTTTCTACCATGCCCCTGGCCTCCAATTCCATAACCTCTTCCAGCCCCTCCCCCAAGTGGGTCATTCACTTGGGTGTTGTCATTCACAGGCTGATAGGGCTAGGGACTAGTGTTTGGTTGGGGTTCGATAACTTCAGGGCCAACCCCATGGACCCCTCAGGGGCTTTTGGGAGGTTCGACTGAGAGCCAGTCGATCACATATGCATAATATTAAAAAACTAGGCTTATAAGTTGAGACACAGAGTTGACTAGGACACCCTGGTGAGTATGATGCATTCCAGGAGTTCGCGGATTGGCCAGGGAACTGGTAGCAGGGAGGTTTTGCAGACCACTAATGAGATCGCGAGTGAGCGGGTGCAAAGCCCTTAGTTGGTCTGATGTGACCTCATAGAAACGTAGGTCCTCATCGGGGGTATTCTATAGAGGAGGAGGACCAATTTTTTCAAATCCGATCTCTCCCTATGGGGTGTGCACAGGGATATTACTTGTGTGGTGGGAGCTTGCCATTCAGGCCCTCCTTCTAGCGCCAAATCTGTTGACGAGAAAAAATTCCTTGCCAAAAGTAAGGGGATCTCCCCGGTATAAATTCCCAACTAGACCCTTGACCAGTTTTGATATGGATCCCGTCTGGAGTGTAGGCCAAGCGACCGTTGAATTGGTAAAATATACACCTTTTCATAGATGGACGTGTATTTTGAGAACAAAAGAATGCACGGCTACTTGAATGATACAAAATGAATCGTCGACGAGTTATCCTGAAAATGAAACATCATAAATAGAAAAGCGAAATTTAGATCATGTAGCCAAATGAAGTATTGTTACTAACAAATAATTAGGGTCATGCTCATACAGAGGCTTTGTTTGACCAGAAGAGAAACAGTTCACTATGGTCAAAACACCCTTCAATTCCTTAATCATGTTTCCAAAATATTAAGGTAATCTCAACAAATAAGTTATTAACATGTCCCTATGCTGAAAATCCACATACCATTAATACATCTAAAGATCTTAAACGTATAAATGATGCACGAAAAGAAACACATAATATTCAGCCACAAATGATAGCAAGTACATGAGGACATAATATTCATAATGTAAACACACATGAGTTTCCATCAGATCCAATAGTGGAGTCAAAAACATTGGTTTGTCTTAATTCTTGAAATCATGCATTCAATGATGTACAATTATCTCTCTCTTATGTGGAGTCCAAAAAAAATGCCTTTACATTATCTCCCGAGGGAGTACATGTAGAATCAAAATGACCCTTGGGTTGCCCTGCCCTTTCGAATTCCTGGTTGTTGGCATGGCCTGCGACCTGGGAGGATTTGCGACTTGTGAACTACATGAGGTTGTGACCTATGACTGGGTACCATTTGCGACCTGCGACCTGCCTATGCATGTTACCTGTAAAATCAGTCTCTTCAGGGAAGCAACTATGTGATGGAGAGGTTTGGGGTTTCCACTTGTTGTTGTTCTTTGAGATAGGTCTGACAGGTCAAGTAGTTGGCGACTATCGGAGTTATTTGAGGCATGTCCTCTCCCAGCCTATGAAATAATTCTAGAGCATATGGAACTAAAGTGCGCCTCTTAGCATTGATCTGGTTGGACAAAGAGGCCAGCTTAGTGTAGATCCAGACTGGTGCAATGATATACTAGTCGATGTTCTCCTTAGAGGCTGGGAGGTCCTATGAAGAGGGTGCCTATCTGATAGGTTCTAAGAATGTATTCATGTCTTGCATTACCTCTTCCCTCATCTTCTGCATGGCTAGTGTCCCTAAGGAAGGGATGCGGTGCACTTCCGACATTGAATCGATGCCACTGATAAGGTTCTCATAGGTAGACATCACTCTCTCTACATTCTTTATGAGCTTGTCCCTAGACTGCAACTTCATCCGTATCTATACATTATCATTCTAAGTGTGGATAGAGTCCTTCTTTGGCAAGGTTTTAGGCGCCTGTGGGTACCATTTGGAACATTCAATTATGTTGTCCAATGTTGTGGAGGCTTCCTTTAGTTGTGCATCTCTTTTCCTATTTTTTGCCTGGGCCCCTAATAAAGGAGCGATTGTCTATTTTATGGTTAACATCTCCTCATATACCTCCTTCATGGTGCTCTCTAAGGTATCCAACTCTCCCTGCATGGTGGTCTATAGTATGCTGGCCTGAGTGATTTTGAGTTGGAGCCTTTGATTTCCATTTTCTAGAGCTTTATTTTCTGCCTCTTCTTGAGTTGCCATTTTCTCAGACACATGGAATCTCCTCTGCAGAAACAATATTTCTCTACTCATCCTACTAACATTCTCTTCTGTGGCAGCTGCAAAGGTAGTTCCGACCGATTCTATCATTATGGGGTTAGTCCTGGTGTCCAGGACTATGTCCTTTTCTGTGGTCACTACGAGAGGTTCAGCTGGATTCTGTGCAAGGAATTTTCTCCTTTCCTTCTAGATATTATGAGTGCACTGGTCATAAGATAACCTTGTCAGTTCCAGTACATCATCCTCATATTCCTCTATGATGTTGAGTTCTAAGAGCAGGAGGTGTCCCGCTACCATGGGAATTGTCGGGGGCATCTCAATGTGTGGCAAGTTTGTTTTCTTCCCGGTTCCTGAAGGTTGTGACCCACTTTCCCCTACCATATCTGCCTGTAGCTTCTGAGCTTCGACATCCTTCCTCTTCTTCTCTTCTTCTTCCTTTTATCTGTAATTCTTCATCTTCCTTCTTTTTGTGAGCCTCTTCAGCTTGCTTATTTTCCATTATTCTTTATGTCGTTTCTTCTATTACTCTTCGGCCTGCTTTTTTTTTTTTTCTTCTTCCTGTTATTGAGCCAAGGCATCCTAAGCCTTCTTGAGTTCTTCCTCTATTCGCTTCTTCTCAGCCTCTAACTGTGCCTCAATTATTTTTTCCCCTCCTTCCTGTTGATCCTTGGGAGGATTAATACTTGTAGTATTCTTGGGCCTTTTGGATTGAGAAGTCGATGCTCCTCCTGAGGGGTCTTTTCATTTCAAATCGTCTCCACTTTATTGCAGAGGTTGTTTGTCCTGGTGTTGATCCTCTTGATATCCATCCAAATTGGCTTTTCCTTTGGGTGGTGCTGCCCTTTTGGCATTATACCAGTTCTTCACTTGCTCTTCTATGAGGGATTCTGTTTGTTGGTAAGTCTAGTTGAATTTTTCTTGCTTGCAGTGTGCAGGGATGATCCTGTCAGGATGATAAGATCTGCGAGCCAAGTCCACGAAGTGGAAGCCCTTGATATCTTATGCTTCTGCCACCACCTCTTCAAATTCCTTGACTATATAGGTGCCAATAGTAAGCGGGAGGGCCAGCCATGGTTTCTTCTTGACCTTGCCTAGTGTTTTAGAGAACCCGCTTGTCATTTGGTAGCACGCCTCTTGTAATAGTAGTTTATTAGTGACAAACTTGGGTAACACATGAGGAGCCTTGAATGACCTGAAGACTTTGATGAACGTACCTTCTGTGAAGAGGAACAAATGAGCTACCTTAACCATCATATCCATGGCTCTTTTGGAAATACATGAAGGATCCTCTATAAAGAGGTGACGGTAGAGCGCGGTAATGAAATTGTTTGAGATGATGTCCCTGTCTTCCCTGTACCTAGTGGTCTAGAACACATTTAGATTTTTTTGGATGGGCCCACCATGTTTTTCATCCCAGTTGTGTGTCCAACCATGAAAATTGCATCGTTCACACACTACATCTAATAGGTAGGAAGCCATGTGAAATTATGAGCACATCCATCCTCTGGTACTTGGGCTGCAAATATGTTTTCCCTTAGACCTGACATTAAAATATGTTCCCAGTTGAAACGAGTGCCATAGGGGAAATTTCATACATGAGTAGGACCCATGCTCCACTAAAAGTAGTGGCGTCCCTCCTGCCATACATCCTACACAACATAGGTGTGATGAGCCTGTAAACTTTTCTTTGGCCCTCGGTCTTATACTCCTAATCCTTTTATCCCTTGAAATTTTCAAGGTCCTCCCATGAACCCTTTAAGGTATTTGGTATTGGCACATCATGCTTGGAGATCCACTGAGCATTGAAAGACTCTTCCCTTGCTAGGAGTGAGTAGCACATAACCTCGTCCTTCCCAATCAGGTTGGCAAATGGTCTTCCTGCGTGATCCCGGGTAAACCAGAACTTTGAGTCCATCTTTTGGAGGATCCATTTGACTACTTCTGCACATGGGAAGATAAGCTGGTGCATGCCCACATAGTGAAGCTTAGACCTCTTAACTTGAATGTATACCTGACGGTCTTCCAGGTCCTCCAGAAATTCCTTCTTTGTGAATTCATGGTCGACTTGAGACCATGACATCTTATGCCCCTTCTCGAAAACACAGGCGGTATCTCCATAGATGGGCGGTGGTGGAGGAATGTCTATTTCTAATAGTTCTACTTCATGGCTTTTGTTACTCCTTCAAACTGCTGGAGTTCCCATGTCACTGGAGGCCGACGAGATAAAGACACACTCCAGCTCAACTTCGATGTCACCTTGCATATTCAAAAAACAATCCCACGATAAGGTGGACGACATGAAAGCAAAAGGAAATCACTGCACTAACTAAGGCTTTGGCTACTCACACTAGGTCACTGCAACCGGTGCCGATCGCAAAAATATTAGGTTGGAGAGATTGCAACTTTGCGACTTAGCCATGAGGTCGCAAGCTCACAAATTTGCGGTTGTATGAACAATCCCAACTTTGCGACCCTACGACTTAGCGACTAGGTTGCAAGGTCGCAATTACATGGATTGTTGGAACTTTACAACTTTGCGACTCAGCGACCAGGTCACAACGTTGCAAGGTCGCGAGGTCACGCAAGGGTTTTCTGAAGAAAAATAGGCGGTCACAACATGCATGGAAAATATGAAAAAAAAATGGGGGGGGGAATCTAAGGGAAGAGAATGGATTGGGGTTGAAAGGCTGACATGAAGGCTAGGGAGGGGTGCCTAGAGTGGCAGAAGGAGAAAGGAGGGATTAAATTGGTTTTAGGCCTAATGGGTAAGGGAGGAAAAGGGAAACCCTAGTTGGAGTGACAGTGAAGACTAAGGATGGAAACTACGGGATAGCTAAGGAAATTAGTAACATGGGTTAGGGGTAGGTAGGGCTAAAACCAATAAAAATAAACTGCAAGAGGTTTCAACAACTTACCTGGAAAAAATCACACTCTGATTAGCTCGTCAGACTTCTTGTTTTGTCCGTCGCACAGGTCGAATGCGACCTACGCGACCTTTTTATTTATAAAGAGGTCGCACATGCGATCATTAATGGAGGTCTCAAGGTTGCAAACCCGGTGACCTTGTAACATATGCGACCTAGTGACCTTGTAACATGGCGACCTTGCGAGGTCTCAAGGTAGATATGCGACCTAGTGACCTTGTAACATGGCGACCTTGCGAGGTCGTTAGGTTTCAAGGTTGCATATTCGCAAATGTTAGATTCCAACGCAGTTTGTGACCTGGCGACCTGACGACTTGGGTCAGGTCACTAAGTTGCAACTTTCCGAAGTTTGAAAGAGGATCTGATTTGTGACTTTCTGTATTTTACTTAGAAAAATTGAAGTCATCTTATGGTTTCAGGATTACCTGCTCAAGGAGAGTTGTTTGAGGTCCATGGAAGAGGCTGGAGCCAACTCGCTCTTACCAATAGTAAAGAGGGCTCTTAAATTTCAAACTGGTGCCAAATTTCAGAGGGTGTTGTAGCGACTACAATAGGACCCAAAATATTTTATTCTCCTTGGTGTGCATGGTGTCTGATGAGTTCCATAATGTGGCATAGGTTTCCTTGGGGGTGTTCCACCCAAACAGTGCAATTAACATCAATAGCCAAGCATAATGAAACTACTTGCCTTCCTTTTATGCTTCGTGCACAATTTCTAAGAACTCCTTCCATAGAAGTTAGACCAGTTATAAGCGACATGTTTCTCGCATTGTCCTGTGAGAGCAATGACATGTGCTGGCACCTCCTTTGGTTTGCATTTGCGCATCACCTTGAAAGCCAAGATGAGCATGCCGAACTAAATTGCTAGGTTATTTATCTCATTTACTACGAAGTATCACCTCTTGCGTGAGACTTGGTATTTAGTTTTAATTTTCTTCTCAACTACTTTTCCTTGGGCTCTACCAACGAAATCAACAATGGGGTCAGCACCTTGAGTAGGCAGACCCATGATACTATGGATCAATGCAGCATCAATGGGGATGAACTCTCCCAACCACAATGCATCATCATGCACTAGCGCGAGTAATTTCCGAACGCAGATGTCATTTATGGGGCTGCACCCAAAATGAGGGATTTGCAGTAATTTTAGCAAGTCTGCCTTATGCAGACTGAGAACCCATCTCTTTAGCTCAAGGCGCACGATGCATCCTTCATATGTGAAGTGATCTAGGTACAAATTTGGCACAAGTTCTAGAAATATATCTACATCCACAATGTCCCAATCCTCCATTCTGAGCTGCAGCACTTTAGCAAACATGTCCCCTTCCATTGGGAAGTTTTCAGGGATTAATGGAATTTGGATACTTTCGCGCACCTTGTCCAAATATTTAGGAATTCATACTGAGGGTTTGCGCAGTGCGACATAAGTCAGCAACCATGAGAATGGGGTCACTTCAACCACATCCTCCTCTCCTTCCACAATTGTTTCAGAGACCTTTCCCATAGGCCTTTTCTGTCACTCATCTGCAATAGAGCACGACTTTGGGGTCTTCTCCCTCAGGGATTTTCTTGTGCCAAATGACTGCCCCTCCTTATACTTTGAGGGCACAGGCATTTCAACAATAGAGACTTAGAGCGCAACACGGTCATCTCCAGGTCTTGTGGTCGTCATACTTCCAAGAATTACATAACCCACCCCCGGCGTAATGTTTCCTCGAATCCATGATCCAAACCAGACATAGACATAGAATATGCAACGGAAATCAAGGAGCTCAAAGAGAAGAATTCACTCAAAAATAAAAGGGAACTATTGCAACCCCATAGACCATATTTATACTTGTGGCGTGTCTTCAACCACTCCTTCTACATTAATGTGTCTCCATAAATGCGAAAACGACCCCAAATCTGGCAAAATCGCTTCATTAAATGCAACCTAGAGGCTCCCATAAATGGTAATAAAGTTGTCTTTTCCAGATTTACTGTTCCAAGGGATAGTTTTTGACACCTCTGTGACCCAGTCAACCTCCCTGGGCAGCTACCACGTGTGCGTCGCACCTTAATGTGCATATACTCTAGAGCTAATGAAAATATTATGCAAATCGTCCCCCCTCCCCAACACAGGCTTATTGGCAAGGTACTTCAAATCATATCGAGAAGTGTCTGTTGCTGCCCTCAATAACTGAAAAATATTCTGAAATTATTCATCCCAACGGAATGTCGCACCTTTTTTGAGAAATTTAGTCATGGGAGTCGTTATCAACTCATAACTTGGAATGTGCTTCCTATAGTATCTAGCAAGGCTCATCATGGAACACACTTGTTTGACATTATCAGGAGGAGGAATTGAGGTTTCAATGACTGTGCATTGTTCCTTAGATTCCAAAATTCCCAAATGTCTATAGGTCACAGTCTCCTTCATCGGTGCATTATTGATTTCTTGAATCAAAGCTTGGTCATTCTGATTAGATCCACTCTCAAAGATGAATGTCAAAATAAAACTCTCTGTTAGTGCAAACCATTCACTAGTGCCTCGGCGCAACTCTGTCTACAAATACCATTCAGTAGGTACCTTCCCTAATGTGTGAATAAACATGTGGACTCATTCAGGTCTTGGTTCAACGCCCCATACCTGATTCCATCTCGCCAAATGTCTATGAAGATCCTCTTTTCCAGAGTATACATATTCCATTTTAATGACTGGACATTCAAACCATAACCTCATCATGTGCACACATGCCTCCCAGTTTTCCATGTTCTCCTTATGAGTTTCCCACCATCTTGCTGGAGTAGTGTGCAAGCTAAGATTCAAAGCATGGAATCTTTATCCTTTAGGCACAGTCGTTTCAAGTTCCCCTATAAACATATTTATATCAGTTAATCCATCATAATGTGGTTTTTCACATACCTCGGATGTTATACATTGAAGAGATATGGTCACATGATTACAACGCAATGCAGATACCTCATGCAACTAGTTATACCATTTTTCTACTTCCTCATCAGAGTCTGAAAAATAAGAGCTATCCTTCTCCTAGTGAAGATTTCCATCTACTATTAGTTTAATCCAATATTCCTCGTCCAAGGTCAGCTTATAGATTTGATTTATATCGTCATCGGCACACACCAGTTCTGTATATCTTTGTCCTTATGTAGGATCTAGAGGAATGATGACTCTGATTCCATTGCTTTAAAATTCCATTCTCCTTTTCTTCAAATTTATAACACCATCCATGTCAATAGCCTAATCTAATCATAAAAACACAGGATAAGGATCAGTATCGTCTAAAATCTAGATGACTTCAAAGTCTTCCATCACCTTGACACCCTCGATGCTGACTTCAACTTGCCGAAACCTCCCTAAAGGAATGATCTTCTACTGATTGGCCATGTGGAGTTGAATGGTAGACCACTCCATATTTGGCTCTCCCATGCCCTGCCATGTTTGATTAGGTAGAACACTAGCATCCGATCCCAGATCTAGAATAACATGGTCAATCTCATAAGCACCAATATATGCGGTCATACGCATTTCCCTGCTCGTTCTCTTCTTATTCTTGTATATTTTTTTGACTGCTCAATGTTCTACCATCGATTGTTCCTTCTCTGCGCAATTATCTATCAAAGCTTGAATATTTTCTACTGCCTTTTTGTTGCACAACAAATTTATACATTCTTGTAGGAATGGTTTGATCTCTTCATCTCCTCCTGCTTCATTCATCAGTCTTCCTAATGTTGATTCACTTCCTTCTGCAAATTCTTTTCGTGCTTCAATAGAAGTCTCCTTTGCACGTTCCTGCGCTCTTTGAATTTTGTTTCTAAAAATTCTATTATGTGAACAGGTATTTCTATGCAAACATATTTCTTGAATGCATTGAAGAGGCCCGAATACTCACAGTGGAAAAGTTTATCGCGAATATTCAGAAAAATTTATTTATAGCCCTCCAAAGCCTAGATCTGATAGTTCACCTTCACTATCAGATCTAGGCTTCAGAGGGCTATAAATAAAATTTTCTGAATATTCGCGATAAACTTTTCCACTGTGAGTATTCGGGCCTCTTCAAGGCATTCAAGAAATATGTTCGCATAGAAATACCTGTTCACATAATAGAATTTTTAGAAACAAAATTCAAAGAGTGCAGGAACTTACCTCTAGGTCGTTTGAAAACCTTCTTTCTACTTCAGAATAGGATAAAAATTTATCCATCACAAACTCTGTCACAAATGCTCCCAAGAGGCGATCGATCCAATAATATACCACTCAGGTGATATTATTATCTAACTTCTCTACTTGTTGAATCAATTTAGGAGTCCACTTAGTGACTATGTCGTCCTTTACACAAGTATTGAATTCTTCCAAACACGACAGCCACTCCTACAACTCATTTTCAAAGGAGAAAAATAATATCTCGTCAAATTTTGTATAGATGTATTTTTGTATACAAGCTTACATTGAATATTTGTTCAAGAAATTCATCGGATCCTAGTACTCCATTCTTCAGTATCTTCTGACATCATCTCAATCAAAGTAGTTGGTCTCTCATATACTAGTACATATCAAAGAGTATATTTCAAACCTGCATATGGGTTTATCTATCATTTTGTTACACACATGGTTCCATTGTAAGTATTAATATACTTGAATGAGATTTTTTTTCATTACAAGGAAAAGACCTTCTAACAGATGTTTCTGAGGAACCCCTAATAAAAATAGCCCAGGTATATGTTTGTAGCGGAGGTATCTATAGGAGGTTGGTAGGTGGAGGTTTTTAAGGATGATTTTTGCCTGATGCGTTTCTCATCATAAACCACACTGGTGCATTTAACTCACAACGCACCGGTGCGTACTAAAAATTGGCACACCGAGACATCGCGTTCTCTGTGCAAACTCGCCCGGTGCATCTCATTGCTATAGCACACCGGTGCGTTATGCAAAAATAGGCCCAGTGCATCTCAAAAACCCGCACACTGAAATAGGGTTAAATAAAAAAAAAATATCGAACCAAAAAACCACATTTTCACTTCTTCAGTGCTCCAGAACTCTCAAGTACCCTGCCATTGGTGCTCCCATTTCATGCACTGTTGTCGTCCATTGCCCACCTTGTGGAGTTCAAATTTTTGAAAACAGTGGGAAATTTTTTTTTCTTCAATTCCTTAGCAAATATGCCTCCTTGATGTGAAAATGTACAAGTATTTTACTTGTTTCACAATAATTTAACGTTTTAGCGGATTAGAATTGTCAAAAACCTTAAAATTTACCAATTTAAAAAAAAATATGCGTGGTGTGCTTGAGCCGTTCAGCTCACATCATTTGCGGTGCTACCTGTAAATTTACAGGCATCACCGTGAACGACGCTAACAGAAACCACACCAGGGTCTGGTGCAGTACCAAAAACACTCACCGGGACTTTTTTTTTAAAATTACATGGTAGTTCTGTCATTTAAATGACCACATAGTTGACTATGCATCAGTGTCGCGAAAGCGGTGCGTTGACCAAACTATGCGCCCCAGGGCAGATCGTTAGGTTAGTGCACCGTCATCCTAACATCAGTACATAGTCGACAGTGTGGTCATTTACAGGACCGCACTGTTGACCATGTGTTGATGCCAGAAGGGTGGTGCACTGACCTAACTATCCACCCTGAGGCACATAGTTTGGTCAATGCACTGCCCTCTCGAAATGGTACATAGTCAATAATGCGGTTGTTTAAACGACCGCAATGTTGACCATAAATTATTGTTTGGCAGTGCATTGATCGAACTATCTGCCCAAGGGCGGATATTTTTGTCAATTCACCACAGAAAATTACAATTTATGTTTTTCGGTGCGAGAACAATTTCCAAGCACATCGAGATAGTGCGCAATAAAAAAGTACGGACCGGTACCGGTGCATGACTATTTTTTTGGGAGCACGGATTGTTTTTTTTCAAAAAAAATTATATATATATATATATATATATATATATATATATATATATTGAAATCCATGTCTAATTTAAAAAAAAAAATGTATTTAATATGTGAATCATTCAGTGAAGTCAACGGAGAGAAAAAAGGCAACAACAAGAACATATGGAGGACCAGTATAACATGATTCACATGTGGGAGGCACGAGAGAGGGGAGAGACTTATGTACCCTCGCCCTATTACGGAAGCCACCTAGTTACTCCTAAGGGAGGTAAGCCTCCACAATTTATATGAGGAGGCTACATTTGTGAAGGGCCATAGTGTCTTATTGGGAAAACTCATCTTCAGATGGAATTCCCACCGACAGGATTTTCGGGTCGGTCCTGACTAGTGGTATGCGCCGACTGAGGAGGACATATATTTTATTACTGGCCTATCAAGGAGAGTTTAGGATTTTCCCTAGTTCCCAGATGTCCCCGTCGGCTATGTAGCAAGGAGTCAGTTTTCGTACTCCCAGAGATATATTAGGGATGATATAATTTCTCCTACAGATTTTCAGGTGCCCGGTGGTCAGTTAAGTATTTCCTCATTTGGTGCAGAGGAAGTGAGGTGCCTCTCACTACTCTTGATGACCATTTCACACTATACCAGTGACTGGAAACACATTAGTTTCCCACTTTTATTTTATGTTTATTCTTTATTCCAGGTGCCATGACTTGTGAGATGGTCTATGATTTTTTTGCGCCAATTTTGTATAGCATTAGATAGATGTCGCTCTCAGGAACGTGGAAGGTTGACCTTCCCTTTTTCTTCAGAGTTATTTTGTCTATCTTTTGATAGGTTTCTAGAGATGAGGCCTACTTTTGTTTGGCAACCTCGTAGTCCAATGTTGCATGTACTGATGGAGATGTGGGGCCAGATGATGCCCGAGGGGCCAGTTTGACTTTCCTGCCAAGATATCTCCTGATGCACTGGAGTCACTATCTAGTATTGATGATCACTCCTTCATTCTGGTGCCATGTCCATACGCTGGTTTGGATTGGAAAGAGTGTGCCAACATCCTCTTCACACAGGATGAGTCGCCGGATGTGAGACGTAATATTAGTGTTTTCTTTAAATTAATAAAGTTTCATTTTATTGTCTTAATTAATAAATTAGAATTATTAAATTTATTCTAATACATTATTTAACTTATTTTATTAATTTTTTTAATGAAATTGTCTAATTATTGTTGTGTACTTATATATATTTTGTAGATATTAGGTCATTCTTTGGCAATGCACCACCGAATGATCCAGGTGTAGATCATGTTGATGAGGAGATGGAAGAGGCAAAGGATTAGGGTGACAGACCTGGACCTGATCAGGCGCTGATACCAGCGGGTGTGAGGCATAGGTCGAAAAACCAATTTAGGATGGATTTGGGTGACCAAATCTGTCAATTCCTATTTTAGGAGGGAGTCAAACCTGTTACGATCAGAAATATACATGCTAATCATAGGATGAAATGGATCTGGAGAGGCATGCCCTATTATATGTTGACCCTCATGCTGCATATCATTGGAGCTACCATAGCACTGGCGCGAGCGAGGAGGGGTAGGCATGGTCGAGATGCAATATGACAGAGAATGACATCATCTGATGATCATGATCATGAGGGGAGTGATCATCGTTCTAGTACTCCACCTCCTTCTCCACCTCGCACCATAGATGATCATGATGAGTAGCTTGCAGCATCTAGTGATGATCATGAGTAGGGAACGTCTGAGCAATGTACACCATCTCAGCAGACACCTAATCTTGAGGAGGGCGCAGGTCCATCTGAGGAGGTAGGTCCATCGACTGAGAAGGTTGTCGCACCATCCATTGCATAGGCTAGACCATACGTGATTCATCAGCAGGCAGTTCCTGATCAGAAGGCACCTCCAGATCAGCAAGCATGTGGGCTACACCATCGACTGAGCAGGCCTCGACTAGTACTACTATGGATGTACCACCAAATATTTGACATTTATATGCAGTTATATTACAGTTGTATATTTTTGACATTATATTTATATACACACACATATATATATATATATATATATATATATATATATATATATATATATATATATATATATATATATATATATGGTTCATGTATTTTATGTTCATGTTGCATATGTACTTAATTTACATGTTGTTGTTAATCATCATGTGTATATTGTTAGGTCATGTTAGAAATGTTCATTTAATGTGCATCTTGCAGATAGATGTGTATTAACAATTATTTGACATGAGATGTATACTTGATGTTTTTCTTGTGATTATGTTATACAATTCTTGTGTTTTGTTAGATGATCATGATCACGATGATTAGATGATGTTAGCGAATTTGAATGTTTTTTAGTCGAATATGATGTTTGTACGATGGTTATCATGATCGTGATGTTTATTTTTAATATTAAATCATGATATTTATTAAATATTATGTCATGATTTTAATTGAAAATTTAATTTTAATTGTATGTAAAATTGTAAAATTGTAATTGTATTTCTAATTGTAATTGTATGTAAAATTCTAAAATTGTAATTGTAATTTTAATTTTAATTTTAATTGTAATTGTATGTGAAATTGTAAAATTGTAATTGTGATTGTAATTGTATTTAAAATATTTGTAAAATTTTAATTGTGATTGTAATTGTATTTAAAATATTTGTAAAATTTTAATTGTATTGTGAAATTATTACAATTGTAATTGTATGTGAAATTGTAAAATTTTAATTGTAATTGTAATTGTATGTAAAATTCTAAAATTGTAATTGTAATTTTAATTGTATGTAAAATATTTGTAAAATTGTAATTGTAATTGTAATTGTATTGTGAAATTGCAATTGTATGTATTGTCATCATTCAATTTTATTAAATTTTTTAAATTTGTAAATTAATTGTCAATTTTGAACCATAACTACCGTGAGTAAAATGTAGACCGTAAATATTGTTAAACTACCATAATTGTAAAATTGTTAATTTGTAAATTTGTATGAATATAAGTAATTGTAAAATAATAAATCTAGAATAATATGAATTTTTGTAACATAATAAAGTTTATAAAATAATGCAAATAAATTCATGTAATTTAGAATATTCATTATCTTATTATGATCTTACATACCAAAAATAATAGTATACATTTTGAAGATATCATTTACACACATTTAAAGCAATCAAGTAGTTGTATTATTTTAGGAATTAACATTATAAAAAAAAAGAACTTTATACAGTACACTATTTTTTTCGAGATCAACATAATTGCAAATTATCAAGTGAAATGATTTTAACATTAACATAATGCAAATTACCAATTAATTCAAAATACATATTATAATGTTTCAAAAAAAAAGTCTTAGTTATAAGGTAATTAAGTCCTCTTCTTTATAAAAACCCATCTTAAAAAGTATAAATGATGAAATAACACATGTACCATATCACTCTCGGTTCTCATGATCACCCTAATTATCTTCCAACTCGCTTGGCATGATAACACTATTGTTCTCAAAAATATGTTTTCATTTAGGGTCATGTCTCAATACGAACCACCAATCCCTATCCAACACATCTGGGTAAAAAAGCACATGGTTGCAGTGTTTGGGGAAAACATAGGGCTCCTTAGCTTTATCCCACATATTTCTAGAGTTGATACATATCAACCTACTATCACGATCTTCCTTTAAATTATTCCGATCAAAGGTGTCCCACCACTTGCACCTAAAAATAACACATTGGAAAGGAGAAATCCACTTCAATGATCTCTTGTATCTTTCTGACGTAACCTACGTCCCTCGTACTAGGTTTTGATCACGATGGCTAGCTCGACTAGATTGATCCAACTCGACTTCCACTCCACAGTCTTGTGTCATGTATCCATCATCGGCATTTTTTGTGTGAAAATGGTGTCCATGTGCCCACATAGATGGGAACAAATTGACCTATAAAAAGTTAAAAAATCATAGTGTCATGTGTCTTATAATAACCGAACTGTTAAAATATGAATTATAGATGTAATTACATTTCAAAGGTGCATTATTAAGTTTAAAATGTACATAAATATATTATTACCGAGTGGGTGCACCTAATCCATACGTTTAGTGCATCCTCTTAAGCAGATGGGTAACGACTGGTCGCACTGTATTTCTCTCTGACTTGGTCAACAACCCAACTGTTGGAGCATATTTTTGGCATATTTTAATTTTAAATGGTCAGGATAAGGCACACTTCTACCATTCAACCTTCTGAATTATTTCCTGTCACTGTCCCATTTCATCCTCTTTTGTTCGTACAATGCGACCCACGTTTGTGTGACTTCAGAATTGTAAAGAACGAATTTATTGATTGCTCCAATTTATTCATTCACTAAAGAAATCAAACCGGCATATAGTACATATGAGATAAAAATATATATTATATCAAAGTTCAATATGAATATTTACTTTGCATAAGTTTGTAAAATTATAAGTCGCTTACTCTTTATCAAGCACCTTTTTCCATTCATTTGGAGCAGCTCCCCTTCTTTTTTGTCTTCATCCCTTTCATCATCCCAAATCACCTCACCTGGTTTTTTGTCGATCTGCTTGATGTACTCACTGGCATAATTGAAATAATCACGCGATATGTACCCGTCTTCCATAGACCCCTCAGGTTTTTCCCTTTGTCGAAAAAAAACCTTTCAATTTCTTCATGTACCTCTCTAAGAAGAAAATGCAATGATAAGAAACCACCCCAACTAATTCAACCTCATCTACTTGGTGGATTAGAAGATGAACCTGCAAGTCCATGAAACTCGTCGGCAGTTCCTTCTTAAACATGCAAAAAATATCAACTATCTCTTGATGCCACCATGGAATGCTAGCCACATGAATCTCCTTTTACGTGATCCAACATAAAAATGCAAATAATTTAGATATGGTAGATCATAGGTCTTGGGGGAATTCATGTTTCACACGCCCATGCACGAACAAAGGAAGATGACACTGCAAAGTTATAAACACAAGCAATAATATACAAAATTAGTTATGTTTTATGATCCCTGCATGGGATAAAACTTATTAATATAAAAAATAATAAAATCATGCTTTTGAAATTATACTTACTCTTAGAATATTCAAATGGTCATGCGATTTCAACCCGAACAAATGGTCATCCACGGTGAAGAAACGTTGTAGTCAAGACCCGTATGAAGATGGCACCCTCACACCCATTATAACTTCCTTTGCCAAAGAAATATAATCTTTTTTTAAAATCCATGCGACATCATCTTCTTTGAAATACCATGAATTAGAGGGACCAACACCTACCTCTGATCACGTACTTTCTAATCATCTTGGCCAATGTTTCTTTTTAGTTTTTGAAGTAATAAGATCTTTCCTAACAGTCAATGTGTCACTTTTTTTCAATGATATGTGCCTCCATAAAGAAGATAAAACATTTTTAAATATATGCATGGGATCTAATAAGTGGGTAATGTTAATATGCTCCCAATATGGGAGGTTATAAAATATATATTTCCTTTTCATCCCAATAGAAAATTTCTCAACATAGGTATCGAAGAATTCTGGATCATCGAACATATGCTCCCCATTTGAATCAAACATTTATATGAATTCCTTTTCCTTCCCTCTCTCATATTCTCTAAGACATTCAGCTGGTGTCGTTATTAGAGGCCTTTGGGTTCTCTCTCGTTTACCATTGAAATTGGATGCTACTCTTCTGTAAGGGTGCGCTTCTGGGAGGAATACCTTGGAGCAGTGATACACTGACTTGCATAGGTCGTTGGACCATCTAGCTTTTAGAGAAGGTCCACAACATTTACATCCAAAATACCCTTTTGTTACAAGACCTGCAAAATTATTGCATACAATATATATGCATGGCACTTTAAAGAATATCATGAAGATCAGAACAATTACAACGAATTAAATAACTAATATGCGAAAGAATATTGCTACGTATATAAAAAAATCAATAAACATGTAATTTACCAGAGAAAACTCCAGAGCCTGGATAATCATGTGTCATGTAAGTACATATGCCATACAACGTAAAACTCCTCTCTACTGCGATGGGTCATGATACATCGTATACATTTATCCCATCCCATAATTCCTTCAATTCATCTACCAGTGGTTGTAAGTAGACATCCATATTCTCCACTTGTCTTCTACCAGGGACTATGAGAGCCAACATAAGATGTTCATTCTTCACAGAAAACCATGGGGGGATATTGTTATTGATCACTACGACAGGCCAAACTGAAGAGTTGGTCTTCTTGAGGGAATATGGGTTGACGCCATCCATGGCTATGTTGAGTCGTAGACTTCGTACTTCATCCTTGAATTTTTTGGGCCATGTATCCTCTATATTATTCATGGCTATTGAATCTATTGGGATTCGCATAACTCCCAACTCACTTCTATGTGAGGCATGCCATCCCTACAACATACCTAATTCTTTGCAATGAAAGAGCCTTTGAATCCTTGGGATTATAGGCACGCGCCTCAATATATTAAAAGGAGGACCACATGATTTACCCTTATTTTTTTATTTATCATACCTTTCATTCCCACATTTCGTACATATCTCTTTGTCTGCATATTATCCTCTATATAGAATTCAATCATTTGGACATGCATGATATGATATGTACTAAACACCCAACATTTTCAATAATTTATTTTCCTCTTCGCAACTATTGGGCAAGACATTATCACTCGGAAGAACCTTATCTTTGAATAACCTATAGTTGGTCATGGACAATATTAAATGTACATTAATGCCGATATAATTATTAACATTCATAAAATTGAACATTTGTAATGTTCATTGTGTGATTATATTTCTCAAAAATTAAGAAAGGAATTCATGGTCAATTACCTCAAACTTTCCGAGAAACATGCATTCGACAGGCCAAAATTTGCTTTCAAGTTGTACAGTAACATCATTGTCCCCAATTAGGTAGACTTTGATTGACCGCCAGGTCCAAAGAGAGGGGTGGTGGAAGAAAATTTAAGGCTTTCGAAAAAGGTATCAGCGATATGAGCATCATCCCCTAGTTGATCATCGTTCTGGAATGCATCTAACAACATTATCTCCATGGCAGTCATATCCCTTAAGTAAGCATCCATACCAACCTCTATTTGATTGCCTCCATTGCCAGCTTGTGAAGAACTACTATTGTTGTATTCATTCCTAATTGGTGAATTTGGACGTATTGGGAATTGAATAGGTGGTTGATTCAACCATTCTTGGTGTCGTTCCTCTTTGAGTTTTTGTCTTAATTCCGCCTTATCTTGATTTGATATTGTAATGGGGTGCAACGGAAGATGGTAGATAGGTCGCTTATCATCACTAGAATCCTAATAATTTCAAAAAAAAAAATTGAACATGATTAGTACAAAATCTATGATATCAATCAGTAAGCACATCGAAAATTCATGATTAATTCGTTTGGCGTTGAAATAATTACATTAATATAGCAAACAATTATTATTACCATCATTGTACCAAGATTGTATCTAGAATATGCAATGTTACAATTGGCAGGGTGAAGTGGCTGTCCATTTTCATTAACAAAATGGCCTTGTGGTATGCTACTCCTTATAAGAGGTTCCGACATTTTGGAGTTATTTGAATATTTTGTGCATCTGAACTTGATTCTAAATCTGCACGAGCCTGCAAATTTGTATACATTGATTTTATTCAGCTGATTGACATGGATAAAAAAAATTAATTCAATTAGATAATGAAAATATAAATAAAATATGAAGTAAATACATCTCGAGATGGATAGGGAGAAATCCACAATGAACTTTGAGAAATATTATGGAACGAACTGGATTTTGAATAATTCTCCATTCAATATAATTATGATATTTTCTCCTTGCATTTGAGCAAAATCAATAATAAATTTTGGTGTACATACCTAAAAGTAATTTCGGTGCTTTAACAATGGACTTATTGTTATCGGTGCTAATTTATAGTTAACCACACCGGTGCTTTTTAGTTACTGCGCACTCGTGTTGTGTTATTAATTGACGCACTAGTGAAGTTAGATAACAAACGCACCAAATAGCCTCAAATAAAAAAGCGCAATTTTATTTTTTTAAAGAGAAAAAAAACAGTAAATTGAAAAATGGGTGGAAAATTATTTTTGGAGATCTAATTTCATAAAAAAATTCTTTAAATAGTAAAAACTATTCATTATTACAGTATTTTTGCAAAAAAATTCAAGTTGATATTTGCACAAGAGAGCACTATGGAGCAACGAAATACTTTCGAACAACAACACTATTTAGAGAATCATAATTTCAAACATCTGGTGATTCAAACCCTGTAGTATAGTAAAAATGTTTCAAACCCTGTTGTATAGTAAAAATGTTAAATTTTGTTGTAATAATTGTTTTTTTTACAGTTTTTATTTGATTTAATACATGGTAAGTAAAAAATTTAAATTTTACTGTTCATTTTCAGGAAAAAAACAAAAGACAAAAAAATCCATTCTTACGCTAAACCCTTGATTCATTTTGTTTATTCCCTTGATTCTTCTTATTTCTGTGACTTTAGAATTAGGGATTTTCATTTTAGATCTATAGGGTTTGTATTGCTATATATATAGGCCTATGAAATCTAACACGAGGACGACTTGCGGTGTCAGATCCCAATCCATGCTGGCCCTTGCGTGATTTTTTTAAAAACAGATTTTTTTTAAAACTTGTTGTTTGATAAAAACAATTTTAAGATAGATTTTTTATTTAATCAGTGCATCCTATCTAAAATATCGCCTCGGTGCGCTATTTTATTATAGCGCACCGTGCACGTACTGTTTGATAATTTTTTGTTTATTAATTTATGTCTGTGTTAATCAGTGCACCGGTTAACATATAACACACCGGGTCACCTTGTTGACAGAGAGCACCATACGGTGGAGGCTACTATTTTCTCGGTGTGTTTATAAGAACATGCCACACCGCCTCCTCCACGACATCTTATGCTACAAAAACTAACACTAAGAATTTTTATTAGTTTGTCTGTGTTAATCGGTGCCTTGGTTAACATATAAATCACCGGGTCTACTTGTTCACAGAGAGCACCATATGTTGTTTCTACTATTTTGGCGATGTGTTTATAAGAACATGTTGCACCACCGGCAGTGCGTACTACTTGAAAGGTGCACTGTTTTCTTGATTTATTTTTTACTTGAAAATTTTATGATTTATTTATAAAATATATTAATGAATGGTATGGCACAGGTTTCATATTGATAAAGAAATGGCTGACAAGAGATCAAGTAACAAAAATACTAATAGCACATCGAGAAAAGAAAAAAAGGAAAGTTCTTTGTAATTTTTTTACAAAAATTATTATTTTTGAACTATATGTAAGTTTAACTACTATTTATTTTTTACTGTGTATCATGTAGAGCCACAAAATGATGAAGCTCGATAATATTATTTCTGAATTAAGATCAGAAGAGCGTAAAATCTTGATGGAAAAATTGCAGAAGGATGAATTAGGTGAATGAAAAAATACTCTTGATCCAATATAAGCTTATTTTTTTAATTTTCATTAATACTATACTTAAAAATATTAGATAACATGTTTCAAACAATCTTTAATTCACATATGTTTAATGTTTTATAGGGACCAACAATGAAGAAAATGAAATGTTGTTCTAAGAAAAGAAAAAAAATAGAACATGCAAATGAAAATGAATTGCTCCTTAGCTCATGCAAATGAAAATGAATTGCTCCTTAGCTCATCTCGAGTGGTGTTGGAGGTAACGAAAGGGGGGGGGAAATTTTACAAAAATTTGAGGGATCTAGTGGATGAATGTGTTATCCTACATAAATTTTTAACTTTTGATAGATAGGGTCATTCACCTAGGTTCATGTTGTCTCATAGTCATTTTCATGAAATTCTTGAAAACATTGCATATGGCGATGTCTACCATAAGTCTAAAACCACTTAGAGCCTTGTCATATTAGTAAAGTCTACCTCATGCCCTTTGGTTTTCATTCCCATGTATTTAAATCATAAAACACTCCACCTATCATTTTTTCACAGTTTCATAGTGTTTCACAAAGAAAATCGGGAGATTTCTCTACGAAACTACCTAATAATTTCGTAGCGAATCTGTGAGCTATCAGACCATTTTTGCTATGAAAATGTGTTTTTTCTGCAGAAAGGGCCAAAATGGTGTGGGGTGTCACTTTTTGATTAAATAGGTGAAGGGTGAGTTCATTTGAATTCATTATGAATGATTCTATTTCCTTTTATGGTCATGTGTCATCATCAAACTCCGAGTTGTCAAAATCACCTTGAAAACTTTACCCTAAGCTGCTATTTGTCATTCAACATTCATTCTTGCATGTGGCTACGGGATTTCTCCTTCACCTGAGATTCATTTGATGTTTTCATGAAACTTTTCCTATGTATCTTGCTACTTTTCTTTCAATATATTAATGTTTTATTACTCAAAATTCGTGATTTTCATGCTCTGACTTCCTTCAAGAATTAAACTATTGTATATCTTTCTCAATATCCTGCTTTCAATATCTTAATGTTCATTACTCATAATTCATGTTTCTCATGCTCATATTTCCTTTGAAAATATATCTATTCAATAAATTATGTTGTGTTATCTTTTCATTTAAATATCTACATGCCTCAGTTTCCACAAGGAGATCCATTTTCATTGAGTTCTCTAGCACTGACTCCATAAGCCCAATGGTTGCAAGTCCTTTACATTTTCAACCTGAAATCAATCGCAATCAAGTTACAGTCATAGAGTTAGCCATCTAGAAGAATTTCCATTGAAAATCCTTTGATAAATTGAGGGAGTCCTCTCAGGATTGAAAGGCTAATCTTCAGTGAAAATCTCACTTGAAATAGTTACTCTAAGTTGACCATTTTCACAGCCCAACAATAATCAATTTGGTGATAACGTTTTGGCATTGTTGACGGGGACCAAAGGTGTAAATTTTCGCTCGGAAGAATGACAAAGTTTCAGTTCTAAGGGCTCAGAGTGGCAGAAACTTAGACACATATTGTTTGTATTTATTCTCTGGTGACTCTACACATCAAATAATTAATTGGAAGGTGACTCCACTTCTTGAGGATCAGTAGCTTGATGAAGTTCCAAGATGAGTTACATTTCAAGAATAAATGCCAGGTATGCCCCTATGAATCGGCATCACATCCTTGGTTTTCCAAATCCTATTCCAAAGGTCAATTGGTTAACTGATCTTCCCATATTTAAAAATGAAAAGAAAGACAATGGTGCTCTTCATTTGGTTAGATTCCATATGCATGTACATATACTTAAGGTTTAGTTCCCTGAGGATTGTCTCATGAATATGTTTATGGTCACTTTAGAAGGAAAAGCATGGTGTTGGTATGAAAGCATGCCAAATGGTTCCTTATATTCTCTTGTTGATTTCCATGTTTCATTTTATGAGATGTACAAAGAATGTCATTCTTCCTTATTTCTAGTCAAAGACTTTTGTATACATTTTGTGAGTTTTATTGAATATTTGGAGAATTGTTATGAAGATGATGAGTTCAAGGATGAGGAAATTTTAGAGGCACTTCATGACAATCCCTTTCATCACCAAGAAGAAAGGATAGCCTCTCTCTTGGATGAAAATTACACCCAGCAGGAGTTTATTTATGAAAATCATGTTACATTCTCTGAGTTTGATGAAAAGTTACAGCAGACTTGTTAGTATTTTTATCATCAGGAATATGAGAATCATTTCAAACAACAAGAGGAAATACTGGAAGATAATTACTATAATCCTTAGGTAAAGGAAGAAATTTATTCTTCATGTAATTCCTTGCATCAGACTACATCAAATGAAGAAAATTTTGAAAATAATTTTTTAGACAATCAGATGGGTATGCTTGTTGAATCATATGAAGAGTTACCTTTAGAAATTTCTCTGGTACATGCTGAGGACGTTCCTTTTGAAAGTGTCCAAGAGTACTCCAAGTATTTCTTCCTCCGAAATGAAAATAATGATCAACAGATTTTTGCTTTTTTATTTGAGAAAGGTCACAAGGGTTATATTGAAGAATCTGAACAAAGAACACCATCAAAGGATCATATTTACTCACACTTTCTTGATGATCAACAAGAATTATTTGTGCATACTCTGAAAGATCCTTTCGCAGCTCTGTTGGAATCTTCTATAGGAATGAATTTCAATATGATTTTCAGTTATGTATAAAAATTTAGATGGTGGAACAAATTTTCATCTCTCAAGAATGGATTTATGATTAGAGAAGTGGAATGTCTATTCCAATCCAGTACTCAAATTCTTGTTGGCTTCATTGGAAGAGTTAGATCACTTGATTCAGTTTTTATGCTGAGCAAGTAGAGTAGGATCATTTGTATATAAATAAGCTTGAAGATCAAGCATTTTTTCAATTTCAGTTTTAAAATCATCATGTGTACTTTTAGTTCTTTAGCAGATATTGGTTTTTTCAGTGCCAAGGTTACAGGTTAGAACAAGTTGCAAGTTTTCATTTTGAAGATGGGAGCAGCCCAATGGAGGTGGCACTGGAACTACCAGTTCTTTGTTGTACCACAAGGGCACACTGATCCAGGTGGATATGGTGGCCACCCACCTATTCCACTTGGGGCCCCACCATTGTCTCTTTTATTTTTTCAATTTCGACACAACTTACTATTTTTAGCAATTTTTCGAGTCCTGAACTTCCGGAGCTGTTTTGAGGCCCTAAACGACATTTTTTGGGCATCGCGCTTCCGATGACTATGATTCTATTCCAAAATTGATATTTGCGATTAATAGTTGTATTCCTCGGATATATATTTCTAACAATGTATCATGTGCGTCAAATGGAGATAGTATGCCAAAGTTATGACCCCAGGAATTTGAAACACCAATTTACCCAAACAGGGCCCATAGTTTTGGCGCTTCATCTCCTAGGGTTAAGTTTTTGGATGTTTATGGTTTTCCATTGTTTCTCTATAATAAATAGGCCCTCAAGCCTCATTGTAACATATTTCAGAGGCCTGTAGCCACCACATCTCTTCTCATAGATAAGCTACCAGCGCCCTAGCTAGTTTATTTCCATTCTGTCTGTAAGAAAATTTCAATTCTTTGATATTAATGAAATGAAGTGTTATTTCCGCTACATCTTTGTAATTATGGTTATATATGTATTCTGTTGCGTTCCTGCATAAATCCGGATCACACACCATCCCAAGTGGAGCCACTGTCATCATACATAAATTTTTTATTTTTTATGGATAGGGTCATTCACCTAGGTTCATGCTATCTCATAGTCATTTTCATGAAATTATTGAAAACATTGCATATGGCGATGTCTACCATAAGTCTAAAACCACTTAGATCCTTGTCATATCAGTCAATTCTACCTCATTTCCTTTATTTTTCATTCCCATACATTTAAATCATAAAACACTTCACCTATCAATTTTTCACAGTTTCGTAGCATTATACAAAGAAAATCAGAATATTTCGCTATGAAACTATTAGTTGTTAGACCATTTTCGCTAAGAAAATGTTTTTTTCTGTAGAAAGGGCCAAAATGGTGTGAGATGTCACTTTTTGATTAAATAGGTGAAGGGTGAGGTCATTTGAATTCATTATGAATGATTCTATTGCCTTTTATGGTCATGTGTCATCATCAAAATCCAAGTTTTCAAAATCATCTAGAAAACTTTACCCTAAGCTGTTATTTGTCATTTAGTATTCATTATTTCATGTGAAGCATATCATTTTCATTGTTTGAGAGTTTCCTCACCACACCAAGCAGCTTGTTGTCCAATTTGTCTTTACAAGTGTCACCTTTTTAAGAGGACAACTTAGTTATAAAGGGAGATGGCCATGAAGGAGAAGGCATACAAAGGAGGATCTGTGGTTAGATAGGAGCTCATAGACCTTTAGCATTTCAAGGAGGAACCTAGTTTTGCTAAAGCATTCACCAATTCAGGTTGCTTTAATTTGTGCTGGAGCTAACAAGGAATTTGTTGTGTTTCTGGACTGAGGGAGCAGTCAATTTCAAAAGAATATTATGGATGAATAGAGATGATTTATGCAATAATGAGAGAGGTTATTATCAAGAAAAAATCAAGGAACAATAAAATCTTTCAATTTTATCATAGGTGCTACAAATTTGGAGATTCAAAGGTGTCTTTGGGACCTATTTTTAGAATTCAGAATTTTCTTGTTTTATACATGTTTTTCTAATGCATATTCTGGACAGCTGGAGATGGTTTTCAAAAACCCAAGAGAGGTTTTTCTTAAGAAGATTCTTATTAAAAACAAAGTCATCCCATTTTTCAAAATACATCATTTAATCAAAGATATAAACTCTTTTCTAAGACCTATGTTTCAGAAAAAACAGGAAAAATCTGCAAATTCTAGTTTTTGGATAGTTTCGTAGCGTACCTCAGGCTTGAGGCTAGAAAAATGCTACGAAAATTCCAGTAGATGCATTTTTTCCTTAAAACTAAGTTTTTTTAAGTATTATGGAGAAAAATTGATTGTTTGCAAGGTGTCTTGGCATAATAAAGGTATTTGAACAATAAAGGTGGCAAGGAGATAGGTAAAAAGGCAGGTTTTCATACGCTATGAAAACTCGCTACTAAACTGCCTAAAGATGCTCTGTTTTGTAGCGAGGGGATTTTGAAGGATTTGTGAATGTTCAAAGGACATATGGAAGACCAGCAAGCCACGTGGAGGTATCCAAACATATAGGGAGACATCTCAGCAAAGACTCATCACTTGACATATGTACCACTCATACAAAATAGCATGAAGAAAAATTATAGTTGTTATTAACTTTTTCCTAGAAAATAGGACATTTTTTACTAAATCCTTGGAAATTATATTTATGTCTTATGTCATGGAGAATTACATTTGAGCACATGATCCTTATCTATGTAATGATCTCACTATTAGATAAGTGGAGGGATTAAATAAGTAGTTGAGTTTTATTAGGTTTCTAACTCCTAAAGTTAGTAGGTGTCATTATCATTACCATATATTTGGATTTTTAGTTAGATTAGGTGTCAAGAGTAGGATTCGAAGGCCCATATTTAAGGCAGATCCAATGTGAAGGTGTTGAAGCCTATTAATAGGCAGAAGATCAAATAAAAAAAGGTTGGAAGATGTTACTTGTGACTGCTACTATTGTAAATTTTTCTGATCAATAAGAGATTATGGCTGTGGGCTTTCTCCTTCACCTGAGATTCATTTGATATTTTCATGAACCTTTTCCTATGTATATTGCTACTTTTATTTAAATATATTAATGTTTGATTACTCATAATTCGTTCTTCTCATGCTCTCACTTCCTTAAATCATTAAACTATTATATATCTTTCTCAATATCCCGCTTTCAATATCTTAATGTTCATTACTCAGAATTCATGTTTCTCATGCTCTGATTTCCTTTGAACATTTATCTATTGATTAAATTATGTCTGTGTTTTCCTTTCATTTAAATATCTACATGCCTCAACTTCTACAAGGAGATCCATTTTCATTGAGTTCTCTAGCACTGACTCCATAAGCCCAATGTTTGCAAGTCCTTTACATTTTCAACCTACAATCAATCACAATCAAGTTATAGTCATAGAGTTAGCCATCTAGTAGAGTTTTCATTGCAAATCCTTTGATAAATTGAGAGATCCATTTGAGGCTAAAGAGGCTAATCTTTAGTCAAAACCTGGTTTGAAATAGTTACTCCAAGTTGACCATTGCAGCAACCCAACAGGACTCAATTTGGTGATAACAAAATGTATAGACGTTCTTTCCACTTACAATACAAAAATCAATCCAATGATTCCAAGAACCAAATTTTATCTAAACTACAGAATGAGTTTCCAGAGAATTGGTCAATGAGACATGTCAGACTTTTAATAGCAAAAACGTACAAAAAAAAGAAGGAATGAAAAATTAATATTCGTTTAAATGTTTTTCTAGAATTATATCTATATATTACTAGAAAGCAATCATTTATAAATATCACTTTTTTTATATTTACTTTTCATATATCAATATTAAATTTAAATAGTTTATTGTCCTGTTACATTTTCAAGAAGATTATGAAAATATCAAAGGATGAACGAGCTGATTCAGAAATATGCCAGTAGGAATGTCCAAAAAGGTGTACAAGGAGATGGTCAAAGAAATGGACATAACTGCATCGCATGAGGATGCATCTTAACAACAATGTTTTTCAAATGTAATATGTAATCATTTAATTTTTCGATTAGGTCACTAGTAAAAAATGGCTAATTAGTTACTAAAAAAATGATTAAAATTTTCATATAAATGACTATTTTTTGATCAGTGACCAATAGTAGCTAATTTACAGTATCTTATAACACGACCAAATTTTAGTCGTTTTTAGCTTAGTCATTAATTAGTTGTCTCAACTTTATGTCTAGTATTATATTTAGCCATAAATTTGGTAATTAATTGTCACGATTAATGATGAAATATACAACAAAATATATTACTAAATGACCACCATAGAAGACCCATTAATGACCAAAGAAATATGACCAAAATGTTGGTCATGTTATAAGATAATGTATATTGGCTACTAATAGTCATATATATGCAAATTTTAGTCATCATTTGAAACCAATTAATGACCAAAGAAATATGACTAAATTTTGGTCTTGTTATAAGATACTATAAATTAGCTATTAATAGTCATATATATCCAAATTTTAGTCATCATTTGAAACCAATTAATGACCAAAGAAATATGACTAAATTTTGATCATGTTATAAGATACTATAAATTAGCTACTAATAGTCGTATATATGAAAAATTTAGTCGTCATTTGTAATAAAAATTTAATGATTTGTTGTACTCATTTATATTTTTTTGGTAGTTTCATATTGATTATATTAATGACTACTTTAGTAGTTTATAATAATTTCATTTACTTTCATTAACAATTATTATAAAAAACTAATTTAGTCGTATATTAATTTTATTTGTAATCATTGATAAACATAAACTACTAATTTAATAGTTTTATATTGATTTTATTTATTCATTATAATTCAAGATAAATTAATTAGTATTACTTTTCAACTAAATTAAAAAAAACTGGCATACAATATAAATTTTCATCTTATATGAAAACAAAAATTTACATATGTTAATTACAATATTAAATAATATCAAGTGCAACTATAAATAAGTTCAACCACATAAATTATATTATATAAAAAAACAATTATTACAATACGAGTTTCCAACTTAATATTGGTTAAAGTACAATTTACACATGAAATATTGTTTCATCACTTAAAAACATTATCATTGTGTTGTCAAGGCATTGTATGTGAATTCACCAACTATGAAGACTTGACCATCAATCTCTATGTGTGCCTCTTATGCGAGATATTGACTCTATAGGTACCACTATACCAATTCTCTTCTCTCTCTCTTTAATTTGCATTTTTTCACTTCAATGTTATTGTTCTCCTTTTTCTTCAATTCCCACTTCTTACCATCAATACTGAGTTCATTTTTTCAAAAAGAAAGAAGATACAATGCATAGTATAAGACATGAAAGATGATGAAAACTGGAATATAAACTAAATTAGACTATAAAATATTTATACAATATATACCTCAACATCAACAATATTTTCAATGCCATTTTCCCTTATAAAAGCAAGAAACTCGAACTAGTTTTCTTCAGTTGGGAAGTAATGGCTTCTATGTGGCCAAATCACCTGTATAAACAAAACAAATAAAACGTCACCATAGAAAATGACACCTTAGTAAAATTAGTATTCAACATTCAAGGAAAGATTAGGCACAATCATGCCAACTAAGTTACATGCTAAAAATATCAAGTTGTAGATTACTTATACAATGTTGGAGTGTAAACAAAAATCCTAAAAAATTCCAACGCTAAGTCTAGAATAAAATGAAATGAAGTAAAAAGTGTACAATAATAGGATAGCTTTGTATAAATGTATATAATTGGATAATGTATAACTCTAAGTGAATAATTCCAAGGCTAGAGGTCAATGATGTCAAAAATGCCCAAGTATGATGAGCATTTCTTTAGATGAGAACTACTATTTGGGTCCATTATCATATACGAATACTCCAACAAGTCTATATCATATTATTAATGTTTTTCTTATATTTATTGATCACTAAAATGTAAGTGGATAAATTTCAAAGAAAATTCCCTTACCAATTTTTTCTTTACTTATGGTACAATATATTAGCTATGATTTGGAGCAAATTTACATCTAAATATATAGCAATCACCACTAGTAATCCCCCAAAAAGGTTTATTTTCGAATGTAACTTTCAAATTCCAGTTGTTATATGATTCTTGAATAGAAAACCCACACTGAATTCCAACACCAAAATTCCAAGTTGAGGGAACACCTGTGGCCATACTCAATCACTCAAACTAAAAACATCAATGATCATTATAATGAAAAGGTAAAATAAGAGTAGTTTTGATATGTTTTGTAGATTTACATGCAAAGCACCAATATTTTTCCCATATTTACCATACTTGTAATTTCCAATATATAACACATTGATTGATATTCTACAACAAATACTTGATTCAATACAAACAATAATTTAACATATTACAACAATACCACCAATGTTTGATCCTCAATAACACTACAAGAAAAAAGGACATTGGTGAGGGTGGAAACATGTCACCATAAGCTCATTGGTGACGGTCAAAAGAGTCTCCGTCACAAAAAAATGAACGTCACAAAAGGTGGCATCACCAAACATATAGGCATTGTGGTGACATTCAAGGTATGTCACCAATAATGGTTTAAAATTATGGATAGTGACCATCACTATTTCATATGAGAAATGGTGATGGAACTTAACCTTTATTGCCAAAAAAGTGGATGTCAACAAATGCGGCGTTGCCAAAAGTATAAGTATTGTGATGACATTCAAGGTTCATCAAAAATAATCATTATAATGTCGGATATTGACTGTCACCATTTCATATGTGCAACATCAATTTATGTTGATGGAACTTTCATGGTCATCACTATTGATGCATATATATGGTGGCATTCATTTACCATCACCATGTCATATTTTGGTGAGGGTCGAAAAATGTCACCATCATCTCACTAGGGATGGTCAAAAGAGTCTCTATCACTAAATATTGATCGTCTCCATTCCATATAAATATCAGGGCATGAAGGAATCAAACCGCCAACCTTCTTCTTGTAAATCAAGTGTTGTCCCATTGAGATAAAACCCTTTAAAGAATTAAAATTTAAAAAAATAGATCTTGAAACTTTATAAATTGTAAATTATACAACTTTCAATAAATTATAAAACTTTGTAAAGTCTTGGAAAATATTTTACTAAATAAGAAAAATTGGATTGAAGTTTGTACCTAATGGGTATGGAAGTAATGAAAAGTGGGTGGAGGGAAAAATATTCATGTATAATATATTCAATATTTTCAATTTAATACTCAATTAGAAGTGAAACTCTAAAGAAATTGATAGTCTATAAATGACCTACAATTATCAAATTTGAAATATGCAATTACACCAAATATTTATTTCTCACCTTTTGAATTATGTAAATAAGTTGTGGCGATATAAAATCTTCTACTAAAATATTGATTTCCATGCCAAAAATCCAAAAAAATTGAGTATATATGATGCAATTATAAATAATGAGCTACATGCTTGAATCCTATTAGCTATGGGGTCCAGAAAAATAATTTGGAGTGGTTCTCGTTATTAATTAATTAAAGATGTCAAAATACAACAATCAATAATAATGATCCTGAAACGTAACCACTAGACATATGTTAAAAATTGTAAGTACAAAGTTTAGCTAATATATGTTACACCAACAAAATATCAAAGGGGAATTCAGACACTTCCAAATCCACACCAGGCATGAGTATCCAAAGATGTAACTGTATGGATACAAGGAAAGCACTCTCTACCTCTCAATGATAACTATGTCCTCCCACAAGTACTTCAACCAGAAAAGGGGTGTGAAGACGAGTACCTCAAAGAAAAAAAAGTTGCACTTTACAAAAACACACTTCATCCCCCTTCTACCTTTATAAAATAGATCTAGGGGAATAAAAAAAATATCCATAGAGAATAGGATTAGAGTGGGAAAAATAAATATCATAAGAAAATAATAACCAACAAAGAAAATATACTAATTTGAACACATTTAAAGTACATTAAACAAAGACGGAATCCACAATACATTAAAGTGACATTGGTCAATTTTCAATTATCCATAGTGCCACCAATATAATGAACTATGCTAGGATATTTTCCCATTAATGGAGCAGCATGTTTAAATCTCACATTGTTTCTTGATATACATTGTCTTTAACTAACAACCATGCATAGTTCTAGCGCATAACTACAAAACATGGACAAAAAAGTGAGCACAATGTCGAGAAGCCCAATCTAGCTTAATGGAGAAAAACAAGAAATCAAAACTTACATAAAATGTACCAACCATTGAAATGATATAAACATGAAAGAAAATCTCATGATACTTCTCATCAAGGAAAAACAAAATCATATCACCTACAACAATGAATTTATAAACCTTTTTTTAGAAAATGGTGTTAATACACTAGCTATAGATGGTTGGATAAAATAAGTCAAGGATATATGTAGTTGGTTGGAAAAAATTCATCCTTGAGGAAACCAAGCCTATAATAAAAAACTTAACCATTAGATAGTACCATTTAGATATGGGTTTTGTCATGTGGTGGGTCACTTGCACTTAGCCCAATATTTGAGGAAATAACCAAGTAATTGAGGGTACACAATTGTTTTTTATTTAACTATATTAAATAGATCATCTAGTAAATTAAAGAATTTCCTTCATCCAACCCGTGTATATTTTCCAATAGTTATTCAACCTTAATATCATCAAGAAAATAAGGAAATATGATCAGAGAATAATTTTTTTAAGAACCTACATCATTGGGGGTATAAAGGGGAAACCAGTGGTGCATAAAAAGACCATTATTCTTGAAGAACCATGGAACCCCCATTGTACTCATTTAAGATACTCCTGTAGTTGAAATTTCAAGCTGAAAATTCCTTTCCTTTTATTTTCAAAGAGAAATCTTCCCTTTACAATTCTTTTTTGAAGTAGAAATGCATCTCATCATTCCATCACATCAGGCAGAAAGGCCACTCCATTGAAATTTCCAATTAATGTTCGTGCATCTGCATACATGCAAATAGTATCTCCTCAACCAAGACCTCCAACATTATTAACACACTAAGGTCATATATTTTCTTATGGAGACTTGATAGATTATCCAAGTTGATACAAGACAATTTTAGAGGGGTTATATGAGATCAAGCTGGATCTTTTATTAACAACTTCCCAGAAGAAAATAATTCCTTCAGGGCTTAGAGGATTTTGATCTCTTTTTTTCAAGTAATCCCAATTCATGTTGTCAATTATAGATTTTCACTTGCTAGCATGCAGCTACCTCCTAAATATATCTATTAGTATGATGAGTTTATTAGACAAAGAAAACTAAGCTGAAAATAAAGAATTCGAGATTACTCGACATCCCCCCCATCCCCCACCCATTCACATAGCAAAACTAAAGCATAAGAAAAACATAAACAACTATATGCCACATATCTGTGGTTCTAACTTATAATGCATATTTAATTTAACTTGAATGAATCTCTAAAAAACCCTTGATATATTATATATTATGCGTTGAGAAAACCTGTTGAACAAATTCTAGACACTATACTACAATATTTCTTTCAATTTTTCTTTTACTAAAAAAATTAGGGATATGTAGGGAGACCATAGTTTTGGAATTTCTACTAAATATTTGCAACATCTTATAGATGTTCCCCTCATTATTTGTTTCTAGAAACCTACTAGTCAAGCATTACCAAAAATGATAGTTTCAAGCATTTTAACTATATACTTCTTTTAAGTAAATTTCAAAAATATAGATGTTACCCATTCTATTAGATGGGTGAACAAAAAATTTAGTAGTATTTTATCTATACTTCAGCAAATGTTCTTCTAATTTTTAACAATTCAATCCTAGAATATTGCCATCACTGAAAATTTAGAGATGCTCCCAAGTTTCCTACCAATGTATAGAAACAAGTCTTTTTGTAGATAAGGGTATTTGATTTAGGCTTCCATATCATGAGTGAATGATTGTGACATGGTTTATAGTCTCAAGGTTCAAGAACAATAATATACTTTTTAGCTTGCTCAGTTGAAGATAAATCTTCAATCATACATGTCATGTTGTAGGAAAATAAATTCCATTGCTTAAAAGAACAGACTTCTATGTCTCCACAAAAGGAAAAGTAAAAAAGTCCTTAAAAACCAAACTATAAAAAGGTTATAAAGCCACAAATCTCTCTGTATATTCAGTTGAAAGAAATGAAATATTTTGAAATACTAGAATCCCACTATACTTTTTGTATTTGATAAGAATACACAAAGAAGACAAATTGTAAACTATGGTATTATGTTCCTAAGAAGTGAACCCGCAAAAAAAATAAAAAATACATTGAGGGTTTAACGCTCATGGAAAAATACTCAACAAACCATGGGCCATCAATGCATCACTAGAGTGAGAATCTCCAAATGTGATCAAATGCTTACAATATGTTGGCTGCATGCAGTGATTTCTCAATAGTTTCTGACACAACCTTATAAACCATTATTATTGTCTATTGATCTGGGTGAGAAATCAACCATAATCATTTAAGAAACTTAATGTTCAAATGATGATATCTTCAGCAAGGAAAATTTCCTTCTCGTAGAATGTCGAAAAAATATTGTTTGCGCGTGAATATTTTCCTTTCCCTCAAAAAATTATGCTGCTCAAGAATTTGGGTAAACAATTTGTAAAGAGCATCAAACTTTATGCTTCACTTTAATTAGAAACTAATGTTCACAAGGACAAAACCAAATCAAATTTGTATTCATGGAAACCAAGAATAATTAGGTTTGGCTGAAGGAAACCAAGCACAATTAATATTTCAGTTATGATAAACTTAGGCAAAAAGAAATTAAGGTTTTTCTTACTGACCACAAAATAATTATTTTACATAAATTATGTAATAAAATTATCTGCAAGTAAAAAAATCCAAGATGTCGGGTTTGTGCATGGAACCTGAATGGGGATATCAACTTGAAATCCGAGATGTAGGGTTTGTGCACAGAACCTCAGTGGGGGTATCAACTTGCAAAAGGTTCTCTAGATCAAAATCTCCCCTCATCATTGTAGCATTAACCTGGATGTCTCGTTTATTTCATATTAGCATGATAATTAACCTGGATGTTTGAAGTAGAGACAACTTAAAATATAAGTTCAGATGCATAAATGTAGAAAAATAATATTACCTGTATATGGATAAACATAAGAACATGTTGATTATGTTGAGCTCGCGAGGGAGAAAAACTATCTTAATGTGAAAACTTTTTAACAAACTTCGCAGTTGCCAACATCGATGAAATTCAGAAATAAATTCAATGTCTACAAAACAATGAAGAAGCCTAGTAAGAGCGTCAAGGGGTTTTAGTGTTTTAGTGTTTTGATAGCTCTGCTAAATTTTTAGGAGGGAAAATGAAAAAAACACTATTTATCAAATTTTTAAGTAATAAAAAATAAAGATTTAGTTATTTTGATAGCTCTCCTAAATTTTTAGGAAGGAAAATGAAAAAAACACTATTTATCAATTTTTTAAATAATAAAAAATAAGGATATATTTTTTTTAAAAATAAAATGTGTAAGTGCTTGCATTAAACATTTCACTAAACAAGCATGATTATGAGTTTCTAGTCCGGTATGGGGTAGATATCAAGTAAAAACTTAAAGACCTAAATATTTAACATTTTTAATCTAATGTTGTCCTATTTAAAAATCAATCTAATTATTATTATGTTTAAACACACTATAAATTTAAAATGTAAAGAGGGTTAACACTCAAAATAGAGGTATGGTAAATAAATACAAATACAAATAAACAGAGGTATGGTAAATAAATAAAACCTATTTTAATACTTACTACAAAAGTATAGAAAAAGGTATGGTAAATAAATAAAACCTCTTTTTATATTTACTCCATAAACCTTTTTATATTTAAGGAAACTCAAACAAGAGGTTTTATTTAGGTGAAGCTTATGGGCACAATACCATTTTAATACCATGGGCTAAATACCATGGGCCAAATTCTATATTTATAAAATATGTATGGTAAATAAATAAAAATATATCAAATAGGATTATAAATCAACATCTAAGAATATACCAAGCCTATGGGCCAAATACCATGGTAAATAATAAAGGTATGATAAATGAATAAAACAGAAATAAACCAGAAATATGGTAAATAAATAAAACATCTTTTTATATTTACTCCATAATCCTCTTTATATTTACTAACACTAAAAAAAGAGGTTTTAAGCCTATGAACCAAATACCATTGGCCAAATTATTGTTAATACCATGCAAAAAAAACATTATTAACCCTAATATAAATATTAAATTATTATTATTATTATTATTAATTATAATAATCATATTAATATGTTATAATATTAATATTATTAAATTCAATATATTTGGATTAATACAATATTAAATTTGTTATATTATAATATATATTAACTCTAGATATATATGAGAACGAAGAACAAAGACATAGATGCATTAGGTAGAGAGATAGGGGGGTCACAAGGGAGAGATGGATAAAAACTAAAGGAGAGTGGAGAGAAAGAATGGAGAGAGGGAGAGAGAGAGGGATAGAAGTAAGACAGGTAGAGAAGGGTAAGAGAGGGAGAGAGTGACACAAATTTGGAAGGGTGGGGGGGGGGCAGAGAAGGAGAGAGGGAGGGATATAGTTTGAGGATTGGATGGTAGAGAGAGATAGAGATGGGGGAAGAGAGAGGGAGCAAGGAGAGAAAGGGAGAGAGAGGAAGGTTGAGAGAGAGGAACCAATATCATAGAAGAAAGTAGATCTGACCAGATTATTCTATAGGGATATGGGAGATAGGGGCACCCTACCTAACTAAGTAAATGTCTAAACGAAATGTGTTGTAACCGTTTGTAATGGTGGTCGATTATAAGAGGTTAGGATTTTACTAGGAGGTACTGGATTTTTAATGTGATATGCAAAAAAACAAGTACCAAACCTAACCATTTCACATTCACCAATGTTCTCTTTGCATGTGCTAATTTGGTAAATTTTGAACATGGAAAAGGAGTCTTGTTTTGTGATCACCTCCCACGAGGATTCACCAACGATGTGAGAACACAACACTTGAACACATATTTTGGAACATGGAAAAGGAGTCTTGTTTTGTGATCACCTCCCACGAGGATTCACCAATTGTCAGAACACAACAATTGAACACATATTTCATTAAATTTGGAAGTATTCAGTTGATCTAGAATTTTAGAAATTTAACTAGATTAAGTTTTTTCAAAATGTGGAATTATAAAATCACTTAGTTTACAAATTATAATGTAGATATTCACCATTTTTAGTGAAAATTTTATCATGGTAAACTATATAAAAAAAAATTATATAAACTTGCAAAAGCAAATCTTTCACATCTTAATATTGGATTCCTTACATTATCTCTTTTAATATTTTTTATGGTTTGTACTAAAAGCTAAGTTTGCTAAGGTTATCTTATGAAAATAATTCTATGTATGTTACTATTATTAACTTTATGAAAATAATGTTGTGTATGTTACTATTATTAACCCATTTAATTATAATCGGATATAATAAATATCATGTATGTGTTAAGTTGCAATTATTACTAGGATATAATAAATATCATGTATGTGTTAAGTTGCGATTATTACTAAGATAGGGTTGGCACAATTTAAAATTCTATCGGGTTGGCACAATTTAAAATTCTATCACCTTTGCAACACTAGTAATATGGTTGAAGATGAAAAACCCTCTTAGGTCATCCAGTTTATACTCATATTGGATTTGAATTTCAAAATATTTGTGGCACAACCAACCTTCTTCATATTTTAACTAAAAAAAATTATGATGATTTTGAAACACTTATTTTAATGCTTTTTGAGCATAACAATAAAATTCTAAATAGTTTTAAGTAATATCTTTATGGCTTCTTATATACCATATTTAGTCTTAGTGGATGATAAGCATCATTATCACCATCATCATTACATACATTTTTTTTTACTTATAGTCAATATTATTTTTCTATTTAGAACATATTTTATTTCTTCTATTTAGAACATATTTTTTATTTTTTATTTTTTATTTAAAATGACATGGAACAACAAACTTACACATCCCCTCATACTAGGTTGTAGAATGAGCCCGACCTGATTACTAATCATTTTAATTATCAAAATCAATCGTGAATTAAAATTGTAACAAATCAATACAATTTGATTATTTTCAAATACAAGAGGAAAGAGAGAAAAGTGACTAAACTATTTATTACAAATGTTTAGTTTTTATTCCTTGAGTGTTTGAGGATATTATATTGAAAAGAACATATTGACATTCATCTAAAACTTAGATTCCTTACATTATTTCTATTATCATGAATATTTATATTTATGTATTAAATTTGACTAGTGAATAATAGATTTTGTAAAAAAAATCTTAGCTAGTATAAAGTTATTTAACAATATATTAATATTGTGTTTCTTACTATTATTGACCATTTTAAATTGACACTAACTACTTTTTCTATGTTGAGTACAATGTTGGCACCACTTCAAAATCTATAACAGGAAATATTTTATAAGTCTAGCCGTGTTGTTCAATGATCAAAATCATTTTTTTATAAATTAGAGTGCAAAAAAAGAGAAAATTTGATTTATATCAATTATAATAAGGAATATTAAGGAAAATTCACTTCAAACATTATTACAAGTGTCTAAATTTTTTTCATTAAGTGTTTAAATGGTTTATAATAAATAGAATACTAATTAGCTACTCCATTATTGTCTTAATAGACCAAGTTTAGAAGATGTTGTTTTTAAGTGCATTATTGTGTATGTTACTATTATTAACCCATTTAATTATAATATGATATAGTAAATATCATGTATGTGTTAAGTTACCATCATTACTAGGACAAGGTTGCCACAATTTAAAAGTCTATCACCTTTGCAACACTCGTAATATGGTTGAATATGAAAAACCCTCTTAGATCATCTAGTTTATACTCATATTGGATTTTAGTTTCAAAATATTTGTGGCACTACGAACCTTCTTGATATTTTAACTAAACAAAATTATGATGATCTTGAAACACTTCTTTTAATGCTTTTTGAGCATAACAATAAAATTCTAAAAAAATTTAAAATTCTAAATCATTTTGAGTAATATCTTTATGGCTTCTTATATACCATATTTTGTCTTAGTGGATGATAATCATCATTATCACCATCATCATTACATACTATTGTAGGAATTTTGAACCATTTAAGAGTTGACATGAGAAAATATTTTTTATGATCAAATTAAATGTTGGATGAGAGTAATAGTATAATTTATCTATTATTTATTGTACTTTTCTGTTAAAAACTAAGTTAATTGAGACTTACTTAATGAATTATAGATTAATATGAAAGATATATATTTAGTATAAAGTTGTTTAATGACAAATTATCATAGTAAGGTGTCCAATATATACCAACATAAATCCATCTTAAATACGGATTTAACATGAGCCTAGAGGGATCAAATTTCTTTAAGTGCAAACATTTTTAGAGTGCAAAATACAATGTGTTATTTTTCATTGTTTAACTTGTATTTTTGAATGCTAAATAGAGTATATATAAGACCAAACAAAAAATTTATCCATAAAAACTTAATTTTTTTTCTATATATAGTTATATATGAAGTTGATATCCACATAAATTTGTATCTCTTGCTCAAATATTTTTGAAAAGTAAAAGATTTAAACATCTATTCACACATTTTTTTTTTTTATTCTAATTACTTTACAACATATTCATTTTTTATTTAATTATAGCCAATATTATTTTTCTATTTAGAACATTTTTTATTTTTTATTGTTAATTTAATATGGCATGAAACACACAAACTTACACATCCCCTCATACTAGGTTGTAGAATGAGCCTCTCCTCTCAGCCCAATTACTAATCATTTTAATTATCAAAATCAATCATGAATTGGAATTGTAACAAAGTAATACAATTTTATTATTTTCAAATACAAGAGGAAAGAGATAAATTTGACTAAACTATTTATTAAAAATGTTTAGTTTTTAGTCCCGGAGTGTTTAAGGATAAAATATTGAAAAGAGCATATTAAAATTCATCTAAAACTTAGATTCCTTACATTATTTCTATTATCATGAATATTTATATTTATGTATTAAATTTGACTCGTGAATAATATATTCTCTAAAAAAGGATCTTATTTATTATAAAGTTATTTAAAAATATATTAATATTGTGTTTCTTGCTATTATTGACCATTTTAAATTGACACTAACTAGTTTTCCTATGTTGAGTACAAATTTATTATACTAGTGCAATGTTGGTGCCACTTCAAAATCTATAAGAGCAAATATTTTGTAATTCTAGTTGTGTTGTTCAATGATCAAAATCATTTTTTTATAAATTAGAGTGCAAAAAAACAACAAATTTGATTTATATCAATTATAATAAGCAATATTAAGTAAAAATCACTTCAAACATTATTACAAGTGTCTAAAATTTTCTCACTAAGTGTTTAAAATGTTACTCGATGATGTAATGTCTCGAATAGGTTTTTTTCCCCCCCAAAGGCCCCCTTTGCAGTGCATCGTGACATTCAATCTTGAGGTAGGGCTAATCCAGAAAGGAGGTGTGCTCTCATTGCATTGTTTGACCGAAATCTCAAATAAATCTAGCGAGGGGTTCTGTAATAGAAACTCAATGTCATTGTCAAACAAGTTGTGGGGTGAAGTGGCAAGGGCAGGATCCGATGGGGACTGTACCCAAAACTTTGATCGCCCAGAGATGGCCGGAGGGGGAGATTCTGAGGATGAGAATGGTCCAATGTCCCTAGTTGGGTCATCCGGGAGAGGGAAAACAATAAGGGATAGGATTACAGGAGCAGTTGATTCATGAGGGGTGTTTGGTGTCCGGGCATCAGCTGATGGATGAGGGTGTCTAGTCAGACGCGTGAGGTTCCCAATGTACACTGATCGGTGGATAGGGGGAAGGGGAATGTTTGAAACCTTTGGGTTATCTAGCACTAGTGACAAGGGGGATAATGTAGAATGTAGAGACATATAAAGGAAATGAGTAAGTGGGGGGGTTGTGTGATATTGTTCCATACCTTATTTTTCACCTGTCGCAGGTGGTGATGCGGTCTGAGTAGAAGTATTTATCATCAAAACATCATTGGTATTATATGATCACCTCCCAGAGTGACGCCTCAGGAAATTTCGAACTAGGTGGCCCGTGTCGTGATACAGTAAGCACAAGAAGAGGATGCTCCAATAGTCAACCCAATGGTGGTGAATTGCACGGTCCCACAGCAGATAAATATAAGCAGGAAGACCACCAACAAACCCCAGCTCAACTAGAATCCATGCAACCCATTTATCAGAAATTCCAAGTCCCCTAGGATCCAAGTATACCAATCTGCCAATGGAATCTCCAATGGCAGAAAGTACCTTTAGAGTCCAGAATTCCAACGAAAATATCGGGAGTTCAACCCACACTAGATGATTGCATGGAACCTCTGAAGTTGGATTAAAACCAATATACCAGGTATGTAATGATAGGAAGCATCTACCACGTACCCATGGTATTTTCAGAATCTGTGTAGCATCCTCCATAGTCAGGAAGTGAAAAATATACCAGTCATTCAGTAATCGACACACCGTAGGAGGATATCCCAGAATGTGACACCACTCAGTGTTTACCCAATTCTATATATCCCTATCGTGCTCCTGTTTGAAGTGCCATCACCCGATCAACGCCCTCTTATGAAGGCTTGCCACCTTATCCCACATGACATCATAGCCAAAGCTCAACAATTTTGTCATAGTGGAAGGATGATGAGGTTTATCTCAAGTGCCCATGTGATGTGCAACTGGTATCTGGTCTTGAAAACCATGTTTTGTGCGAGGGTTGTATCATGAAATAGATCCCAGGGTCCTCGACCCCCGACATCTCACAATGTGTTCCAGCTATCCCCTCCTTTCTGACATCCACCGCCTATTGAAAGGCCTCTAGCATAGCCTCCTGTCCAGTGATGTCTGTGTCCAATGATGCCAGGTATTCGTTGAGATGTGCCATAAATTTATGTGGTCAGGTCTAGTGCAAATTGGAAAAGGATAGAGGAATGACGACACTCAGTGTTAATGAAAATATGTGAATATAGGAAAAAGAACATTCCCCAATGTTTAGCCTTTATCAAATCTTGCAGAAAGGGGCGGTGTCTAGGTGCTCGCAACCTTGTGGTTAGTAAAAGTGTGCGAAGATTTATCTTTGACCTACCCCAAGTTGAGCGGCCATAAGTATCACCCACGGGAAGTGAATATAAAATACTTATAGTAATTGTGAAGATCCATGCCTGTCAGCTTACTGTTCTTTCTACGATATTGTAAATATATTTCTATCACACACTACTTTCTCTGGCTAGAAAACCTTCTGATTTTTGGAACTACGACTTTGGCACTATCTTGACTTAGACCTATTTACACTCCTTTTATTGTATTTTCTTTTTTTGTGTTGTGTAACTGGTCCGGAATTTTTCTCGGCCTATGTGACACGCAGGGGATTGGGGATGGGGACAACCTTTGATATGTTTCTCATCCACTTTTTCTTTTGTATTTGATGTTTTACATGGGTGTACATATTTCTCTGACTTATGTTGATGCCTAATGTGTGCTGCTTCTGCATATTGGTGATGACACATGATTGCACTTGGCTGGCAGAATAGCTTTTTTTTTATGATGTGTGTTGCTTTCAGAAATGGATTTGGTAATGTGTTTAAATGCTACGACATATGCACTGGCACATTATTCACACTGAAATAAAATATTTATTTTTATTATTATTTTATAATAATAAAAAGTAACATTGGCATAATAACATCTTCGTCATTAAAATATAGAATACAAGTGAAAGAAAAAATAAATTTTCCCTCGTATAACAAATTGGTAAAAAACATTTACAATTTAAAATAATCGATAAAGCCAACCAATGAAAAAAATAGTAACCATTTCCCATTAAATGTTAATATACTATCTATAAAACCAAAAATTTGACCAAAAATGAATTCAAATCACACTTTTCTCATACAACTCAAACACTTGTGTCCAAAGAAAGTGCCCACAAAGGAAAAGAAACCATCACTGATACTGAAAAAGAACTTGTGTATAATATATATAGGTCTAAAGCATCTAAATAACTGAAAGCACAAACAAAAGAGAGCTCTAGATGTTCAATTTATATTGATGTTGCATACATTCGAAATCTTCGTATGACCATACTATTGATTTTGAACATCCTTCGGCTTTCCAATTCTTCTAGTGTGGGCAAATTGACTTTTCAATGAATCGACAACAAGAGCTTTGCAGGAATTTTCAGCGGGGCAGGTACAGTAATGTAGTTTCAAATTTGAATGCTCTCTCAAATCACTATATGGGATTCGAACTCCTGATCTCTGTTTTGCAATTGCACTTGATTGACTATCGTATAAAACCCTCTTCATCACGATGCTTGTATTTTGGGTCACCGCTAATCCTCTTTGGAACTTTTATAATGGTCAATATATAGTTTGATCAACACTTCAAGTTGTTACAAAGTTTTTTTTTTTTTTTGGTACATGAGGTTTCAGGGTGTTGGGTAATGGAAAATTGGCAATGGGCACTCTAATAGAGGCAGGAAACCAATATGCTTCCTTGTCCTAAATGCAAAATTAAACTCTGTTAAACCCCCACAGGGAAACTCTTTCAATTGAAACTGCCCTGATTCTCTGTCAAAGAACAGAGAGATTATTGTGTTCACAAGTTTTCTGAGTTAATCATGTTGTAGTTATGCATATGAATTTGTTTGAACTTCATCTTGTGCGGAATTTGATGTGCTGATAGTCTATAACTTGGGAGTAGCGGTGGTCACCATATCTCAAAACTATTTGATTTGGCAACCCTTTGCCCCAATACACAAGTGGGAAAATTTAGTAGGAGGTTTATCTCTAATGGCATCACTAAGATAGAAATATTCATCAAAAACATCACTAATGGAGTTCAAGGACTTGTGTTTTTAGAATTCCAAATGCAGATTTGACCATTGAACTTAAAGTTGAATCACTGTTAAGGATTTAACGATTGGATTGAAATTGGGGTTGAAATTTCCACAAACCATGGGCCACACATAACCACTTTTAACCAGTGTTCATAGGCATTGGACTCAATCAAGGATGAAGAAACCTTTTTCATCTGGATGAATGGCCTTAGATTTACAGAGAAAGGGACTAGGTGACGATTCAATCCAGGCCTATAGCTATGCCAACAAAGGCCACAATGCATTAAATTTTCATATCATGTCATGGGCCTTGAAATGTTCAATCTTTTGCATAAGCCATTCAACCTCCAGAGCCACATTAGGGACCAAAGTTTCATTTTCCACGTAGGCGGTTTTGGAAGTGGGTGAGGATGGGGTCCATGGTTCAACACTAGAAGCAAAGTTTCTCATGTCCAATTTAAGCATAAAGTCTTTAAAATAAGTGTTAGTATTTCTTTGTCCAATTGGCATAGGCTTTAAAAGGCCATTAGGAGTGGGTTCACCTTATGTTTACTATTCAAGTGCATTTATATAAGCCTTGGTGACGATAGAATAAAACCTGGTTACATGCAATGTCTTCTTGTGGGTAGATGCAGGGGTTTAGGAATGCACATTATTATAGGAGACTCTTGCTAGTACAAGCAATATAGGAGGACATTTCCCAGTCTTAATTCCCATTAATTCTATAAAAATCAAGAGAATCAGGAAGGGAGATGAGCAACAACCCTAATTCTCAAGTCTCTACATGATGAGAAAAATCAGGTTCGTTTATTTTTTGTTAAGATCTTAGAAAATAAACACACACACACACATGTCAACATGTTTTTTGAACAACATATTAAATTCTAACATTTTATTAGGAAGTTCTAACAATATCTTCTTAATTCTCTTTGCTGAACATAAGAGGGATTTTATCATATTTTTTTGCACCAGCAATATTTTTTTCCAAATTCACTGAATTTGAATGAAAACCACACAACTTAGTTCCAAACATTGGAGGGAGTGGGTAATCTAAGAAATTACCAAAAAGGTTTATAAAAATCTACAAAAAATGCATAATCACCAAGAAAAGCTACCCTCTAGTGCAGAGGGCAAGAGAAAAAAACAAAGAAATCATAGTATATGACCTTCCAAATAGGTTTGGAAAAGACACAAACCCAAATAATATGCTTCAAATCTTTCTTTTTCCCACAGTGCACATAACATCCATCAATAAAAGTTAAAACATGTTCTGATTAATGTATGTTTGCTTGTAAAAAAATGCAAGGGAATGAACCAACTTGTAACCCTAAGCTCAAAGGCCCAAGGATACCTCTAGACTGTGTCCACTCGTTTTATCTTTTGTCTACTGAATCATTTATGATCCATGTTTGATTTTCCATATGAACAATTGATGACCTTTGTCTAGTCCAACCAACATATCATGGGTTCATACCTATATATGGGCTTGTCATTTGTCCACAATTCCAACTAAGTTCTAGTAAGTTTAAGTTCACTTTGAATTTGTCCCTTGGGTAAATGACTTAAATAATGTTCACGATGTCATTTTCACATTTCTTGTAAGTTATTAATTGTAAAATTCCGATCAAGGTTCTTCCACTAAAGGAAAATCATCATTGTCCCCATACCAAATATTTTACCAAGTGAATATGCAAATTTGGCAAAGAATTTCCTGTCAGCCTCAAGAGTGAGCCCAATGCCGATGTTGGTGATTTAAACACCATATTTTGTTGGAGCCTGGAATTAAGATCTCTGCCTGTTTAAGCCCATGATAGTTCCAGGAGAGGTTTTGAGAGACCACTTTCCAATGCCTTTAAGATTATTTTAAGCATAGGAGAACTCTCAATATAAAATATGAGGCATTGTAAACTATGTCATCCAATGTGAAGTAACCATTGAAGACAAACATATGTGAGGTTGTCATGATTTGTCAGTTTCTGATAATTTATCATAAGCATCATCTTGCAGCTCTCTAACAATTCATTTAGCAGCTATAACCAGTCCACGTGTGTGAACATATGCAAGTCCCAACACTCCTTTGTCTTCTAAGGTATAAAGATCCCAAGAAGCCAATGTGAGCTAAACTTGAAGTATGTCCTTCCTAAGTTAAGAGAGAGTGATGCATGTGATTCTCTAATGCATGTTTCATGCACTATACCAGGACTAACAATCGTAAGTCTTAATGAAGGCCATGTGGAGAGAATGGATAGACACATCATTCTAGTCCTCACCTGGAAGAAAAAATTGAGGATTAGGCAATCATCTGGCATTCGATACTCTGTGAGAATGAGATAGGGCATTCAAGATAAGAGTAGTCGAGGATTGATATTCTTTGAGGGTTGGCTACCCAAGATAAGGATAGTCCAAGAAGGTCATACTCTAGGAACACTTGGGTGGAGTTTGTACCTTGGAGAGACAATGACTATGGTGTCTATAATTAATGTGTCTCGCCAGCATTGTAGCCAATTCTCTCGTTGAGAGATGGGGTTGTTAGTCAAGGCCTTGAACTAGGACAATGCTAGTTGATATGATGCTATACATATGTGATTACCAATCCGATTCTTCTTATGAGATTATTTAGTTTGAAAGTGACCATGTACATGTATGAATACCTCCCTAGTTAAGAGGGAGTGTTGAAAACTGTAACTAGGATTGTTCTTCATATTGACTATGTGATTATGTATTTATGTAAAGAATAAGACAAAGATAATAAAATGTATATTTGTTGTACATGCTTCATGAGTTTCATGAGCAAGATTTTATTTTAGGTTAATAGACTTCTTCTTGATGTCTATTATGGTTTTGTATTCTAGGTATAAATGTAATTAAGTGTCGTATATATGAAGGATCTGGTCTAAAGAAATGCTCCAAGACATTGCCAAAGAAACCATGAATGAATGGCTTAATTCAACCCTCCAACAACGTTGTAAGATAAGCTAAAATGATGTGTTAAAGTAGACCTTCCAACATTTATATAAGTCAGCCTATAAGCTAAATGGAAGGTCGGTCTAAAGATAGTAAAATTGTCTCTATATATGACACCTGTTCTGTGGTCATTTGAAGACAAGAAATTTCGGTCATATTTGAAACATAAGTGCATATTTTTTGGACGAGGTTCAGTGCGGATTTTTGATGAGTTTTAGGATTGTTTAAGATACATACATCCTTGTGGTATCTTAGTGTAATAAAGTGTTTCGGTCTTCTATAACAGAAGTGTGGACTGTATTTGACTGCTCATCAAATATTATACGTATAATCCCGAAGTGGTTACAGTGTATAGGGTCTGGATACATGCAATGTTCAAGGGTAGTGATCCTATGTTAAAGTGTGGATCAAAATTGAGAAAGTTTTACGGACTGTCCAGAAGTGAAAGGGTTGATCAAAGGTAACATTGGTATTCATTTCTAGTTCATGAAAAAATTGGAATAGTGGTCTGGGAAAATCTTGTAGATATTCCAAAGAAAAGGAGTAGTGAGAAAGTGAAAGAAAGTAGGAAAGTAAATATGTGATTTACTTTCCTAAATACAACTTATATACATATCAAGTAACTGAAGTTTCAAAGGAAGTGTTGGTGCAGAACAGTGCAACTTGGTGAAGAGAAGAGGGATCAGCATTGAAGGACATCAAAGAATTAAGGTCAAGGTATTGGATGCATATATAGGTCAAGGGCCTAATTCTTGGTCATGGTACTTGTCATCTGAAAATCTATAAGAAGAATTTCTCGTGGGTTTTCCTCTCCAAGAGGGAGAGGTTTTTCTCTGGCTCTAGGAGCCTAATTCTTGTGTCTCGTGTATTCTGATAATTGACTTGATGAAAGATTAAATAAGCTAACAAATGAAAGACATAAGTAACTCAATTAACCTCACAATTAATTATCAAGAATAGAGTTTGAATTAATCACTAGCCCTCCAAATTCTCAACAGAACAAGCATCCTACATGTGGGGAAAGGATGAACCACGTCCCACCGAAATGTCAATAGATGCCTATATGCATATTTCACTAGGGTACCCATAGGAGAAGGTGAACCACTCATCCTGCTCATATTCCATTGGAGAAGGTGAACCACTCATCCTATCCCTATGTCGTCAACAGTAGGGGAAGGTGAACCACTCACCTTACATACATGTTTTCACAAACATAGGGGAAGGTGAACCAATCACCCTGTACACAACACACCACTAGGGGAAGGTGAACCACTCACCCTATGGTCGCTTATATCTCAATAAGTACCCCAAGCCCCCAGGAGCTCCCAGAGCTCAATGTTGAATATTAACCACGGATCCCTTCATATAAGGAAGAATGCCAAGTTGTTGCCTGGAAAAAAAGTATATATCTTGGTGATGATATCTGGATAGACAATAAGAGCTTTATAGCTCCATCCATCAATGCATATATGATTCCACAACTTTCTATGGACTTATTAATTTTCAACAGAAACCGTAGAATTGCTTCACCTTCCTTGCCTTTCAAATATGATGATAATTGTTTTACTTCTTCTAACTAGTCTTACAGAGCTCAATGAAAAATTAGGACCCTGATAGTAGGGTCTGTCCATGACTTATAGCTTCTTACATAAGAAAATTGATCTTGATCTTAACAAGATAATATAGGTATTCTCACTCAAATAATGATGAAGAAAGGGAGGATCAACATCTGATAGATTTTATTAATAAACATTCATATCTACTTCTAATCATGGGAAAAGGTATGTTGATACAAAGCATATCCATCAAGCTATATGAAGCCAGATATTCATCCTTTGGTACATGCACCAAAGTCAGCCAATTTATCTTAGGAGTCATTAGAATATTATAATAAGATGTCATGAGTCAATGTCCTTTGATATAGATGACTTTATTGGAATAAACTGTAGCTCTCTTTGAGACCTTTTGTCAGATGGTAATTTAACTTTCAAAGTAGCTTGCAGATGATTTCAGCTATAAGCATGAAACTACTAGATATTTTACAAAGACAATCTTATAAATTTTATTGTCTTCTTTTGAATTCTCAAGTCAGAGGAAGTGAAACATCAACAATTATATGAAAAATAAATAAATCCTTTATATCAAAGGCATTCATGACCATTCCTCTATTTCTTGTCATAATGGAGATAGATAATACTATTCAGATCAGAAAGATCAGATGTTGTTACAGCCAGCACTGGGATATATATTTAAGTTGTAATGGTAAGGTCTTCCACCTTGATTTTTAAGAGTCTATTACTTTGATAGATATGAGGATTATTAAAAACTGTATATTGTCATGTAAAGATGTCTATCCTTTGGAAGAGAGAGAGATTATAACTGACTACTTCCCTGAGGCCTTCCTTCCATTGCCCATATAGCCTTGAATCATCAGGATACTTAATTCAAGATCACTTATGCAAGCATCTGTATCTTCCAACAACGTACCATATATTCCTGGTACTTAAGGATAGGAAACCATTCAAACTTCAAAATGACTATGACCCATTTAGCTCCATAAAATTTCATTTCTCGAAAGGTTATCGGCACTTAATGGAATGAATCTTATTTTTCCAACAAATATCATTCGGTTCTTTGAATTCTTAAAGTAGAATTTAAGTAGCATACCCTAGTAACAACGAAATTTATAGAATATGAGGAATAGCATTCTGATATAGGAGGAGATACTTAGTTCTGACATTGAGTATGATTAAAATATGCAACCATGATGCCATAGATACTAGGGATTTTTCTTTGCTGAGATTATCCCTTTTTTCATAATGTGAATCTCGTTTTCTTGAAGATGAAAAATATGTGAGAACAAGAGGCAATATCACTTACTCATACTGCTTATATCAACGAAAATTCTAATGATGACTGATCAATGTGCAAGGTCAGGAATTCATATAAAATCTACTTTATAATGGCTCACAGTTGAGGGCTTTGATTATAGGGATCAAAGAATATCATGGATGTTATTATAGGAAGTACCTTGGAGTACAGTAGCCAAATATTCTTTAACAAGAGAACACCTAGAATTTGCAATACCATCATGTATATTAAGTTGACACTTTCCAAATAAGATACCTCAGGTCTGTAACAATAAAATTGACTGAAATTCTTCAACATCTTCAGATTTTGATACATATTTTTGCCTATAGGGAGCCTTGATCACTAATAGAATAGATGCCAAACGAGTGCCACTTGAGGATGCCTTAAGAGTGGAAAATTCAATCTTCTAGGTAATAGTTCTTATATGCAGATTAAACTTAGTCCGAGGAAGGATGGCACAAGCATCACCTTGGAAGATAACATAACATATGTTTGATTTATGTTGCAGATCAGGTTGTCCTGTCTTCAATCCACCATAGGTCGTTAAATTCCAATGAAATTTTTGACAGATAAAAACCCAAGAAAAACCCCTTTGGAAAAGACATGCATGGTTATATATATCACAATACCATCATTATTGTCTTAGGCGTGTATCAATAGAGGATCTGAAACTGCTTAGGAACAAGTCCATGGCTTCAGATTTGTGAAAGAAGACAAGATCAATTAACTCCTTCAACAAACCATCTTGGAGCAAGTTATCTTCTGAGAGCCATGCGGACTTCGTGAACTTACTACAGTCCTGCAACATTTCAGATCATTAATTTCAGTCGTAAATTTATTGAGAGAAAGGTTTATATAAGACAATCCTCCAGGGATCTGCGGGCCAGAATGTTGTCCAATCAGCAGAGAAATCTTGGACCTATGAGAGGTATGGAATTATTTCATTTTGATTGCAATTGGATGACAAGAGACTGGATCAATAGATCCCAAAATTCTGAGAAAAAATCTGAACCCTATATTCAGATATATTTGTTGCAAAAATGTGAGTATGAAAGAGACTCAGTCTTCTCCATAATTTAATACCAAGATCTGTGTAATATTCCCAAATGGGAAAATGCAGTAATACTGAAACACAATATAAGAAATGAAACTAAGTAAACAATAAATCTAAAAACAACATCAGAATATACAGAGAAGCTGAGCCATTTTATTATATGGAGATGATTCAGTTACACAAAGTACAAAATATGAGTAGATCTATCCCAAGAGATGGCCTAGAATCACCCTACAATGATGCTACAACTAGCACTGCGTAACTGGTAAGGTTACAGGAAGAAATACTACGCTATCCCTTCTACCGAAGATATACATGAACTGTTGCAAAATGAAATGCAGATCTAGGGAGCTCAGGAGCTCTGATGATGCCAAGATTCAAGATCTGCCCAATGTGATGGGAACCCAAGATAACCCAGAAAGGAGTTTCCAGATCTACAACTTTGGAAAATCACCCTCCTAGGGTTTGACCCTTTGACTACTGGGTTATACAGATATGAAGCTAGATATGATACAAATATGGCTACAATATGTTCTACAAACATATCCGAGCTTTGAGGGTTGATCCCTCCTTCAGATATACAAGCTAGGAGCTTGAGATCTTGTCTCCTCTTCTTTCTCCTTCAAGTTGCAGCAACTGAATATGCAACTGCTATAGAAAATGCGTTGTACAAGAGGGAGAGGCTATATTCCTGTTGAAATATGCTATAATAGACTCCAGGCTGATGGGAATATGGATGGCAAGGTGAGGGGATGATCCCTCACAGGATTACTAGCTGAAATACTAGTAACTTCCTTCCTCCTTTGGATCAGCAATGATGGACTGCGCAATCCTTGATGGGACTACTGTTGATAGGAGGTCAATAATTTTTTGTCTGATTCCAAATCTGAAATGAAGCACTGTGAATGTTGATAGTCAAGCCCAAGGTGATAGGAATAATCCTACACCGGTTCTCTAGCTGAAGTACTGAAGACAACCTCCACCTCCAAACTGATCTTCAGAAATTGTGTAATTCTTGAAGATAGATGTTCTAAAGATGATGGAAATGATAAGTGGCACCAATGCCTAATGTAGAATGAATTAAAACCCTCTTTCTAGAGCTACTAAAATAAAGAGGAGGGATTCCCGATCAGGAACACCATGTGCTAAATAGCACTTGCAATCTTAGCTAAATAGCCAAAGAAAGCATGGAATGTCACATGACAATTAAAAATCTAAACAGACCTCGAAATATATAATCAATATTCTGCCTTCATTGTTGCCTTCATATCCTTTATATAGTTTATGAGCCTTCCCATGCCTTGTCCCACCTCTAAACTGTGTTGTGCATGTGGACATAATCCTCCATGTTTGACTGTGTTGTCTCTCCAAGTCTTCCAACATGTCTAAATGCATTGTACACCCTCTCCATCATGTGTGCATTAATTTTCCCACTTCATCATGAATGCTTTATGATCTTTCATTAGATTCCTTCCATGATCTTAGTTGACTGCTTCAACCTCCATGATCTATCTAATTAATGAGACATGATCTCCAATCCATTCACATTAGTAGTTTCTCCACTACCCCATTATGTAGATCTAGGCTTAATTAATCCGCATTCACACATAAAAAGTGGATATTATTCATCTTGAGGATTATGGGTCCCTCCACCCTTTTATTTACTTAATCATTAAGAAAATTAAGAACTCTAATATTCCAAATATTATGTGAAAATTTGGGAATATTACAGTCCCTCCCGGAAAAATGTTGCTTGACCTCAAGCAACTGTAGAAGTAGATGCAAAAGACATCCATTTCCCTCCAAATGGCATCCACATAAGGAAGGCCTTCTCCATTTGCTGCAATATGTCGTGCATGTTTGGTTCCAAAGTTGTCTCTCAAAAATGCAGAGAATGACCTCCAACTGTAAGGTTAGATGTCCTCTTTCCCTTATGAAGTACCAAGTGACAACCATATGATCTCAAACATCATCATCAATACATGAGATACATAAAATATAGTGGTTCTTCCCACAAAGGAAAATCTCCATCTTACAATACATATCTTCATCACATGTTTCATGAAGTACATTGAGCATTGACATGTCCTCACTTTTAGCCCTGTTGGCCTTGTTGGTTCCAAGCATCTCTCCAACATTATGCAAAAGAAGAAATAGAGACATATGGGTAGACCAAGTTTCAAACCATATCTTCCCAATAGTAGCCACCGGAGTAGGTCCTCTTGTTGCCATCCTCCATCTCCTCTATGTAAGATGGACAAGCCAAACTCCCCCAAAATCAACCAAAGCAACAAGAGATCTTACTACCTCTTCACATCATAATGTGAATCATGGAGTAAAAAAAACATACTGATGGACATATGGAATTTCATATCATCCCAATACAAATCAAATCCATTATCATACATCGTGAGAGTACTATGCCATATTACCAACAATAGAAAACACATAAACATGGGAGATGTCATGTGATGGCCAAACTCTCTTAAGAACAACCCAAATGAACATTCCTTTCTTTGTTGCATACTATCATTGATACACAAGGCATGAGACAAGAAAATATGAGCCTTTGGGTAGTAATCATACTCACCCAAGAGCAGCCAATGCATCCATGCCTCTCTCTTCATGACATGAGTGTTTTTCAAGGCATGGATCAAAGAAATAACAGAATTTGGGTAGTAACCAAAATCACCCAAGAGAAACCAACGTAACCAAGCTTCTTGCTATCCCATGTCATATATTTGCAAGTGGTCTTGTAACCCCTTGCTTATCATCCTCACCCACTCATCCCAATGTGGATGATGAATGATGTTCTACATAAACATGGTATCCTCCCTTTGTAGAATATCATCCACCTTAGACTGATGAAGAGCTTTGCACTCCATGAAATTTTGAAGTGCACCTCCTATGAGATCTCTTAATCAGACCTTCATCTCATCCATGGCCTTCCAAAACCAATGAGGTTCTAGATCTACTGTAGGTGGAAGTATCTATTTGAGCCGTGAGATGCTCATAGAGAAAGTGTCATCAAGAAAGGAGAAAAGATTTCTCATCTCAAGATGTCTACCATTTATCATCTTAACCTCCATTTCTTCATGAGTGAATCTACCTTCAGAATGCTCCAAGAATAATGGGGCTCCTTCATTATCACTGCTACTAAGTGATAGCACTGTAGATCTGCATGGTAACACATATGTTGTCTCAAAGCAAGGAACAATACTGGTCTCATAACCAGTCATTGTACATAGGATCATGCTCATCCCATTTTCTGAAACTCTACACTTCAACTCAAAGGGTTGAATGTAGTCCATCAATGAAAAACTGGGATAGATTTCCATATCCTCCTTGATTAGATCAAGAGTCCTTTGCGTTGTGATATTTTGTTGCTTCAAATTAGCATTTTGTTCTAACCCTTGGTTATGCATTGGCCCTGATGGAATGTCCCCATATGTTTCAATAAGATCTACTGAAACAATTTGTGATGAATATGTATGCATACCTTGAATCAACTGATGTGTGGATACCTCTTGCAAGAACATAAGAGTTTCTCCAACCGGAATAATTCTCCAACCGGAATAATGGTGTCTCCAATCACGGTAAGAGAGATGGTTTCTCGAAGTTTGACGATCGCCGCGCTTTAGCTCCTGGGCCCCAAATTTCCCGAGGTCCCGAATTCTAAAGATACCAGCACCAACTATCCGTCTCAAAAAAAAAAAGAGAGATGGTTTCTCTTCTACCAATATACTAGCACTTGAATATTCCTCCTCTTCCTCATGCATCTCCTAAATCATGCATGGGACTCTATGTGTCAAGAGCTCAAGATTATCTTGCAAAAGTTCAAGTGCCTCTTCTCCAGGTGTAAGTACTTATGTAGCAGGTGGTGAATGTAGTGAATCCTTTTCCAGAGTGACGAGATTGACATCCTTCTTTGTTTCCTTGGAAAATATCTCTTTGTGACATACCTCTGGTTTTCTCACATCTAACTTCTTCCTCAAGTTGTGAAAGAAATCTGAATATTTAGTCACCTTTACATCCTCCATGTGACAAAAACACCAATCATGGGCTTCACCTAAATGATGAAGTGGTGCAATTTGGACAGCCTCTTTTTTAGCCACAGGATGTAGCCTGAAAAATGTATCAAACTCTTTCCTCCAAGCCTTAATAGTGCTTGAGGAAGATCCATCAAATTTAGGTAAATAGAATCTATTATGCCTCTTCCTTCTATTGCTACTATAAGATCTTCTTTCTTCTTTGAGTTCAAATAATTCTTGGAGAGTTAGACTTTCTTTGAATGCTCTAGACTGTGATTTGTACTCCTCAAGATACAGACTGAGAGTCTCATGAGTCTCAGGCTTTCTTCTTTCTTAATTTCTATACCTCTCACCCTCTTCATAGAAAGTGGGCATAGTAGATCTATGATTCTCCGATCTTCGTTTTTGCTGATAGGAAGTGCTTGGACCTTCATCATCAAATCTTCTTCTTGGATCCTCCTTTTGCCTTTCCTTCTTCATTTGATTGACCTCCTTGGAGAGATCTTGCATGGAAATAAAGAGAGGAGTGGCAAGATTATAATCCTCCTTCATGATAGCTCTCATCTATCTACTTCTTCTTTTGATGCAAAAGATGAAGTGTCCATAAGCTGAGCCAAAGATCATGCTCTGATACCACTGTAATATTCCCAAATGGGGAAAAGCAGTAATAATGAAACACAATATAAGAACTACAACTAAGTAAACAATAAATCCAAATACAACATCAGAATATACAAAGAAGATGAGCCATTTTATTATATGGAGATAATTCAGTTACACAATGTACAAAATATGAGTAGATCTAGCCCAAGAGATGGCCTAGAATCACCCTACAATGATGCTACAACTGGCACTGCGTAACTGGTAAGCTTACAGGAAGAAATACTGCGTTGTCCCTTCTGCTGAAGATATACATGAACTGCTGGAAAAGGAAATGCAGATCTAGGGAGATTAGGAGCTTTGATGATGCCAAGATTCAAGATCTGGCCAATTTAATGGGAACCCAAGATAACCCAGAAAGGATTTTCCAAATCTACAACTTTGGAAAATCACCCTCCTAGGGTTTGATCCTTTGACTTCTGGGTTATACAGATCTGAAGCTATATATGATCCAAAGATGGCTTCAATATGTTATACAAAGAGATCCGAGCTTTGAGGGTTTATCCCTCCTTCAGATCTACAAGCTAGGAGCTTGAGATCTTGTCTCCTCTTCTTCCTCCAAATTGCAGCAACTAAATATGCAGCTACTACAGAAATTGTTTTTTACAAGAGGGAGAGGCTCTATGCCTGATGAAATATGCTGCAATAGACTCTAGGCTGATGGGAATAGGAATGGCAAGGTGAGGGGATGATCCCTCACAGGATTACTAGCTGAAATACTAGTAAATTCCTTCCTCCTTTGGATCTGCAATGATGGACTGTGAATTCCTTGATGGGACTACTGCTGATAGGAGGTCAATAATGTATGGCTTGATTCCAGATCTAAAATGAAGCCCTGGGAATGATGATCTTCAAGCCCAAGGTGATAGGAATAATCCTACACCGGTTCTCCAGCAAATGTTCAGCAGAGAATGAGAGAGAGAGAGAGAGTACACATAAGGACATATTGACTCTCAATATGATGAGAAATACCATATCTGAATCACGTCTGGACTCCTAGATCTAAGCATATATGAAGCCTTCTAAACTGATGATGAGGATGGAAAAAACACAGTCCTTATATGACCTCTATAGATTCTGATAAGAACAATGAACAAGGGACAAAAACATTCTAAAGAAGGGCTACTTCTACTTCTTATAGGTCATGGCCATATTAGAGATTGTGCTATTGTAATAACCCTTAGACAATTATCTAATGACTTTCATATGCTACGGCCTAGGTATGGTAATATGTTGCCACCATAGGCTCATGAATAAGACCTTCAAGACCTCTACGCAGCCTTGAAAGGAGTGGCTAGTCCTGCGACCTAATACTGTCCACTACGGTACCTAACAGTAGAGTAAATCTTAATAATAAAAAAAACTCACCAAACTTTGAATTTTTTAAATAAATATCATAAAAAATATAATATCAATTTGTGTTAAAGTTAAGTTAAATTTCTTGTTTGATCATGCCAACATGAATGCCTCATGAATAAAGAAATAGATTGTGATTTTATACCTTCAAAATCAAAGGTTGTTTTGGTGCAGTTCCTCCATATTTAATCTTGATCACTTCCTCTTGAGTCACCTATGTATTATTTCCTTCATGATCATTGAAAATATTCAAAATATCACATTGTTCTTTACCACAGATGTCTGCCATGTTCTTTTTTTTTCAGTATCGCTAATATGAAGTTGGTTTTTTGTTCTTTGTGCAGATAGTAAAAAATATATGGCGAGGTGGCTTTCATCACTTCAAGAGCGGTAAAAATAAGGCGATTGAGAAAGTAACTCAAACACCAAGATAGATTTGGTAGCATTTATGGAGATGGTGAACATGTCTTGCTCTGTGGTGTTGGCTACTCATATAGCTTTTTTGACCTTGTATAGAAGAATGAATTTTTATTTGGCTTATAATAAATTAACCATGAAATTTCCAACATTCATGGCACACTTTCCATCACATTTCTAAATAAAATTATAACAGAGTATCACACTTTTCTTATCAGAGCTAAATGCTCCTATATGAAACAACGATGGATTTCATCACTTAAGAGCAGTAAAAACAATTTTATTGATAAAACAACTCCAACACATTTGTAGAGAAAATTATAACACAGTATCACACTTTTATTATTAGAGATAAATGCTCCTATATGAAACAACGATGGATTTCATCACTTAAGAGCAGTAAAAATAAGTTTATTGAGAAAACAACTCCAACACATTTGTAGAGAAAATTATAACACAGTATCACACTTTTCTTATCAGAGCTAAATGCTCCTATATGCAACAACGATCATCAATTCAAGACCAGTAAAAAAAAAATTATTGAGAAAAGAACTCTACACTGAGAGAGATTTGGAACCAACTATTTAATTCGTGAACATTTCTTGCTCTATGGTGTTGGATATTGGGCATAGCTTTCTTGATCTTGTATACAAGACTGTAAATTTTCATGTAGCTTATACTACATTAAGCATGAAATTGTCAACATTTAGGGCACACTTGCCATCACATTTGTAGAGAAAATTACGATAGAGTATCACATTTTTCTTATTATATCTAAATGTTCCTATATGCAACAACTACCTTGTGCCTCATAGTTTAAATTTGTGCAAGGAGGAGGAGAGGAGGAGTGTGAAGGTGCAAGCTAGAATAATAAGAGAATGAAGAATCTTGTTTGGGACTTGACATAGATTCATTCTCTACACATCTAGAGTAAGGCTTAATAAAACAAAACTCACCATACTTTGAATTTTTTAAATAAATATCTTAAAAATTAGAATATCAATTTAATACATTTTACTCAATTAAACATTTAACGATATTCATTTAAAAAATACAAATACAAATTACTATTTTAAATAAAAATAGTACAACATATTTAACAATATTCACTTAAAAAAATAGAAATACAAATTACTATTTTAAATAAAAAGAGTAAAAAGAATCACATTAATTACCATGGCCCTCATGTCCCTTCCTCTTATTACTTTTTAAATACCCAATGTTTGTAACTTATTCTTAATAAAATAGTGTCAATTTGTAAAACTATAATCTACAAGTCTCACTTTTTATAGCTTTGGTGGAAGGGTAGAGTATCTAAATTCCCTTACCGTTTAAGAAACATCCTCAATTATTGTACCACCCACCTCGACATCCAATCTAGATATCTTAGGTTATTCTAAATTTATCAAGAGTATAGAATTTTTAGGGTGGTGTTCTATGTGCACTAAAATTCCCATGAGGCCCATCACTATGTATGGGGTTCATTGCAACCTTGGATATATTATGTGAGTTGTTGTGATTTTTTACTTGTGGCTACAACTTAGTTTTGGTTGTCACCTAGTTATCAAGATTCAAAACTTTGTTATCATCTCAGATCCTTATAGAATTAGTTATATTATGTGAGCTAATGTGATGTTTTTTTTGTCACAATGATTCAAAAATCAATTATTATACCACAATATTGAATTTCTCGTTGTCTGTTTTGTTTATGAAACCTTAAAAAAAAAACACAGGAACATTTGATTTTACACTGTGATCTCCCCAACATGGGTGGGGTTTCAAAAATTGGAGTAAATTCAGTAGTTATTGTTAGAAATTGTTGTATAATATGGAAAATTTGGATGGTTTGTAGACAATATGGATGTCATAAGAGATATCTATTTTTAATTTTTAAGTGTCTCTAGCCACCATGCATCGAATCAGATCCATTTCAACTGAGAACTTCAATACATCACTGTGCGAATGATAACTTGTGACATATCTAGCCATTTTCTTTGATTGTGGATCAAGTTATAAACTTATAACTTGTGAAATCCCTAGCCATTTTGTTTGATTGTGGATTAGGTTATCAAATAGAATATACTATCACTTCATAAGACTCTAAGCATATATTGGATGGAGGGAAGTTTTATGATAAAACTTGTACAAAAAACCTCTTAGGGTTGTCTCAACTTACTCTATTCTTAATTACACAGTGTCAATTTTGTAAAACTATAATCTACAGTAAGGACTGAGTGGATTTTTTCTTTTGTAAGTTTTGTTTGGAATTGAAAAATAAAATTAAAAAATTATAATAGCATTAATTATATTCTGTGCGCTAATGTGATATTTTGTTTGTCACAATGATTCAAAAATAAATTATTATACCACAATATTGACTTTTTTTATGAACCCTTTAAAAAAAACACGGGAATATTTTATTTTACACTGTGATCTCCCTAGCATGGGTGGGTGGTTATCGTTAGAAATTGTTGTATAATATGGAAAATTTGGATGGTTTGTAGACAATATGGATGTCATAAGAGATATATATTTTGAATTTTTAAGTGTCTCTAGCCACCATGCATCTAATAGGATCCATTTCAACTGAGAATGCCAATACATCACTATGTGAATGATAACTTGTGACATATCTAGCCATTTTCTTTGATTGTGGATCAAGTTATAAACTTATAACTTGTGAAATCCCTAGCAATTTTCTTTGATTGTGGATCAGGTTATAAACTATAATATATTGTCACTTCAGAAGACTCTAAGTATATATTGGATGGAGGGAAATTTTATGATAAAACTTGTAAAAAAACTCCTTAGGGTTGTCTCAACTTACTCTATTGTTAATTACACAATGTCAATTTTGTAAAACTATAATCTACAATAGGGACTAGTGCATTTTTTCTTTTGTAATTTTTGTTTGGAATTGAAAAATAAAATAAAAAATTTATAAAAGCTAAAATTATGTAGTGAAAAACTTTGTTTCAGATTTCAAAATAAAAATTTGAGTAAGTTTGACATCATATAATATGAAAATTGTTTATGATTATAAAGTAAAAAACATATATGTATTTTTTGAATACTAAAATAGTTGTAACAAAAATAATATAGAAGAAGAAAAACTATGTATATTGGATGTATGAAAATTTAGATAAATTTTATCAAGTAAAATTTTAAAAGAATAATGGTTATAAACATTTAAAAATAGTTTTAGTAATTTTAGATCTATATTATTTATTAGAGGGATCAATTCTCTTATCGCTCTAAAAAGAGGTTTGCATATCAAGGCATATGATCCCTCTTGTCTCTTGGTAGATCTAGAGTTAAGATTGATCTAAGCCATCTTAATTTCCCTGGTTAAATAAACTACATTTCACATGAATACCATGGGTTGTTCTATAGTTTATTATTATTTTTTTATTTATTTATTTTTATTGTATTTGACCTAGTTAATATGTTCATTACATTATGTCAATCTTTTTATTTAATTTAGTTTTATTTTTATTTTTGTGTAATTTGACGTAGTCAAAATGTTAAATTGAGGTTAAAATCTAACAAATTATTAATAACAACATTTTAACTTAAAAGTCACAAAAACTTAAATTCAATCTAACTTATTAAAAAGAAAAGAAAAAAAACAAACATTATAAAAAACATATAAAAAACTATTTACATGTGAATGTAATGGCCTAAAACATTTCAATCGTCTAACATGGACATAGTGGCAATTAGAGGAGATGTTTTCAAATAGGAACACCTTACCACCTAATTAATAATTAGGACTTCTTATTTTTGAAAAATTAACAAAATTGATTTAGAAATATTAGAAATGAAATAATTAAAATAGGAATTAAAAATTTTATTTTAAGAATTAGTTAATAAAATGGAATTAGCATAAAAATAAGTTTACTAAATAATAAATTAGTTGAATTTGACCAAATTATAAATAAATTAAGGATTATCAAAATGAAGGGAATGAGAATTAATAAATTAAAAGGATTTATTTACTCATTTTATACTTAATAGTTAAAGATGACTAGTAAAATGAAAAGACTAAGAATTAAAGTCAGAATATTTTTTTTAAGAGATTAAAAGAAGTCAATAATTAATTAAATTAAATTTTATATATATATATATATATATATATAAAAGTTAAGAATTAAGAGTTTTTTAAGATAACCAAAAAATTATTAAAACATTAATAGCTAAAAGAAAAGAAAGGATAAAAAAGGTGAAATAGGGTAATAAGAGGCACTTCAGGGGGAGAAGGTAATCAAGGTAGACTCCAAAGTCAATGGGTGAGATGGTGGATCAGGGGTTCCCAAGCTTGGCTAAGCCTATAACCATCTTCCCTATTAAATTTATCAGGGGTTCTTCTCGATTTCAAGAGCTTCTCCAATAATACAAGAGTTGTACAATGGAACAGAGGCTAGGATTTTTTATTGATTGAAACAAATTAAGTGCTTGGACTTATATGAGTGTTAAACAATGGTAGATTTTGAAAGATGGTTATGGTTGGTGTCAACTATCTTCTCTTTGAGGAGGGATTTGAAGGACGACTAGTTTGACCAATATAAGATTTACCGCAAGAACAAGGAATTTGATAAATCACTGATCCTAGCATGGGATCTTATATGTATTTGGCCTATCGGAACAATTTCTTAAAGGTTTAATGGGGTTTAAATATGATTTGCATTTTTTTCTTAGCCAAAACATTAGCAATAAGATCAGTGGTCCCTTTAATGTATGGTAGGGCGACTTGGCCACAAGAGGGAGAGGAGTCCAAATTTTTGGATCTAGGGTTAGCAACAGACTGAAAAGATTTAAATATCTGAGTAGAGGAATATCCATTGAGTTTGAAATCCTTGACCAGGTGATATTTTTCAGCTGAGAGAAACTGGAGAAAGAGATGAGGGCTTTGAGAACCAAATTTTTGGGAAGAGTGATGATGAGAAAATGCATGGAGATAACATTCACTATGAGTCTTTTTTCTATGGAATGGATGTGAGAGGGAGCTCTTAGGGAGGCAAGTAACAAGGACATATAAGAATGAAAGGGATTTATTAGATTCGATTTCCATAGTAAACTTGATATAAGAAGAAATACTATTAAAATGCGAATGAAAGGTGTCAAGTGTAAGATGTTTGTGTTTCCAATTAACAAAGGTAAAAGGACCAAAATTAAACAATTTCTTTTTTAACATCAAAATTAAAATAAATTTTAATGAGTGATTTTTTAAAAAATGTTTCAAACTTTTAACAGAATTAAAATAACCAAAATTATAAATATTTGGTTTTAACACAAAAGTTAAAATGAATTTATATACATGAAGACAAACCATATGAAAAAATAGCAACTACTTAACTTGAAAAATGGGTAGCTTTCCATTTTAGAAATAGTTTGACGTAGTAAAAATTAGTCAACTATTTGGAAATGATAAAATGATCCTCTCTATACATATTATGACTCAACTATTAAAATCCTTCTTAGAAAAACGGTTTGACTTGGTACAAATACTTCAACTATCTCAAAAATGGAAATCATAACGTGCCATATCAATAGCACTAATTTGTGTAACAATCTATAAATTTGTTTAATACATATTTATATATAATCATTTCTTAAGTTTTATTAATAATAAATAATCAATAATTCATAGTAATAATTAATTAATAATGATAATAATTAATTATAAATTAATAATTAAAGATTATTATAATTATTTTAAAATTATAATTATTATTATTAAGATTAGTTTAAAAGTGAATGTCATATCGATTTTGGAATTTTTCTAGGGTTTTGACGAGTTTTGACTTGTTGATTCTATTTTTTATTTTTTTAGTGTTAGTCACAACAATATTATGTGTCTCCTCCAATCAATGATCTCTAGTAGTCTGTATGACTGAGACAACTGGGAGGGGAGAGATCTCCTCCTAGCATAATGCCGTAGTCAGGGAATCAAGCAGCAATGGAGGGGTATTAGTGGCGATTAGCAATGAGGGTAGAACCAATAGAAACCTAGTGATGGGGGTACCATGAAAAGCGCGGATCAGGGGCCAATGCCTATCGCGAGCAATAAAAACACTAATATTTGTGATCCCAAGCAATATACATGAAAATTACCACAAGTTTATGAAGGAACATGCCTTGATCTATAAATTTATCGACATATGGCCCTTAGAGAAAGATATTATCAATGGATCTAGCTAAAATGGCAACCGAAAGGACATTTTGACTTGAAATTAGGTCCTAGAGTTTTTTTCACAATGATATTTACCATCCTCGAGGATAAAGAGAGATTTTTTGAAAATGGGCCATATTTCTTTTATAAGGTCAACCTTTTCATGTGTTACTAGGGGGATGCTACAACCTGGACTAGGAAAAATTCATGGCAGGCCTGGTTTGTGTGAGGTTATTTTCTCTTCCAATTGACTACTCGAACCCATAAATACTGGAAATGGAAGGAATTGGTAACTCCATCGGTCGATTTGTAAAAGTATCAGATTCTACTCGATGAGGATGCTACACCTCATATGCATGAATATGCATCTACATAAACATCACAGAACCCCTTTCGGAATTCAACGAGCTAGAATATCAGGATGAGATATGGCAGAAACCCATGGACTATGAGCACATATCATTTCGTTGTCGAAAATGCCATGAATATGAATTTTTTTTTAGATATTTCCTTCTTAATCAAATAGGGTCAACGGACCCGAAACACTTCAAGGACAACTCCAAATCCGAAGACGGTGTTAGGTCCCTATATTACTAGTATAGTCCCTTATTGTTGTTAGTGTAACCCCCTTATTGTTATTATTGTACCCTTGTAACCCCCATATTGTTATTATTGTGCCCTTAAATTATTATTGTTAGGTCGGCTAGGATTACATTGTGGCCCCAATAAGATTACATTCTGGCCTAATGGACTCCCATATATAGAAAGGAGGTTTTGTAATTTTAATCATCCAATAATTGTTCATTCATGTAACGTATTGGAGGTTTCCCCCTCGAAGTGGCTTATTTCTAAGGCATTGATATCTCTTTTCTTCTCTTTTTGGAGCTGGTTTCACAACATTTGGTATCAGAGGTTTGAGATTCTAGGGTTTCGCTACTCCAAACAGGTCAGCGTGGCATTTTCGCTATAACGTTTTGTCTACCAAGTTTCAGAATTTGAAATTTTTAGAGTGCGAAGCCAAAATCCTGAGGAACATCTTCAAAAAATTTTAGAGCTTGATTCGCAATATTTTCAGAGATATGATCTGTGAAAATTAGGTCATTTTGCAGGCTCCTGAATTTAACCTAAACAATTCATCATTGTATTTTCATAATAACCGTTTTTCTACAAAATTTTAGAAGATGAAATATTTAGAGTGCGAAGCCACAATCCCGAGGAACATCTTCAAAAAATTTCAGATATTGGTTCGCAACATTTTCAGAGATATGATCTGTGGAATTTACGGCTTTTTGAGGCTTATGAATTTCATCTCAAAGAGGTGATCGTCGAAAAATATTCATAGCTCTCTCTCTGAGCATCGGATTGGAATGCTGTAGAAAGTGGTCGCAAGTGCACGGACTGTAGTTTTTGGTCTATCAATGTTAGAGCCAAAGGAGGAAATAGTGACACGTGGCAAGTCGTACAAGTTCGCTCTACTGAACCAGTCCAAAATTGGGTCATTGTGGGAGATTGGACATAAATTTGTCTTGAAGAATCCAAATTAGATCATACCTGTCGCATTTGAAAGAATATTCAGAGGGCTACTACAGGGCTAAATTTTAGATATTGAGGATCCACAATTATAGAGATAATTCAATTTCAATATAGAGCTCCTCAAAAGCAAGTAAAAGGTGTGTATTTTTTTTTCGAATCGCATAAGTCTTGTTTGAAGAATCAAGTTGAATTGATTGCAAGGGCATATTATAGAATAGATATCAGTATTGGATTCTAAAATGGCCCCTAAAAAGAATTCAACACCCATTAAGCCTTTAGAAAGCTCTACTATGACTCATGAAGACGAAGAATGGCAACATGACATATCAAAATTACAAGAGAAAGTGCAAAAAATTTTGCTCTCGCAAAGAGCAACAAGAAATGACATGGAAGTTTTGAAGAAAGGCGTGGAAAATAAGATGGATGGTTTGACGAAAGGCTTGGAATCTAAGATGGATGGTTTGAAGAATGGCATGGAATCTAAGATAGATGGCATGGAAGCTAGCATGGAATCTAAGATGGATGACATGGAAGCTAAGATCGATGAGAAAATGGAAAACATGAAGAATGATATAAAAGCAAACATGGAAGGTTTGACAAAGTTGATACAAGAAATGTTTCCTAATGGTGAAAATATAATAGAAGAAACTCATGATGAGAACAAAATAAATGTTAATCGTGATTTTATAAAATCTAATTTTGGTGGGAAGAACCACCATATTCCAAAAATGGATATGAGGAAGTTTGATGGAAAGGATCATGTAACATGGATACTAAATATGGAGCAATATTTTCATCTCCATAATGTGAAAAACACACAAAAGGTACACATTGCAACTTTAAATTTAGAACAAAGTACATTTGTATGGTATCAATGGCTTTGCTCCCGTAAAAAAATTGTCACTTGGTCAATTTTTACGGAGGAAATGATAGCACATTATGAGGACACAAAGAGCAACACCTTCTTTACCCAATTGATAAATATCAAACAAAAGGGTTTAGTGGGGCAGCACATTGAGGACTTCCAAAAATTGAATATAAGGGTAACTGATCTTACAGAGGAACACAGGATTGATCTCTTCCTAGGCACTTTAAAGGATAACATCCAACATCAAGTTCGCGTTTTGGAACCCGATTCATTGGAGAAGGCATTCAGGTTGGCAAGAAAAGTTGAATGTAAAATTATGGCGACAAGGAAGCCTACCACTCAATTCTATAAAGAAGGAAGTGTTGCTACGCCTAGATTTCCACAACCTACAAGGTTGACACCACAAAAATTGGAAGAAAAAGAGAAAAAGGGCTTTGCTACAGTTGTGATAGAAAATACACTAAAGGTCATAAGTGTGCTGAGAAGAAATTATTTTACATAGATTGTGAAGAGGAAGAAGGAAATGAACAAGAAGAGGATATACACCAGGAACCAACCCAAGAAGCGGAAGAAATGAGTCTGAACATATCGTGTAATGAATTGGCAGGAATTACCACTCCTCAAACTCTCAAGATAGAAGGACATATCAAGAAGAAAAAGGTAATAGTGTTGATTGATTTAGGTAGTACCCATAATTTTATTCATTGTAAGTGTCGAGTTATAAAAGGTGTCTTTTTAACGCCTATTTATCTCACATTAATTATCAATCCGGGAGCGACTTTTTATTTCAAAAGTGTACTCAGTCTGAGGCAGCAGTTTATCCAAGAGTAATGCCTTGTAATATGTAGTACAGTGTTTCAAATGCAAAAGTAAACGAATGCTTGAAAAAGAAATCTAACTACAAAAACATAAACTCCAATGCTCTGAAATATTAATTAAACCAATCTACAAAACATCGATCAGGGATACAGTAGCAATAACTCCTTCCCTTAGAAATCGATGCAAGATAACCAATCTGGGAACTTGGAAGCAATAACCAGTGTCCTCTACAGTTGGTGATCTTAAAGCAATCGAAATGAAAGCAAACTCAATCTTCATGTTGATGAAAATAACTAAAAGGAACAAAATCTGGAAAGGAACAGCAATATGAACAGCAATTCTAATTCTAACGCAATTAGGAAACTAATCTCAATACTCCAATCCTGCTGACAGCCAAGACTATGAAACAGTTCATTGGAATGAATCATAAATCAATGGAACAGTAACACTTTATAAAATATAGCAAGATGAATGAGATAGTAAATACGATCCTTGCTAAGATAGAATAGCAGTGCAATTCATTAACGTATACATCAAATCCGAATTCAATCCAAAAACAATCAAATAACTCTGTAATCGTAATAAATCTAAATGCAATTATCACACAACAAAAATAAAAGAATAGAAATACAAACAGCGGATCGCTCCACCAGGGCCGGGCCCTCAACCGCCGGTGAAAGCACCGCTGGGCTACTGCAGAGCTTGAGAAATGGAACGAGAACGCCTCTTTGTATTAATCAAACATGAATAGCTTTTACATCAGTTTCTCTTTGCTCACGAGAGTCAAGGAATTACAGTGTTACAAAGGGAATTCAATAATCATCCATTGTTCTCCAATACACAATACATGCTCTCCTTTTATAATCAGAAGGAAGAGAAATTAAATAGAAAATATGATCTCCCATAACAATATTGGATTGTTCCCGACAAATTGATCATCCAGAAAATACATTTTCAACAATCTTTCAACAAGAGCAAGGTGAATTTGGCTTTGCAGCTGAGATTTGGAGGACGACCGCAACAACAAATCTGAGAAAATTGTGCTCAAATAACCCTGATTTTCTCTCAATGAAGGCTGAATTTGGGAAACCCTTTCTCTAAAAAAGTTAACTGGGTCCGTTCTGGACAAAACCCATGTTCCGGATTTTCCAGATTCTTCTTCATTTTCCCAGAATCTTAACCGCAAAACTGTCACTTCTTATTCCAACGAATTTCTGAGTTGGAATATTTGATGATGATTTGGAGATCAAATCTTCAATATGGAAAATATATTGGAGGCTAAAATGGTGAGTGATATTACAAAATATGTTAATAAACCATCATTGATAAAATTATGCATAATAATCATCAATTTATTAAAAATAAAGGAGAATAAATAATATTCATCCATAAAAGCATAAAACATTATAAGATGGATTTATATGATAAATTATGATAAATGACATGATAAAGAAGAGTAAAAATGGATGAAATAAGTGTTAAAAAGTGGTCATATTCATGGCCCAACATACCCCCAAACTAAATATATTGCATGTCCTCATGCAACCCAAAGACAAAACCCATGTGTTAACCAAGCAAAGAAAATTGTTCATCCCAACTCATGAAATGGATGGAACAAATGAATTTTTCCTCAAATAATGAAAATTCAATTTTAGCAATCTTGATAAAGGCATAAAATTTTTTACAGTTTACATTCAACTATATGTATATGAAGTTGCAGAAAAATGTGACATAAGTAACAACAAACTTCATTAACCATTTTCTCAAAAATCAGATTGTTTTGATGCACGGATCATGAGATATAAACAAAATGGTTGTGCACAATTTTCGAAATTTTATGAACTAATTTAGCGTGAAATTATCTGGGTTTGTGTATTTTAAGGATACCTCTTTGTTATCCGGAAATCACAAGAATTCAGTTCATAGTTTTAAAGATATATGCAAATCAATTTCTGCATTGTATAAAAATGAAATTGTATGCCTTAAACGAGAAAGAGAGTGGAAAACATCCATCATGTGTAGAAATTCCCCCCGCCCCTCCCCCCAAATTGAAGAATTAGAATGTCCTCATGCAATGCTAGAAAACAAAGAGAGGTGGTTGCTACAATCTGTTGAAATCGATGCTTGGTGTAAAACAACATGGAATAAGGGAGGTGTTGAGGATGAATAAGAATATCCATGGATGATAAAGAATATTACTGACATGGTCACAAGAAAGAAATGAAAGAAATCAACACTCCCCCAAACTGAAAGATGAGACGTGTCTAAAAAAAATGCGAAGTGGTAAAGATGTGGAATGAATGATGATAAATAATGCTCAATGGATTTTCATGAAATTTTCCTAAATTCATAATAAATCATAAAATTATGCTATTTTACCTCAAGTGTTACCTCCGAAAAATGTGGAATGACATGTAGGGACTGGCCTTTGTTGAAGCTCATGTAGGCTGAGCGGATACTGAAAGTGATGCAAAAGGTGGAAGCCATGCAAGCACATCATGTCTGAAGAATTGTGTGTGTTCACGAGCCTTCGCTGTTAATTGCAATAGTGTGGTTGTGCTGCGAATAGAATTTTCCCCCATACTCGTTGTTCTCCTGTAAACAAATCACAATTCTGTATGCAATTTTCTTGAATCCACAGTTTCAGTTTGGAATGGAAACATATAAGATGCATGCAAAAAAGTTCAAGCAGAAAAAAATTCTGTAAAAATGCAGTATCAATATTGTGGCAAATCAGCAAAATAGAAAAGCAGCATACTGCACAACAATTGTACAGCATGGAAAGGCATACATACTTATGATACAATCAATGAAATTATAGCATTTACTGAAATCCATGCATGTGATAAATCATAAACAGATATAGAAGTGTTTGTAATGATTCAAGGATAAGGAGAAGGGACAACTTAAGATAAACATAAGTACAAATGCATTTATTATCCACTTAAACTAATGTGATCGATTTATGATGATTTTTATGTATAATAAGTTCAAAATCAAAGGTTAAGGATTCATACTTTCATCTGATATTTAAATAGAGATATAGGAAAAAGGGTTTAATATTACTATTGATGTGTATAAATGTGACTCCAATACCATCAGCAGAGCTCTGTTTCCCACAGGTGTCCATAACCTTGACAGAGTTTCTCTCTAACCCTTGGAACCATTGTCCTTTATTTATGCTGAGGAAGTGCTTGTTAATTGTCATAACGGAGACCATTGTGCTGGCTTGGTGACCAGATAAATCACAATGCCATTCACTGGGAAGAAGTGAAAAGTGGGCAGGCCGGCTCGTGATGAGACCTCCTGTTCCAAGGACTTCTTAATTTTTTCAATTGTCCATTGGACCATATCCCTGGTTTGGTGGCCATGATGGTAATGCCACTTCACTTTCTTCCTTATGAACATGGTAGACTGGCTCTTGATGAGACCCCCTATCCTCCATCTACCAAATTATAAAATTATTAATGAAATATGTAAATATTTTTCTTTTCATATAGCACTTTCCTATTTATTCATAAAGGATAGCTCAGCACTCCTTAAGAGTAGGGATGGTGGAAGAAGTCTGAACAACTCAATAGAAAATAATATGCCCTTGTTCCTACTCCATAAGTAAAAATCAAAGAAATTTATAAAATATGGGAAGAACCAACATGATAAATATAATCGATCATATGAATTTAGTGGTAGTAAGACAACAAGATCATGTTATTGATTATGTCCATTTTTCCTTTTTCTTATCATTACTAAACAACTTTCTTAAAAATGACGATTTCTTTTGATTTGCTGATTACAGTAAGCTCTAATTTGTATGATTGTGTATCCTTCCATAAATTGTATGTTTGTCTTTCAAAAGTTATGAAAAATTCAAAAAAAAATCCTCAAAAAGTTGTTCACAGACAAGAAAAATGCACTCAAAAAGTGTTGTTCCTTTGGAAAGGAATAGTAAAAACAATCTACGAAAATGCTGTTGTTCATTTCGAAAGGATGTTCCTTTGGAAAGGAACAGCAAAAACGCTCACAACAATACTACTGTTCCTTTCGAAAGGATGTTCCTTTGGAAAGGAACATCAAAAACGCTCACAACAATACTGTTGTTCCTTTCGAAAGGAACAGCAAAAGTGTTGTTCCTTTGGAAAGGAACAGCAAAAATTTGCAGCAAGCAAAGTAAAAGAAAACAAACTTTATGCACAGGTTTCAAGAAAAAATACTTTTTTTTTTTTAACAGAATTGGTGCTACGGAAGAATTTCCTTCTGCGATTGAAACTTGCATGGTGGGGTATTTATTGTTCAACTACCACGAGAGCACAAATTGCAATTTGAAGGGATCAACACCTAAAACACAAAAACATAAAAGAAATCAGAAAAGAAACGACACTTTATTAAGTTACAACAGCTATGATGTTATTTCCTAATGAATATCAATCTATTAATGGGAAAAAAATGATCTCTTTAAAAAATGTTTTGGCAGCAGTAACATGAATCTTGAAATGGGAACCAATTCTTCATTTCTTCTTGTTATAAATCTGTTAGGTAATGAACTGGATGAAATGCCCTTGTTTTACTAAAATTTCTTTCAAGAATCACTCGTCCATAAATTGACCTTCTTTGTTCTCGTAAGACCTGTAAAAAAACGAGTCTCTACCTGCAATAAAACATTAAATCATGAAGAAAGAGAGGTGTAAAGACTCTCTTAATCCAAGAATTATGCAAAAAACTAACAAGTAGTTACTCTATAGAACAAATCCACGGACAAAGTAAAATTAATTTATTACCCGCGGGAGAGCAGTGGCCAATCATGCTAACCAGCAGTGTTTCAATCATAACTTCTTCTTTTTTCGTCTGATTCGAGTGATTCCAAAGCCAAATGAGAGCTAATTCAAATTTTTATCTCCAATAGAAACAGGTTTTAAAAATTCCATGTAATGGTATGTTAAATCTTCTGAGAACAACCTGCATATTAGAGTTATTTTCGATTTTTCACCTTAGACCAACAGTTGATATTTCAAGCATAAATTATTCGTTTGATGGCGGATTGAAGCGATTCAAATTGGAGATTAAATTATATTCATTTATTGATCTTCAATAGAAAAAGGTTTTGAAGACAAGAAGAATTGATGGGTCAAATGCATTAAGGAACAGCCGAGAAAACAGAGTTTCAAGAGTGCTGATTTATGATAGGCGGTCAGTATTTTGGTCATAAATTGTTCATACGATATCACAATTGAGTGATTCAAATATATTTGTAAACTAGATTCATAGAGGAATCCACCATAGAAACAGGTTTTAAAAATATAGTCATTAGGCCTCCAAAAACGGACTGTCCCAACTCTGTTGTTGAGCTGCCTACTAGACACCCTGTCAATGTTTTGGTTCTAACTTTTTCTTTTCAAATCCAAATAGAGTGATTCAAATTGGGTTAGAAATTAGACATCAAGGGCTACTTAGGAGAGAAACAAGTTTTAAAAATATTCATTTTTGGTCCCTCAAAACATGACTGTCCCAACTTTGTTTTCAGGAATTTCATCAAGCCCGCAAGCCAAAAAAATGATATTCAAGCAATTTTTCCATATTAATGATAAAAATGAATATAAGTGTTTGTAGAATGGTTATTTTCAATATAATTCATCTACATACACAAATAAATTAAAATATTTATCATCAATTTTGATTTCACAGCGTGTTGCAACAAAGAAACAACTATTTTTACAAAAAATAAAAAAATGTGTTTATTCCTTTATTTATTTTATTTTCTCCACTAATATACTATTCTTTGAAAATCGAACATGTTTATGTATAAGAGTATTTCCAGTGGAACCAGTTTAGAAATAAGGCTTCTAGTATGTACATACCCAAATTTGAAAAATGCATATTGATAAAAATTAGGATATGAGAAGCCAACTTCCCTTGAAAAGATGGTGCCAAAAATTGTTGAAGTATAGAGTGATGTTGAAAACAAATGATGGAGTGAAACCAATCTTTAATATATTCTTTACTTCCTTGATTTCCCATAGCCATCATATCATGAAGTTCTTGAGCTTTTAAAATGGTTTGTTGGTGCAAACTAGAAGAAACCTCGTTTTCTTTTATAACTTCTACAATTTTTGGATTTGATACATTCTGAGTCTCAGTGTAAGTTTTTTCCAATGGTACATGTGAGATAGAATGAGTGGGAAGGGTAGGTGAATTTTTCAGTTCAACACTGTAAGCATGTTGTACTGGTTTATTATGGTGAGGGTGTGGAATGAGTTGAGCAGGAAATTGTATAGGGAATGAAGTCTTTTGATGATGTAGTTGATTGGGTTGATTGGATGATTTTGATAGGCAAACAAGGTGTTGTGGAAGAGTTGGAATATGTGTTTGTGCTACAATATGAAGAAGAGTAGTCATGCAATAATAAGGTGAACCATGCCAAGCTTGTAGACAAGATTGGTGGTGGTTATATTGAGATTGGCATGGCTTCCCTAACATGTGAGTATTCCATAATGAATTATGCAAGTAAGAGAATGAAGACGAAGTGTTTTGAACCATACCTGTAGGCCATGATTTCCATGGTTTTGACCTTGTTGCAACTTCCCCATCTCTTTGATATGCTACTTCCAAATTAGATAAGGAACAGTGAGTATCTATGGGATGCTCCTTTTGGTAATGAGGGAAAAACACTTCATCAAATTCTTGATTTCTCTGAACCTGAAAAACATTCAATTGTGAATTTAGAGAGCTAATAAAATCAACTTTAAAATTTTCAAATAAAACATTGATTTCAGCTCTTATGTCTCTTATTCTTGTAGTAAATTTAGAAAATAAAGAAGAAACTTCTCTAGAATTCTTACCAGCCTTAGAAATTCCTCTTGAATACCTTATGCACAATTCACAAACATCATCAGATGATAACTGAAAAACATCACCTTTTCCTATCAGATTTAAGAGTTCTAAAAAATCATCTTTGATTTCTTTAAGAAGGAGTGTTTTCAAGATCTATTTTTCCAAATGCTTATGCTTTGATTTTTGAAGGTTGTATCGAAATCGCTCTACATAGTCCTCCGGGCTTTCATATTCTCTTTGTGTCATACCAAAAATATCTTCATTGGATTTGCAATAGTCTTGGTACTTCTTCAAGAATATGTTCTGCATGTCCTCCCATGTTTTGATGCAGTTCCCACCTAGGCTCATGAACCATCGGAGAGCTGCTCCTTTTAGAGTAAGAAGAAACACTTTCAATCTTTGGTCGTTAGTGCAATAATCATATCCTCTACAAAGTATTTCGAACTCAAATAAGAATGTATCTGGATCTTCATTTGTCAAACCACGAAAATTTGGTAGAGACAATGGGGGAATTATGTGCATTTGTGTCACTCCTCCTAAATCCTTGATAGGGAATTCAAAAGTTGCAATGTGAGCCATTTCTTACCATAATAGAAGATGTTTTTCAGGTGTTTTTTTAAGGATCCTCCTTCCAATGTTCTTGTCAATTGGTTAGTGAAATGGGTGGTGCTTACATCACCACTCGAGTGGAATTACAAGATTTGTTTTTTAAATTTCTACCTCTAAAATTAAAAAAAAACGCAAGAATTCATTTATACCTTAAGCTTTCACTCAATTCTGCTGTGATGTGGGCCAGTGAACAAGTGTGTTTCTTGCTCGGTGCGTAGGTTCTTACCTTCCGTCTTTAATACCCAATTCTTCCCAAGGAGAAAAAATTAAATATGCATCACTCTTTCTAAATGGCATACACTCTCCCCGACAACGGCGCCAAAATGTCGAGGTATAAAAGGTGTCTTTTTAACGCCTATTTATCTCACATTAGTTATCAATCCGGGAGCAACCTTTTATTTCAAGAGTGTACTCAGTCTGAGGCAGTAGTTTATCCAAGAGTAATGCCTTGTAATATGTAGTACAGTGTTTCAAATGCAAAAGTAAACGAATGCTTGAAAAATAAATCTAACTACAATAGCATAAACTCAAATGCTCTGAAATCTTAATTAAACCAATCTGCAAAACATCGATCAAGGATACAGTAGAAATAAATCCTTCCCTTAGAAATCGATGCAAGATAACCAATCTGGGAACTTGGAAGAAATAACCAATGTGCTCTACAATTGGTGATCTTAAAGCAATCGAAATGAAAGCAAACTCAATCTTTGTGTTGATGAAAATAACTAAAAGGAACAAAATCTGGAAAGGAACAACAATATGAACATAAATTCTAATTCTAACGCAATTAGGAAACTAATCTCAATACTCCAATCATGTTGACAGCCAAGACTATGAAACAGTTCATTGGAATGAATCATAAATCAATGGAACAACAACGCTTTATAAAAGATAACAAGATGAATGAGATAGTAAATACGATCCTTGCTAAGATAGAATAGCAGTGCAATTCATTAACATATACATCAAATCAGAATTCAATCTAACAAAAATCAAATAACTCTATAATCATAATAAATCTAAATGCAATTATCACACAACAGAAATAAAAGAATAGAAATACAAACAGCGAATCGCTCCACCAGGGCTGGGCCCTCAACAGTCGATGAAAGCGCCGCTGGGATACTGCAAAGCTTGAGAAATGGAACGAGAACGCCTCTTTGTATTAATCAAACATGAATAGCTTTTACATCAGTTGCTCTTTTCTCACAAGAGTCAAGGAATTACAGTGTTACAAAGGGAATTCAATAATCATCCATTTTTCTCCAATACACAAAACATGCTCTCTTTTTATAATTAGAAGGAAGAGAAATTAAATAGAAAATATGATCTCCCATAACAATATTGGATTGTTCCCAACAAATTTATCATCCAGAAAATACATTTTCAATAATCTTTCAACAAGAGCAAGGCGAATTTGGCTTTGCAAGTGAGATTTGGAGGACGACCGCAACAACAAATCTAAGAAAATCGTGCTCAAAGAACCCTGCATTTCTCTCAATACTGGCCGAATTTGGGCAAACCATTCTTTAAAAAAGTTAACTGGGCCCGTTCTGGACAAAACCCATGTTTCAGATTTTCCAGATTCTTCTTCATTTTCCCAGAATCTTAGCCACAAAACTGTCACTTATTATTACAGCGAATTTCTGAGTTGGAATATTTGATGATGATTTGGAGATCAAATCTTCAATCTGGCAAATATCTTGGAGGCTAAAATTGTGAGTGATACTACAAAATATATTAATAAACCATCATTGATAAAATTATGCATAATAATCATCAATTTATTAAAAATAAATGAGAAGAAATAATATTCATCCATAAGAGCATAAAACATTATAAGATGGATTTATATGATAAATTATAATAAATGACATGATAAAGAAGAGTAAAAATGGATGAAATAAGTGTTAAAAAGTGGTCGTATTCACGGCCCAACAGTAAGGTAGCCAAGGAATTGAATTTTTTTTTATACCCAACACGAGAATGCCAAGTGATGGTTGTAAATGGAGGAACTATAAATTGCTCTGGAAAATTCCATAATATCAAGCTAACCATTGGGGAATATGTATTGAATAGTACAATGCTTTCCATTCCTATGGGAGGTGCTGATGTTGTACTAGGAGTACAATGGTTACAATCTTTGGGAACGGTAGCTTTTAATTTTCAAGAAATTTTCTTGAAATTTTTTTCAGAAGGAAAGGAAGTCGAATTACGGGGTGTTATAGGGAAGTCGGGAAAGATAATAAGCTCTAATGTCATGACAAAGCTTCTAAAGAAAGAACAACGAGGCATAATTGCACAATTATGCTCACTAGAAGTTCCAACATCAAAATCATCTATTTATGCAGATCTCCAAAAAATTTTGGACAATCATTCCAAGGTTTTTGAAACTCCAAAAGGACTCCCACCTATTCGTGATCATGATCATGCTATTCATTTGATTCCAGGAAGTGTTCCTCCAAACATCGGGCCTTATAGATATCCTTATGTCCAAAAGACTGATTTTGAACGTATGATTGCAGAAATGTTAGAGGCGGGTATAATTCAACCTAGTCAAAGTTCTTTCTTTGCTCCTGTAGTATTGGTACACAAGAAGGATGGATCATGGTGCATGTGTCTAGATTATAGGGAGCTCAATAAGCTCACCATTAAAGATAAATTTCCCATTCATATGATTGATGAATTATTGGATGAATTACATGGAGCAATTTATTTTACAAAGTTGGATCTTCGTTCAGGATATCATCAAATTAGAATGAAGACTGAAGATATTCCAAAAACAGCATTTCGAACTCATGAGGGTCATTATGAATTTTTGGTCATGCCTTTTGGCCTTACCAATGCACCTTCTGCATTTCAAGGGTTGATGAATTCCATTTTCAAACCCTTCCTTAGAAAATTTGTGCTAGTATTTTTTGATGATATACTAATCTACAGCAGGTCTTGGAAGGATCATGTTGAACATGTTGACAGGGTGCTCAAACTATTGTAGGAGAAACAATTATATGCAAAAACATCCAAATGTTTCTTTGGAGTACAAGAGGTGGAATATCTGGGTCATATTATATCTCACGAGGGTGTTAAAGTAGACCCTAACAAAATTAAAGCTATTAAGGACTGGAAATTCCCCACGACCATAAAGCAGTTGCGAGGATTTCTCAGGATAACAGGGTATTATCGCAAGTTTGTTAAGAATTATGGGAGAATAGCAGCACCTCTAACAACATTATTGAAGAAAGATGCATTTTCATGGACTCCTGAAGCAACTAAGGCCTTTGAACATCTTAAAGAAGCAATGTTCCTAGCACTGGTCCTAGCTACGCCAAACTTCACAAAAACCTTTATTGTGGAATGTGATGCCTCAGGAAATGGAATTGGTGTTTTTTTAATGCAAGAAGGAAGACCCATTGCTTTTGAAAGTTGTCCAATCAAAGGAAAGTATTTACAGAAACCTATTTATGAGAAGGAAATGTTAGCAATACGACATGCACTAAAGAAATGGAGAACTTACCTAATGGGGAGACACTTCAAGGTAAAAACTGATCATGATAGTCTTAAACACTTTTTGGAACAAAAACTATCTTCAGAAGTGCAGCAAAAACCATTAGGGGAATTTTGAGGTCTAAAATGGGCCTCATAAGAAAAATGTACAACAAAAATAAACTTTATAACAACCAATAGGATTCAAGATGATGATGTCATCCATAATGGATTATTCACCATTTTTGGAGTAAAAAAGTAAAAATATTAAAAAATAATAAAATAATAAAACTACTTTTTCAACTCGTATTTTAAACTTATCTCCCAAAATTTTTACTCAAATTTTGAGTGGGAGTACTCGTTGGATGCGGAATTTAATTCCTCATCCAAGGAGTACCCATGTTGCATACTTTTGATAAACTCTTCTACACGAAAAATGAGAAATACATAAAAAATGTGATTGTAATCACGTTTTTTTATGTATTTCTCATTTTTCGTGTAGTAGGACCCATCGAAATTATGCAACATGGGTACTCCTTGGATGGGGAATTAAATTCCGCATCCAACGAGTACTCCCACTCGAAATTTGAGTAAAAAATTTGAGAGATAAGTTGAAAATATGAATTGAAAAAGTAGTTTTTTCATTTTTCCCTCTAAAATTTGATGATGTCATCAAATCTTATTAGATTTTTTCCACTATTATTTTATAATTTCCTTAGGAGGCCCATTTTCGACCTCAAAATTCCCCTAATGGGGTCACAAAGATGTTGGGTTATGAATTTGAAATAATATGCAAAAAATGGAAGCTAAATGTTGTTGAAGATGCACTCTCAAGAAATAATGAAGAGGTGGAAGCATTGCTTTGTGCCATTTTTATTATCCAACCAGATTGGATAACCGAAGCAAGAGATGAATGGAAGAAGGACGAAGACGTGTGGACACTCATTCAAAAGTTGCAGCAAGATCCTAGTACATCTGATACATTTAGTTGGAAAAATGATTCCTTATTGTACAAAGATCGCTTATATCTTTGTAAGAATTCCCAACTAAAACAAAAGATTCTTCTGGAATTGCACACTTCTCCTTTAGGAGGACACTCAGGATTTTTAAAAACTTACCACAGGGGGAAGAAAGAATTTTTTTGGGATGGCCTTAAATCTGATATTCGAAAGTTTGTGGCGGAATGTTTGGTTTGCCAGCAGAATAAAGTGGAAACAATTAAGACCCCAGGACTTCTACAACCTTTATCCATTCCAAGTCAACGTTGGGAGGAGATTTCAATGGATTTTATCACAGGTTTACCTAAGTCAGAAGGAAAGAGTGTCATCGTGGTGGTAGTTGATAGACTTACCAAGTATGCACACTTTTGTGCATTATCTCATCCATTTAAAGCAAGTACAATTGCTACTACATTTATGGACACAATTCAAAAACTACATGGAAACCCAAGGGTTATTGTGAGCGACAGAGATCCCATTTTTACTAGAAATTTTTGGACGGAGTTATTTTCTTGTTTGGGTACTCAATTAGCTCATAGCTCATCTTATCATCCTCAATCCGATGGTCAAACTGAGATAGTAAATAAATGTTTGGAAGGATATCTTCATTGTTTTGTATCTAATAAACAAACACAATGGGTCAAGTGGTTACCTCTAGCTGAATGGTGGTATAACACTTCCTTCCATACTGCAGCAAAAATGACCCCATTTATGGCACTCTATGGATATCATCCACCATCCATCACATCATCTTTAAGAGAAAATTCGAAGGTTCAAGCCATGGAAGATCACATCGAGCATCAACAAGAAGTTCTCCAACCCTTAAAGGACAACCTGAATTTGGCACAAAATCGAATGAAACAACAGGCAGATCAACATCGCAGCGAGAGAAGTTTTGATGTAGGAGACTGGGTATTTTTACGGCTACAACCATGCAAAAAAATGTCCCTCAAGCAAGTTAAGAAGGATAATAAGTTATCACCAAAGTACTATGGTCCTTACAAGGTGTTTCAAAATATTGGTACTATGGCATATAAATTGGAGCTTCCTTCTTCTTCACGAGTGCATCCAATTTTCCATGTTTCATGCTTAAAGAAGGTTATAGGTGAAAATATTCCAGTTCAAACAATATTGCCAGAACTTGATGAGGAAGGAAAAATCATATTGGAACCTGAAGCGATCACGGAAACAAGAACTCGAGAGCTACGGAATCTATCAATTTCAGAGTATCTGATCAAATGGAAGAACTTACCCACTAAAGATTCTACATGGGAGGATGAGAATTTTATACAGAAGCACCCAAAGCTACTCAAGCATTGAGGACAACATTTTTTTGAAGGAGAGGGGCATGTTAGGTCCCTATATTACTAGTATAGTCCCTTATTGTTGTTGGTGTAACCCCCTTATTGTTATTATTGTACCCTTGTAACCCCCATATTGTTATTATTGTGCCCTTAAATTATTATTGTTAGGTCGGCTAGGATTACATTGTGGCCCCAGTAGGATTACATTCGCCCCATGGACTCCTATATATATAAAGGAGGTTTTGTAATTTGAATCATCCAAGAATTTTTCATTCATGTAATGTATTGAAGGTTTCCCCCTTGAAGTGGATTATTTCTAAGGCATTGATATCTCTTTTGTTCTCTTTTTGGAGCTGGTTTCACAACAGACGGTCAAGAGGGTTTCCAAGAGGTCACCAATAAAAAGAGGAATGTTAAACCAACGCCAAAAAATTCTCAGAAAACACAATGAAAGAATCAAGCTAGTAGCAACAAGTATGAAGTATTAATGGAATATGGCGAGAATCCAAAGGACCCAATCCAACATATTAACACTGAAAATATTAGGGTTTTTCCTAAAGGAAACGATAAAACCAAAAAGAAAGCTCAGGAAGAGCCCGTAGATCGAGAGGAAAATGAATGACCAAAGGACTAGGAAAATATGGAGATTAATGGAATAAGAGAGGAGTTGAGCACAAAGGAAATAGTTCTCAAGAGGCTTATGAATGAATGGAGGAATTGGATGAAAGATTCATTCTAGAAGACCAAAACAAAAGTTATAGACACCTTCCATAAATATCAATCCAAGCAAAACCATGTTTAAATGGATCAAATAGAGCACCTTAGATCTCAACCACGAATCAGCCCAGATCAAGGCACAAAAGGGAAAGGGAGAAAGAAACGAGGTTGAAAGAATTTGCAGGAATCGATCCAAATTGTTGGGGATCTGTTAGTAAATTCAAGAAGGGTGGTACCACTTTCGGAGATATTCCACCAAATTAATAAATCCTATGAATGCTAATCATCTCCTGGAATGTGAGAAGCCTCAACAGCCAAGGAAATAAAATATGTCTTAAGGAAAGAACCAAATAAGAAAGGTCGAGCATTATGATGCTCCAGGAAACTAAAGTATTCGAGGATTTCCTGAAAGAAACTGTCTGAGGAATAAAACCTTATTATGAGGTCACGACCTTAGACACAAGAGGAAGTGTAGGAGGTTTAGCTATGCTATGGAATCCATCAGAGATAATATTTTACAACTGGGTCAGCTGTCTATGAATCCTCATGGGGAAAGTTAGGCATATTGGAACCCGAGATTGGGCCGCATTATCGGTTGTTTATGGTCCCCACATTCTAGGAGAAAAAGCGGCTTTCCTTAAGAACATAAGAAAGCTCATAATCCTTTGCTCGGAGGAGCTGTGGAAAATCGAAGGTGATTTTAGCCTGATTTCCTCGACAGAAGAGAATAAGGACAGGATAATCATAATGGATTCAAATATGGAAGCATTTAGAGACTTGAATGTGGAGCTCAAGCTAGTATATATTCAATCCATCAATGGAATATATACATGGAATAATCTATGAGGGGTCTCTCATCAAGTAGCTTCATGTATAAACAGAAATCTAGTGTCGAAAAAATTGGTAAGTAGAGACATCTTCTTTGAGGTGTCAATCCTTCCCTACTCGAGGTCAGATCACTGGTTGATCAGGTTGGAAATTGATCTAAATTTGACGCCTAGAAACAAGCCATTCATATTTGAATATTTTAGGCTCAGGATCCCTCTTTCTTGGATAAAATGTAGAGCTGGTGGAGATCCAACACAGTGCAAGGTAGGAACCATATGCATACCTTCCAACTTAAATTGAAAGACTTCAAACAAAAAATAAAATGCTTGAATGAGTCTGAGTTTGGAAACATTATGAAGGAGAAATCCCATATTGAAGAGATAATGCAAGGTATCCAACAAAGGATGATCATAGAAGGATGATCAAAAGAAATAACGGTGGAATAAGGTCAGGTCTTGAATCAGATCAAGGAAAAGAGAAAACAGGAGGAATCATTTGGAAGAAAAAATCTAGAGTATATTATCTTAGGGAAGGGGAAAGGAACACAATATTTTTCCACAAGGCCATGATTCAACTTCAACAACATAATTGGATCTTTTCTTTGAAGGAAATAATAAGAAATGTCCTTACCCAACATGAGGAGATGGAAGACATATTTGTGGATCACTTCCATTCCCTTCTTTCGGACCTAGTCCCTGACTGATCAGAGGCCATTCAAAGAATAAATCATCATATTACCCATCTAGTAAGCATAGATCATAACCTTACTTTAATGACGTCGGTTACACTAGAGGAAATAGAGGAAGTCGTCAAAGAAATGGCCAGAAATAAAGCCTCGGGGCCGAATGGATTAACTAGAGAGTTCTTCCAATTTTCCTAGAGCTTCATTGGGTGAGACATATTGGATGTGGCAGAAGAATCCCAAAGGACTCAAAAGGTACATCCTGGGCTCAAATCTAATTTTATATCGTTAATTCCCAAAGCAGCTCATTTTGAGGATCGACAGGGATTCTGAACTATTTCCTTTTGTAATTTATTTATAAAATTATTTCCACCATTATGGTGAAAAGGCTAAAACCCCTTCTGCCTAATCCCATATCCCCAGAACAAACTAGTTTTGTTGAAGACCACCAGATTTTGGATGGAATCATCACCTCCCAGGAAAATGATTGTTGGCATAGCTACTTAAGTGATTTTTTACACCTTAGGAGTGTTTTATTATGTTGCTACATGGGTTCCCTCACCCATTTTATTCCCTTTGTTAGAATAAAAGAAAAATTAATGTTCCAAATGATTTATTGAAAAATTTGGAACATTACAGTCTTCCCCTCCCAAAACTTGCTTTTCCTCAAGAAAGAGCAAGGATGAACTGCAAAAAGTCCCCCACTCAAGGCATGGAGTCTGAAATATCCTCATGTAGATCCTCCATTCCCAAGCAATCAACCAAGCAAACTGAGTCACCCTCTAACTAGGCAACTCCTGAAAGTACTCCTCCACCTTGTGCTCATGAGAAATAGGTGGGCTGAATTTCTGAACTTGGTAAGCTTCATAGCCTACCCCACGTTGTCCTTTGCTCCACTTATGATAAGTGTGGAGTGAAACCCGAACTTGGGCTACAATAGTGTTGTCTTCAAGAGGCAATATGAAGTCTAGATCCCGAAGGATCTCTCCTCCAACGCTGCAAATCAAGCTGGCCCAAATCATCTCATATGTGATGAGTTGGAATTCATCATCATATGGCATCCAAACAATCATATGGTTCACCTCGTGGAAGAACACATGGCTGAACATGGTGACCATATCATCTCTCATACTCCTTTTGGAGCATGTGCTGCAAAAGAATGGAGGTCTTTTCTCCCAAAGGGCACATCCACCCAATGAGTCTCTCCCTCCTCATGATACATATGGGGCTACTTTTGATATATGGCTGAAATGAAATGGTCTTCCAAAGAGACCCAAGCCGGCCCATCAAACATAAAAAACCATGAAGTGCCTCCTCCAAAAATTCAAACTCTCCAAATAGCTCCTCCCACATGACGAAAAGAGGTGAAGCTTGGCAATCATGGGCTGCCCATTGTTTCTCCTGAAACATTCAACTTGCAAAGTAGGGAGAATCATACTCCCAATGGGCATCTTCAATTCATTTCCCTCCTTCAAAACAGTGCTTCCTCTTAACAGCTTTCCACTAGCAACATATGGAAGCATAAACTTATGATAGCAAGGAGGTGAAATATAGTCCCATGCATGGAACCAGTGTAGGGCATCATTTTCCACTTGTTTTCTGCCACATCCATCCTTCAAGGTGTGATCATGGAAACACATTTTGGTGCCAAAGGTGCACACCAAAACCCATGTGGCTTTCCCCCAAAACCCACTGCTGAAATAGCCATTGTATTTGCTGCAATGAACCATAAGTACGACCAAATATAATGTGCAAGGAAGGAAGACCCTCCTTGATACAACTTGTTGATCATAAAATTAAGAGAGTGTAAATCATAAGACAAATGGTTACCTCCCTCTTCATGCACTTTTGGTCTTTGAGCTGAAATGGCTCAAGTAGAAGTTCTCCCTTACTGCAACATCGTAGGGAAGTGGTTGTGCCAACCCTATCTTCATCCTTTTGGGCTATGTATCTGTCCATATGCTGATATGCAACTATTAAGATGCCCTCCCAAGTGGACTCCTCCATCAAGGAAGAATATGCATGAATATGCATGAAAGAATAACCCAGAAATACTGCATGTAGATCCCTCTTCTTGTGCTTGTGCAACCAAGCCAAGAAGGTCAAAAAGTAGTAAGGAGTGCCCTCCTCCATTAATCCTTCATGTTCATCACCTACATGCCTCCAAAGTTCATCACTTGTGGAGTGGCTTTGAGAACACTCCGAAAATTAATCCAAGCCTTCAAGTGACAGTGCTGCTAGCCTTTGGAGTAGGGCCACTGTCATCTCAAAGCTCCCCTCTTTGACATGAATCTTGCCAAAGACTCCTCCCATCATGTTGCTGCAAATGTAGAGCCCCTCCCATGAAGAAGGTGTTGCTTGGGCATCCAAGATCAAAGAGCAATCCTCTTGCACCATGTTAGTGCCTCCTCTTTCTCCCGCAACATCCAAACAAAATCTGAGCAACAAGAATGTTTGTTACTACTCCATACTTCCACCATACCCAATCTGAAATGGGAACATAATGAGTGGTAAGAGAAGTACCATCCCACCATGATGCACCCATGGTCTCTTCTTTGTTCATCAAGTGCAATAGTTGTGAAATGATCCTCGGACCTGTGGGTTATGGATCCTCCACATTTCCGTTGGGCACACTTCATCCATAAGGCTCTGCTCCTTGGTGTAAGTATCCTGCCACTTGGTACCTCTTTCACAAGAGCTACCATTGTCCCAAAACAGATTTCTCCTTTTGCATTTCATGGGACATTGAAATGCAATCTCCTTCATGAAAAAATTTCTAAACCCCACCCTCACATTTGATGCATGGCTCATCAATAGTGCATGAGGATGATGAGGGTTTCTTTCCTCAAAATGGCACAGCGCAATGAAAGTCTATTGCTCTAGACAAACAACTTTCCATGGTATGCAATCCCTCATGGCATGTATTTAACCAACAGGAAATGAAAGCTCATGCATACCTTGGTAATGTTTGGAAGGGTCTTGTGTGCATGCAATAGTCTCTTGCCAAATGTGCTTGCTGCCTCAACTGCTGGAGATGAAGGCTGCTCATTCATGATAAAGACAGACCCTCTCCATGCTTCTTCTCTATTTCTCTGTGAGAATAGGAAGTGCATGGTCCTCCCTCTTCTCCTTCTTCCATTTCCTCAACCTCATTGGAGAGGTTCTTGCTAGACCCAAAAACTGATGAGATCAATCTCATCCTCTGCATCATTCTGGCCTCTTTTTCTCTGAAATTCAAACTTCACAGGCTGAGCCAAGTTAGAAACTCTGATACCACTGTAATATTCCTTTTTCAAGAAATTTTGCTCCATCGAGAATATCTTAAGATATTCCAAGATTCCAACTCCGGGAGTATTAATAATCAACACTGAACTATTTCATAGATTGAATGTAGGGGCATTTACTGGACATTTCACCTTCACAAGGAAGGATGAGATCCAGAGGCTACCTGGCCCACTAGCAGACTCTGCCAATAGAACTTTTCAAAAGCTAATATTTCCCTTCAAGGAATTTCTGCAACAGGGTCGATGAGGACGTTGTATATTGAAGCCCTTGTGAAAATAAGGAAATCCAGTGTTGGGATGCCTTAGAATATATCTGATACAAACTCCCTGCATAAGATAAGCTCAAAGAAATAACCCTAAGGGGGTTATTCAGATCTCCCACCAACAAGTATACCGAAATAATGCTTAATGAGAGAACCTTCGGCAGTATTAAAACTTCAATATGTAATAGCAGTGAAATAATGCCTCATGTAATGTAAGAAGAGTGAAAATCTGATACGTAAGTTTTAGCAGCAAATAGAATATAAATTCCTTGAGGAAAATTTCTCTCAAGGTGAGCTTAAATCAGCCTCAACAGGAAATGTACATAAAACAAGAGAATACACTGCTACATAACCCAGTAACTCAATGAATGCGCAGTCTATGAGGGAAAATGACTGAAAAATGATACATATGAGATGATATAACAATATGTGCTCAAATAAAGATGGGGGAGCAAGATCTCAACCCCAGAAAACATTATTACAACAATCCTCCAAGGGATTGGCTAAAATGCATAAAACAAGAAAATTTCGGAGTTGCAGTGTATTTGCTGCAACTCAAATATAATACAACATAGGAGAAGGAAGTAGATGTTGCAATAAAAAATGATGCCTCCTCCAATGATCTCCAAGGTGAAGGGGCTGACCCCCTTACTGAAGATTGCAATCACTAGTGCACAAAATGAACCCTTTGTGCAAGCCACCTCTAAAGATAACGCTGTAAGGGAAGGAGACTACGTTGGGCATGAGAAGAAACATATGGCCCAATGCCAAAATATGAAATATCAGCTCCATGGTTTCCTTTGCTGATCTCCTAGAGAAAGAGATGGCTCCTCCTCTACAAAACAAGCTCCGGAAATGAGATGATGAAGGTCCCTCACTGCAACACCAGCAACTCCAACGTTCTCTTGCTGCAAGAATAACGCAGTAGCTGCAAATGACTGCTTTGGCCTCAAGCCAAGATGTGAGGAAGATGAAGAACAATCTCTCCATGGCCTCCCATGGAAGAGAAGGTAATTCCTAAACAGGAATCCCTCTTGTGCTAAGGAGCACAAGCTTCCTCAATTGAAGAGAGCTTCAACTTTGAAATTCTTTCTCCAAAGATGATCCCCAACAATGGCTCTCCTTCATCTTTTATGCAAGGCATGCTTCCTTGCCATGGACCCCACTAACATTAGGGTTTCTCTCATTTCAAATTTCCCTCCATCCAACTATGCAATCTTCTTGTGCAAGCTTCCCCTCTAGGGTACGTTGTTGACTTGGGTCAACCATAGTCTCGCTCACTTGCTTTTGGCCCTTTTCACACTTGGGGCTACTAACTTAAGCCACTTAAGTGACTTTTTTCACCTTAGGAGTGTTTTATTATGTTGCTACATGGGTTCCCTCACCCATTTTATTCCCTTTGTTAGAATAAAAGAAAAATTAATGTTCCAAATACTTTATTGAAAAATTTGGAACATTACAAAAAAGACAACTAGGCACTTTCAAGATTTGTGCCATGGCCAAAAGATCAATGAGAGAGGATGGAGGGAAAATTATTGACGACCCTCACACAGTCGCCTTCAGATGCAAGGTGGAAATGCACATTTTGGATATTAATGGTGACTGGAGAGAACGATGAGACATCTCCTCGTCGGGGTTTTATGCAATTCACCAAGGTCAGTTTCTAGGTATTATTATTGGTATAGTCTCAGATTTGCTTGAAATATTTGGGTTGCCTACGAAGGTACCTCAACAGATTCGCCATTAAGATTCAGACAACCTCACCCTCTTCTCTGTGGACTTCAACTGTGAGTATGTTAACTTAGTGTGTTTTACTCATGCCCTTAGCCATGCGAATCAATTCTCTCTGATTCTTAAATGGGGATGTGTCTCTACGACGATGTCTTGGGTTAGAAAGGAAATTTTCTGTGAAATTTGGGAGACAATAATTGTTTACTTCGATGGGATGTCTGAATATATTAGAATTATCTCTGTCCATTATGGAATTTTTCTTTCTACGATATGCACGTATTTTGGGTCTAAATATTGGAATTCGGTCTGCACTCCCTGCATGGGTGGTTTTGTCCATTATTTTGTATCTTTGATGTACATGTTGCCTCTTAATGACAGTGGTCTCCTGAGAAATGAAAAGCTTGAATGGATTTCGGGTCCTGCTCCAAGAAGGCTTGGGGAGCCATGGTTTTTTGTGTTCGGGTTGTCTCAACACACCCAACTCATTATCATGATGAAAGATATGGTTTATAGCCTTAATTCTCACATTTATGTGGCATTCTTTTGTTGCAATTCTATAGGTTTTAATTACCAATGTTTGCGCCAAGACCCTCGGCTAGTTTGTTGCCTCGATCTATAGGTCTTAGCACTTGATTTCAGGTTATTCTATCACCTTACTGGTTTGAAGAGTTGCAGTATGGCGCATCAATCCTTTGGAAGATACAACTTGACAAGGGGAGGTCGTGGGAGGAATCAGAGTGGTGGTCAGAGGTGGGGAGGAAACCAAACCCAGCCACGTCCAGCTATGGAACGGGGTCGTAAATCCACCTCAAGCCTAATTTGGGAAGTTGCTCAAGCCTACCAAGCGAGTATTCAACCTCAAATTCACCAGTTAATTTCTAGGTGGGAAGCATATTTAAACCAACAGGCAGCAATCATGGATCTGGATATGGAGGAATGATGTGATCTGGTGTTGGTCCTCGGACATTCTAGAGGTTGGTTCTCTCAATACAAACAGATTGTTTATTGTTATTAATCTATGCATAATATTGTGGCTAGAGCCTTAGCAACTCCCTCAGTTGGTCCCTCCAAGACTGATACAAAATTCCAGGAAATTGATAAGGAAATTCATCTCATATAATTCCAGATTCAACAACAAAATGCATGCCCCAACCACATAGAGAAGCATATTCCATGTCTCCCTCAGACGAAATTTCCAGGTTCTAGTGCAAAAGACCCAACACCTGTGGACTCGTCCAATGAACAATAGCATGACTTTCATAGTTTGGGTTTTTACTTTTTGTTTTTGTATAGATGATGGTTTTGTATAGATGATATTTTGTCTTAATTATCTAGGTACTAGGAGAATTAAGGATAAACATGCCGATATAGCTATGATAGACAATTTCAAACTCTTTTATTTTTTGATGGCTTATAATGCGATAAAGTGTCCAACAGATCTCGTTTCTCAATGAACAGGTTGAGGTTAATGGATATGGATATGGACGTAAATTTCCCGTTTTTAGATGAAAATGAATAAAAAATGTCCTGCCAAATTTTTAAAAAATTAGTATTATTAAGATTATTGTTATTTATTAATATTATTACTATTATCAAATAAATATTTAATTATTATTAAATAGTTAATTTATATTACATAATTTAAAATTAAATTATAATAAATTACATTTAATATTAAATATTTATAAATTAATAATTAATTTTCATGATAATGGTATCAATAATACTAATTAATAATAATATCAATTATCAATAATATTAATATTTTTAATGTGCTTGTATTAGTTTTTTAATGTAGTTCTGTTAGTAATATGATATATTGATATATTAATATAATATTTATCAATAATATTAATGTTTTTAATGTGCTTGTGTTAGTTTTTTAATGTAGTTGTGTTAGTAATATGATATATTGATATATTAATATAATATTTTAAATGTGATTGTGTTAGTAATAACCATATGTCTTTTAAAATATAATGTGCCTTTTATATAATGTGTATAGTGTGCCATATTCACACATAAGAAGTACAGAATATACGATCCAAAAATGCCATATTCACACAAAGGAAGTACAGAATATACGATCCAAAAAACGTTCATGCAATTTGTGTAACAACATTAAAAGAAAATGCAACAATGTTAAAAAAAATAAAAAAATTGTTAATGCAATACAATGTGCTTTAATGTGCCATATTCACACATAGGAAGTACGGCATATACGATCCAAAAAAATGTTCATGCAATTTGTGTAACAACGTTAAAAAAAATGAAAAAAATGTTCATGCAATTTGTGTAACAATGTTATCAAAAAATGTTCATAGGAAGTACAGAATATACGATCAAAAAATGTTCATGCAATTTGTGTAACAATGTTACAAAAAAATTGCAACAACGTTAAAAAAAAAGTTCATGCAATTTGTGTAATAATGTTAAATTTGATGTTATTGACCTAACGCTTTGTGTAAAAATGTTAAATTGTAAACAATATTACAAAAAAATTGTTCATGCAATTTATGTAACAATGTTAAATTTGATGTTATTCACCTAACGCTTTGTGTACAAATGTTAAATTTGAAACAATGTTCATGCAATTTGTGTAACAATGTTAAATTTGATGTTATTGACCTAATGCTTTGTGTAAAAATGTTAAATTTAATGTTATTGACCTGATCCATGTTGAGTTTAGCAGCGAAAAACATAAATAAGCTATCAAATCCACACTGCAGAAAAACAAACATAAAGACAGCAGATTTTAACGTGGTTCACCCAACCAATCTGGACGTCCACCAAACAAGGCATCGGCAATCTCATTTAGCAAAAGGAGAATTACAATAGCAGAGCTTTGCATCTGCACATCTCTTCCACTCACCTCACATTCCTCATGCTCATTTGCCTCTACAGGCTTACATTTTATAGCTAGGAGTAGAAACTGAATCATAAATTCACTCACAACAAATATAGGATGCATTAACTCCACATCAGAATTAGATGGAGTCAATTTAGCAACAAATCTTATTGTTGTCACATTCATGAGATTTTCTCCAAAAATAATTTAAAAGAAATCTCAACAATCTCCACCTTGACAACAATTAGCCTGATACCCTGTTCCATTATTATTTTTATCTTTTCTGCAAGCTAAGAGAAGCTAGACACCATCGTAGCTTCTCTAACAAAACTGGTTTCGTGAACATGTCTGCACATTTTTCCTTTGTATGCACCTTTTTAAGAGAGACTCCACTTTCAGTGATAACTTGTCTTACAAAATGGTACTTGATAGGTATATGCTTTGATTTACTTTGATTACACTTTGACTATCACAAAATAACTTGATGTTGTCGTGTAACCTACCAAACTCACCAAACAAACCTTTCAACCAAACCGCTTATATGCAAGAATGTGACATAGCTATACATTCTGCTTCTGTAGTGGATAAAGCAACAATGTTCTGTAGCTTTGAGATCCAGCTAATAGCTCCACCTGCAAGAGTAAATACATACCCTGAAGTTGACCTTCTCTTATCCAAATCACCTGCAAAATCAGAATCAACATATCCGCAAACAAATTCACTACTCCTGTTATAAGTGATACAGTAATCACTTGTGCCTCTCAGATACCGAAGCACCCATTTCACTGTTGACTAGTGTTCTTTTCTTGGATTTTCCATATACCTGCTGATAACCCCAACTGCCTGTGAAATATCTGGTCGAGTACAAACCATCGCATACATCAAACAACCCACTACATTGGCATATGGAATTCGAGACATATATTCCTTTTCTTCATTTTTGTTAGGACATAAACTTAAAGAAAGCTTAAAATGGGAAGCTAAAGGGACTGAAACAAGCTTCACATTGTTCATACCAAACCTCAAGAGTATTTTCTCAATATACTTCTGTTGTGATAGCCACAGCTTACCATTGCTCCTGTCTCTGAAAATCTCCATGTAAAAATGCAGTTTTAACATCTAGTTGTTGTAATTCTAAATCAAGTAAAGTAACTAATGCTAACACAATCCGAATTGAAACAATTTTTACAACTGGTGAAAATATCTCATGATCTGCTTTCTGAGAAAAACCTTTCACGACCAGCCTTGCTTTGTACCTGTCTTTTGTATCATCAACACCCCTTTTCAATTTGTAAACCCATTTACATCCCATAGTTTTTCTGTCTTTAGGAAGATCCACCAAATCCCATGTGACATTCTTGTCTAATGCCTTCATCTCGTCCTTCATAGCTTCTCTCCACTTACCATTGTTAGAACCTTCCACAGCTTCCTGATAGCACAAAGGTTCATCATCATTAGCAGTTAAAGCAACCGAAGTAACATAATCATCATACCTTTTAGGAAGACGTCTAATTCTCGTAGACCTCCTTAAATATGTTTCTGGTACTTCCACTATTTGTTGATTATTATCTGTAGGAACTTCTTCATGTTCTACATCTGAAACACGTTCATGATCTACATCTGAAACTTGTTCGTGATTTGAATCTGAAACTTGTTCATCTGGACTATCATTAGTATTTGAACTGGTTTCAAACTGAATATGTTGAATCTTAGGTACATTTTCCTATTTCAATGTATCATCTACATCTGGATTATCGAGTGAAGATTCATTGAATTTAACATCTCTGTTAATGACGATCTTGTGAGTAGTAGGATCCCATAACCTTTATCCCTTAGTCCCATCACCATATCCAACAAAGATATATTTTTTTGATTTAGGATCTAATTTAGAACGATGATGTTTCAGAACTAGAGAATATGCATCACAACCAAAAAAATTCAGTTTAGAATAATCACATGGATAACCTTTCCATACCTCTTGAGGAATTTTGCATCCTATTGCAGTTGATGGTGATCGATTTATCAAGTAACAAGCTGTAGAAACCACTTCTGTCCATAATTCCTTCTACAAATTGGTGTTACTAAGCATACTTCTTGCTCTCTCTAAAAGAGTCCTATTCATGCGTTCAGCAACTCCATTTTGCTAAGGAGTATATACAGTGGTTTTATGTCTTTTGATCCCAGCGTCCTTGCAATAATTATCAAATTCCTTTGAAGTAAACTCACCACCATTGTCAGTTCTTAAACATTTAATGGCTCTTCCAGTGATGTTTTCAACTAATGCTCTAAACTGTTTGAAAAATGTGAATACATCAGACTTCTTCTTTAACATGTAGACCCACACTTTTCTAGAGAAATCATCAATAAAAGATAAAAAATATGAGGATCCTCCATATGAGGTTGTAGGAGATGGACCCCAAACATCAGAATGGATATAATCAAGAATTCCCTTACTAATATGTTTTTCAGTTTTAAACTTCTACTTGCTTTGTTTCCCAAATAGACAATGTTTTCAGAAATCTAACTTTGAAGATTTTAAACTAGGAAGTAACTTACGATCAGATAAAATTTTTGATCCTCTTTCGCTCATATGGCCCAACCGTTGATGCCATAAACGAATAGAATTATTGTCGTTTTCAGATACTGAAGAAGCATGATCTAACTCTGTTTTTCCTTCTAACTGAAAAAGATATCCAACCTTCTTTGCTTTCATTACTAGTAAAATTCCTTTATAAACTTTCATTACTCCACTTTGAATAAAGGTTTTATATCCATTAGTGTCTAGTACTCCTAGTGAAATGAAGTTTTTTCTTAGTTCAGGCACATGTCTTACATTAGTTAAAATTTTATTTGTCCCATCAAACATTTTAATCTGGATGCTTCCAATTCCCACAATATTACATGAGACATCATTTCCCATGTAAACAACTCCATCATTGATTGATTTATAAGTTTTAAACCATTCTCTATGAATGCACATGTGATTTGACGCACCAGAATCTAACAACCAATGTTGATCATGATTAGAGTTTAGCAACGGAAAACATAAATAAACTATCAAATCCACACTGCAGAAAAACAAACATAAAGACAACAGATTTTAACGTGGTTCACCCAACCAATCTGGGCTACGTCCACCAAACAAGGCATCGACAATCTCATTCAGCAAAAGGGGAATTACAATAGCAGAGTTTTACATCTACACCTCTTCCACTCACCTCACATTCCTCATGCTCATTTGCCTCTACAGAGTTACATTTACATTTTATAGCTGGGAGTATAAACTGAATCATAAATTCACTCACAACAAATATAAGATGCATTAACTCCACATCAGAATTAGATGGAGTCAATTTAGCAACAAATCTCTTATTGTTGTCACATTCATGAGATTTTCTCCAAAAATAATTTAAAAGAAATCTCAACAACCCATAAAAAGAGATTTTCTCTCCAAATTTCACCCTTATCATGTATTATTTTTCACATCCAGTGGTACCTTATCATGTATGGTGTATCTTATTTTTCCTTATCATGTATTATATTTCACATCCACTGGTACCTTATCATGTCTGTTGTATCTTATCTTTCACATGCACCAGTACCTTATATCATTGTAACTCGTTTTTTTAATACCCCAACATATTAATTGACCATCAAAATACTAACAATGGGACAGAAAACAACATTTTAGCAAAATGTTGTGTACGCAATTATGTTTTTATAGTTAGTACAACACAAAATTGTAAACTGTCTCAAGAAAATAGTGATTGAATTACATATTCTCAAATATTCACACAAAATTGTAACGTGTCTAAAAGAAGAGTGATTGAATTACATATTCTCAAATATTCACCTGTAGTGTGTAGTGGTTGCACTGCTAGAATCGGTTGAAACATATCCACATGAAGATGGACCGTCTTTACTAGTTTTCAAGATTATATTTTAGCATATTTGCACTATTGAATGCGTGTTCAAAGATTGGATTGCAGCATAGTTACAAAATTGTAAAGTGTCTTAAAAAAAAAAAAAAGTGATTGAATTACATATTCTCAAATATTCACACAAAATTGTGAAGTGTCTTAAAAAAAGAGTGATTGAATTACATATTCTCAAATATTCACCAGTAGTGTGTAGTGGTTGCACTGCTAGAATCGGTTGAAACATATCCACATGAAGATGGATCGTCTTTACTAGTTTTCAAGATTATATTTTAGCATAGTTGCACTATTGAATGCGTGTTCAAAGATTGGATTGCAGCATAGTTACACTATTGAATGCGTGTTCAAAGATTGAATCGCAGCATATTTACTTTCAAATGTTTGATTGCAAACATATGCACCTGACGGTGTATGGTCTCAAAGATTGAAACTCTTGTATTGTACTCAAAAATTATGAAAGAAGGTTTCCATCTCAAAATAATTTCACTGCATTATATGTTTTTAGAACTTCTCAAATCGTGATGTTTGATATTGCAGTGTCTAAGATAAAAAACCACATTACTTGTAGCTAAGATAAGAGATGCATTGAAATAAACGGCCATCAATTGGATTCAAAGCACAAAATACAAAAAGCACATTACTTATAGCTAAGATAAGAGATGCATTGAAATAAACAGCCATCAATTGCATTCAAAGCACAAAATATTGTACCATTTTGTCATTAAAAAATCAAAATCTAATCACATTTTGTAGTACAATACCTTAGTTATTTTTCTCCTCACTAAAAACCTCGTTCTAGGTAAAAATAACATCTGTAATTATGAAGTTCTTGCATTCCGAAACATTTACATTCCATTCAATAGGGAAGAGTTAAATTATTCAAAGCTTATACAATACTTATGCTTACAAATATTTGAAGTACGATGTGAACCAGAATTAAAACAAGCAATCCTTAATGATTGAGGTTTCTCAGAAACTCAGCAGCAGTTGCAATGGCCCCACCAGTTATTGCTGCTTGAACAACACGATCATGCCGAGGGTTGGAGTCGGTGAGAGACAATGCAGCACCAGCAAGTGCCCCTCCTACTAGGGCATTTTTCTTCACAAATTAAGCACACCAAACCAAAAACAGTCGGTCATTTCTAGACACAACGACATTATCATTTTGTAAACCAAAAAATAAATCATATTAGAGATCAGTGATCATGATTTTCTTACCCAGTCATGAACACCACGTGCCTCTTGCATGCCATATGTCATGCCTGAATATACTCCAGCTACCAAACCTGCAATCCCACAAACATAAAATTTCTTTAATCCCACAAACATAATATTTATAAAGAAGTGATTCATATAAGAATCTCATTCACATAACATAGAGCAATAGCAGAAATAACTTCATAAAAAATGTCACTTTCGAAGTCACTTTCGAAGATGAATAGAAGGAAAACTTGGTTGAATTTGGACAAAAATCAGACATTAGAGCTCACTCAGATAAATGCAAAATTCAAACCCCACTTTTACCAAATATAAAAGTCATTTTGGAGCAAAACAAGAATAAAAATCCTTTGCTCCATTAATCTACCATGTTAGCAAAGTAAAGGCTAACAGAGAACATGAAGTTCATTATAAAGCAACTAATATCCCCTTACAGATAACCAGAGTCATGCTTACCCTTCAATAACCTTTAAATAAATATATTCACATGTTGAGGGGTAACTGCAACTAGCCTCCCACCTATTGTTGACGGTCTCTCATACAAAATGTGCAGTACAGTATCCAATATAACCAGACAGACATATCTCACATGAAATTTAAACTATCCATTTTCATATTGCACTAATCACCACAATGGTGGAAGAAAAACTACCCAACTGAATAATCAGAGTAGAATGAATAATCACACTCTGAAGAACTATTACAATCCATTCCAATAGCCCAGAAAATCATTGGAACTACAAACTAACAAACTGTGCATCCAAAATGTTTCACGAAGCATAACTAACCCCACTGCAGAGATTGTTTGCCCATGTCCTGAACCTAAAAAGCCACAGAAATGAAACCTAATTGCATCCAAACTAACCCTAAAATAAAAATATTCACATGCTTAGGTGTGATTGCGACTGCAACTAACCTCCCACCTATTGTTCAGTCTCTCTTACATCAGTAACAAAATGTGGAGTACCCCCAAAAAAAGCACAGTATCCAATAAAACCAGACAGACAATCTAACATGAAATTTAAGCAATCCATTTTCATATTGCAGTGATCACCACAAAGCAAGAGAAAGTTAGAACTATTCTGAAGAACTATTGGAATCCATATTCCAATAGCCCAGAAAATAATTGGAACTAAAAAAAACTAACAAATTGCATCGAAAATGTTTGACACAGCGTAACTCACCCCACTGTAGAGATTGTTTACCCATGTCCTGAACCTAAAAACCACAGAAATCAAACCTGTCTGAGATTTTGTTGGGTAGAACATACACAAAATACAGAAACTACATAAATCAAACGTGTCTGAGATTTTATTGAGAAGAACATAAACAAAATACCGAAACTACGAGGACAAAACTAAATCTCATACCATGTTCTCGAACGAAGCCTTGTTGGCTTCTTCTGCAAAAACCACCAATTTTCTCTGATCAGTAACACAATACAATACAAAAAAATCATATAAAAAAATTATGTGCAGTTCTTCCTCACCTTGCAAAACCAATTTGTAGGCATCTTGAGAGGCAGCATTCATAGCACCAATCTGGCCCAAAAACCCCACACTCAAAACCAGCATGAGAATCATCTACACAAACTATCAGAAGGGGAGACAAAAAAGACAAGAAAAAGGAAACTGAAGAGTAAGCCTGTACTTACCCCGCCCACTTTGATAAAACCATCAACAACTCGGTTGAGAAGAGGATGGCCCAAGTCCACCAGAACATCCACATTTGGACCATCAAACTGGACACTACCTCTTGGCTTCTCCATTGCTATAACCTTTTTCTTTCTTCAAGTCGGTGGATTATTCTAATAGCCTGCAAATCATAGCAGAGTTACTGAACTGATAATTTTTGGATACCACAGTTCAAACAACTCACTGCATCAACATAAAACCGTCAAGAAATCCATACCTTTGATCTGTTGAAATTCACAGGGAATGATGAATATCAAGTAGCAGCAGAATGTGTGAGAGGTCGATTGTAACTGGAGCTTTCCAAGAGTGAACATGAGATGAGAGGTGACGCAGTGCAGGGATAAAACGACACGTATAAATAACGTGGCAATCCCTTTGATCCACACTGCACACGTGCAATGACCGACATAAGTATTTACTGATGTGAAGAAGAAAAAAGGTTCAAGTAGTGTAACGGTCTTTAAGATTATCAACATCTAAACTAAAATTCAAAAACTGAGGTGGTGCATTTCAAAATATCCATTACATACGTCTATATAGTAAACTCCAACCATAAAAGCGAGTCTAAAGAATTATAGAGCGTTATACTAGCACATAAACACAACATAAAGAATTAATCATTAGAGGATCACCGCAGTCATTTGAGGTTAGCCCCTATCCACTAATAAGTGTTTCATCTTCATCCCCTAGTTTAGAAGTCTTGATTATTTCTCGGATGACCAATGCTAATTTCAAAAACTTGCAATGTTGTACCAAACGAGGAGGGTCTAGTTGTCCCTATGTTTACTAGACTTAAAGTCATCTATCATGATGACATTGATTAGGTTGGTGAACATCAAATGTCTCATTGCTCATACTCTAATGTGACTAACCAAATGTTACATTTAATTTTCCTGGTCTATATTCTATATTTATTTTTCCTTATCTATACTATTATATAATTGTACATATCAAACAATTGTTATACCATGTAAAACATTGAAAAAGTGATTCCTTGTTAAAGATAATTTCATTGTATTTCTTCCGAACAAAGCAAAAATAAATATAAAAGAAACACAACATGACATCTAAACGAACTAAAACGTTCAAGGTCCAAGGAAAATAATATCCTAACCAAGCTCCCTCTTAATATATAAATAATTCAATCATTAGATATTTGCCACATAATGACTTTCCCATGTCCATGAAGACTTAGACTAAAGGATTACTAGTACCTAAAATTTTGCATTCTTTAGGCCCCAATTGATGTAGCAATGGTATCTTTATGGTTTTAATTATTTAAGAGATGATGGTCAAAATAAAACAACTCATTGTAAAGGTAATGGTTGATGGAGAGAGTTTAGAAAATGGTCATCACTAAGATAATTGTTAGATAAAGATATTATGTGTTGAAAAGGACTTATCAACGAGAGAAAGATTGTTTATTTGCAAGATGAATGACTAAAAGGAAAGTTATCAACAAGAAGGTGGTTGACAAAGAGGTCAAAACCATACTATTCGTTGACTAATAATTTAATAGTAAGGTGGTCTCTCACAAGAGTGCATGGCAATAAGGTGATCATTTATGGTAGAGTTATTGACATATAATGGTCACTAATAAAGAAGGTTCATAACAAGAATATTTTTGACATTGAAAACATCGATATAGTGATGATAAACAAAGAGTTTCCAACTATATCTTCATGAGTAAAGAGAGGGCATTTACAAAGTGAAATTTAATGGTGGAACAATAAATAAAGATGTCATAGAAAAATTACACCACCAATATAATGATAGACGAGATAATGGTAAGTGAAAATTAAAAGATAAAAATCCATTAGGAGGTTGCCATAAATTAATGTGCTGATAGAGTAATTTTTGATAGTAATAACATGAAGCGACACTAATTGTCTCACACATGGGCCTATTATCAAAATCAAGTGGCACCAATGTTGACCACCCAATCCATAAATTATAATTGGTCATGAAAATCAGTCACCTCATACACTATACTAATAGAGTCACCTTTAAACCATTTCAGAAGGTAAACATGGGTATAAGGGATGTAAAAAAAACAAGTATCTCATCCAAGAAATTAAGATGCAGCTAGGAAGCTACTATATTTCTTCTTAGAGAAGCAATGATAGGGCATGGAGACCCATAAATTCAATTGGTATATACACACAATAAGAAATTAACAAATCGTGGTGGTTGAGATTATCCACATTTATTTATTATTAGATGTGGAGGTTGTCAAAATTTCCTTTGGAAGTAAGTAGACATGGGTAGAACCTAAAGAAGTTTATTTTCCTTAAGATGGTTGAAGAATGAACATTAATGCTAATGATTGTTTTCACTATCCAATCAATTTACTTTGAAGAGTTTATTTATACGTAGAATATGAATAATGAAAGTGTTAAACCCTTTTTATTGGTGGTCTCCCATTATCTTTGTTTTATCATTGTGTTTATGCTTCAACTATTTCTCCATATATTACTTTTGTATCTTGTATTTCACACTTATCATTTGAGGATTGCAATTTCACGTATTTTAGAAGAACCATTCTTAATTGATATGGATTGTATCCCAAAAATATGTAAATATATGATAAATTAATGTAGTGATCCATGTTGGTCCCTATTTTCTCTACAGATTTGAATAATGAATGGCTAGCTATTTAGTTTTTATTAAAATTAAACAATTTTTTTTGATAAATTTATTGGTTATTTTATGTATTTAATCACACTATACAAAATTATTAATAAATTATCATTTAATTTTCAAAATTTCTTATTTTTGTTTTTAATAATTTAGTGTACTTTATGTCAAAGTATTTAATGATTTTTAAATAATTGATATAAAGTATTAATATATTTCAGCACCTCGATCAGAGCATCAATAAATTTCAACATTAATAATTATGTTATACTTAAACCAAATTTCTGCGAACAATGGGTATCATGCTAGAATGCACAATTATAAAAAATGTTTGCAAATGTCATAGTCATTGTAGGCATGTTACAAACCCCACCCCCTCAAAGAAATAATGTCCCCATTGTTCCATAAAACAGAAAAGATAACAAAATCTGAGATTTATAGATACGACTCTTTTACATCTATTACATATTGAAAAAAATGGGTACATCACTTTTATCTGATCTACATCTTCCTAGGTTTCCTCATCAGGTCCAAAGTTCTTCCATTGCACCTTCAATTTCTCTATTACTCTATTACGAAGTATGATTTTCCTCTAGTATAGGATGTAAAGGTTTGGGTTGGAATTCTCCCTCGACTCCATCTGTATCACAGACCAATCGATTGCATGATTAGAGTCACACACATACTTTTTCAGTAAGGATATGTGAAATACATCACGAGCTTTTATGGTAGGGGTAAGGCTAGTCTATAAGCCATTTGCCCCACTCTCTCCAAAATCTGAAATGTTCTGCAAAACGTAAGTGCCAACCTAGCACAGGATCCCACTTTCGATGATCTCCTTCTTAGTTTAATGCAATATATATGTGATCTCCTACTTGAATGTCTCTATGAATTCTCTGTAGTTTTGTGTAGCTCTTCTTTCTACCTTGGGATTCCTTATACTTCTATCTAATACTAGTGACCTCCATCTCCTTTAACATATGAGGTTTGAGAGATAAATTTTTTACTGGGTCATCCCAGCTAATGGGTGTATTACACCTTCTATCATATAGAGCCTTGAAGGGGCTCATCTTTAGTGATTCCTAATAGTTGTTGTTATATGCACATTTGAATAAGGGAAGAAATGCATCCCAACTTGTTTGTTGGTGCATAATGTACATTATTAGCATGACATCTTCTAACACCTTGTTCACTCTCTCATTTTTTCCATTAGTTCAAGGATGATATGTTGTAATGAATGCTAGTGGAGTCCCAAACCCATCAAAAATTGTTTTGTAGTTTGATGTGATTTTGACATCCTCATTTGAGACTATCTTCTTAGTTATTTCATGTTGTATGAATACCTTATTCATGAAGATCTATCCAATATCAATGGACTTGTGGGTGGACTTGACAGGTATGAAGTCAGTTTCCTTGCTCAATGTTGTCACTAACACCATGTTGGCATCATGTTGTCTTGACATCTTCGGAAATCCCATGATGAGGTCCATGGATATGACTTCCCACTTCCACTCAAGAATTGGGATTGGTTGCAATATTCTAGTTGGGTGTCTACATTCGACTTTGACCTATTGACATTCCACACACTTGGAAATGTAATTTGCAACTTCCTTTTTCATACTCGACCAATAATACATATTCTTGATAATTTTTATCATATTTTTATATCTGGGATGATGAATAGGGTATTTCATGTCGCCCATGCAAGATATATACCGTGTGTCTTTGAACTTTATCATTTCATCGTCTGTGAGTGTGTAGTTCTTACTTAATGGTTCTTCTGGATATTTTTGCAAATATTCCTTCACATACTGGAAGTGTTCATCCTGTAACAATGCTTCTTTAATATTTTCATTGATGTGAAATTTGCAAGAGCTCATGGATGCCAAGTGAACTACTTGCAAAATTATGTCGTGTGTGTCTACCACCTTGTTCTCTTTACCCTTGATATGCATGATTTTGAAGTCAAATTCATTTATCAGGACTAACCATCTAGATTTGATTCCATTCATTTTAGGTTGGTCGAACATATATTTCATCCCTCCATGGTCTAACATCAACAAAAATTTCATTCTGAGAAAATAATGTCTCCACATTTTTAATGCATGCACAAGTGTTATGAGCTCTAGGGCATGGGTGACATAGTTTCATTCATGTTCATTTAGCTTAGACTTACATTCATAGAAATTTACATGCCCTTTCTAAATTAATACTTTGCCTAAGATTTCCTTACAATAATTCATGCAAACTAAGAAATATTTCTCCAGATCATTAGGTTCATGCGTGAGAAAATGTTTGAGTTTTTCAAAGCTTGCTTCACACTCTGATGTCCATTGAAATTTTACCATTTTTCTCTATAGGGTTATAATTAGATTCCCAATATTTGAAAATTCTTAGATGAATCTCTGGTAGTATCAGGAAAATCGCATAAAATATATGAATTATGTGAAATTTCTAAGAGTGGGACACTACATGATGGCTTTGATCTTCTTAGGGTCTATAACCACACCTTGTTTTGAGATCATGTGCCCCAAATATTGAACTTTTGTCTAAAAGAATTCACATTTACTGAGTTTAACATTAAATTGTGTTCCCTAAACAATTATAATGTTGCCTTCAAGTGTTCCTCATGTTCCTCTCCTATTTTTGAGTAAAGTAGAACATCATCGACAAATACTAACACAAATTTGTCTAGGTATTGGCTGAGCACATTGTTCATCATGTGAAAACAACTAGAGCATTTGTAAGCCAAAATGGCACCACCATGAACTAATGATGCTAATATCTTGTCCTAAATGTAGTCTTATGAATGTATTCATCCTATTAATGACTTGGTGATATCCAAATCTTAAATCAATTTTTGAAAACACAATAGATCTTCTTAGCTGGTCAAATAAATCATTGTTTCTTGGTAGTGGATATTTGTTTTTTTTTTTTTTTCAATTGTTAGTGATTAATGCATAGTCATAATGTTCCATCCTTTTTTTTTCACAAACATAGCTATTTCTCCCTAGGGTGATACACTGGGTCTAATATAACCCTTATCGAACATCTCCTTTAGCTGCAGTTCTAATTCCACCAGTTCAGGAGTGCTCATATAATATGGTGTATTATAAATTAAAATTGAATCAAGAATCATATGAATAGATAAATAAATGTATCTCTTGGGTGGTAACCCTGGTATTTCATTTGGAAATACATCATTGTATTGCTCCAAATTGGGTGATCCTCAAGTTTGGTTTTGTTTCCCTCTGTTACACAATTTACTTGGATCATAAATAGAGTACACCCCTTCTGAATACATTTATTTTATTATAATGATCAAATTTGTCTGACAAAAATAAGTATTTCTTCCCTTGCAATGTCCTTCCTTCACCTTCTCATCAAGGAATTATAATGACTTGTTGTAACAATCCACTTTGGTTATGTCGACTCCAAGCTAATCCATGCCAATCAATACATTAGATGAACCCAACATAATGACATTGAAGTTCACTATTGTAGGCATGCCATATAGTTATAGGTGACATGATTATACTAACTTTGTTATTTTCTTCTTGTCTCTTGTGGCTAGTTTGACTGGCCATGCCTTGGTGTGTTCTTTCTTTTGCATGGTATAGTATTTTACAACTTTTGGGATAACATAAATGAGGTTAAGGCTTGGATCTATTAAAATTTAAACTAATTGGTTAATGAGCATACCTTCTATCTTAATGACTGAGGGGTGAATGCATGAAGATGGTTTACACTTTTGGGCCAAATGCGGCGATGAAATTTCCATTTTTTCCTCTTATATAGAATTGAAGCCCTCACAATTAATATTATTAAGCATTATGAATTTTGATTCAGATTAAAAAGACGATATGTGGATAATTATGTTTTTGTCCTAATGATTTTTTTTGCAAAAAACTTTAGTGTTATATAATCTCTCAATTTTCCATCAAATGCAATACTTGTCCTTCCAAAATTTCACACATCTGAAGAGGTATGCGTGTGTTCAAATAACATAAATTAGTCTAAAATGTGTGTGTGTGTGTGTATATATACATATACATATACATATACATATCCATATACATATACATAATATATATATATATATATATATATATATATATATATATATATATATATATATATATATATATATATATATATATATATATGCATAATATATTAAAAATTGAAACTAATTGGTTAATGATCATACCTTTGATCTTAATGGCTGAGGGGTGAATGAATGAAGATGGTTTACACTTTTGGGACAAATGCGGCGATGAAATTTCAAGTTTTTCCTCTATATCGAATTGAAGCCCTCAAAATTCATATAAGCATTGGGAAGTTTGATTCAGATTAAAAAGACAATATGTGGATAATTATCTTGTTGTCTTAATGATATATTTTGCAAAAAATTTAAGTGTCATATAATCTCTCAATTTTCCATTAAATGCAATACTTGCCCTTCCAAATTTTCACACATCTTAAGAGGCACGTGTGTTCACATAGCATAACTTAGTCTAAAATGTGTAATTATATATGTATATGTATACATATACATATACATATGCATATGAATATACATATATATAAGAGCATGATCTACACAGATAGAACTAAGTTTTTCATATAAAAATTTAATTTTGTATTCATATATATACATATACTTATACATATATATATAAGAGCAGATCTACAAAGAGAAAACTAAGTTTTCCATATAAAAAAAATAGTTTTTTTTAATGAAACATTGTAATTTTTATTATTTTTCAAAGCTGGCGAAGTAATATTTCAATTGCATTTTAGAGACACATGTGTTCACGTAATATTTTTTCAACTCTTTAAATAAATTGAAAAACCAAGTGTACCCTTTTGAAGAGGACTCGTCAATGAAGATAGTTGTATTTTTTTTAATTTTTTTATTTTGTATATTTTATGTTATTGATTTTTTATTAAACAATACAGGCGTTATGTTTAAAAGACATTAGATAAAAAATATCATATGAATTCGAAAGTGTCAAACTCATAGTCCATTAGATAGAGTATTATTTCACAAACCCAACATGATCAACTCTTCCACTTAAGCACAAACTCTGCCCTAAATCCACTAGGGTACAAAATGAGGTAGTCAAGAAATTTGCAGAAGGGGTGCTAAAGCTACGATTTTTAGGACCACACAAGCTCGATCGAGTGCTTGATTTTGAAATTAAAATATATTGATCAAGGTTTTAAGAAACAATCAATCAAGCCCTTAATGTGGTTAAATAAAGTCTTTATCTACCTTCAAATATTGATCTAGCCTATAGCTCGTTCTAGCTTTAAGGCTCAATCAAGGTTTAAGGCTTGATTAAGAAACTTTTTTTAATTCCATGCCTAGGGTGTATTGGTAGGAAATTTCAAAAACATGGCTCGATAAAGCCACTGACTCACTAGAGCTCTTAGATAACCTCGAGTTACATTGTTTAAGATCTCAAACAACTCAATTGAGGGCTTAAATATTTCTCAATCAAGCACTTAAAATGGCTCAATCGAGTTGTTTTTTTTTTTCAGCCAAAACGCGCCCTTTCTTGTCAAAAAATATAACCCAACTCCATGTGCTCACCCTAAGGCTTAATGATCCTCTTTTCAGTTATCCAATGCTGCCTACATTTTAGGCATATTTTGAGCCACATCATCCACCATCATTGCTTCTTTTACTTGTACAACCTTTTAACATTCTTCTTCTATGGATAAGGACAAACCTTTCATAGGTGTTTTTTTCCACATATCCAATAGTGAAGTGGTGCTTTCCTGCACACCTCATATTCTTCTCTCACTATTTTAGAATATTGATCTTTGTTAGTAGGAAATATATGTTGAAAATTTCCTTTGGAAGGAGTGTTGATTTACCACCTTTCCCCACCTACTTATGCTCCTACAGTTTTGATCCTTTCCCTTTGAAATTGTTATAATTCTTCTTCTTCCAATAATTATGGTTCTCAATCTTATGCTTGGACTGCTCATAATAGTAACTCATTTTCTAGATAATATCATCTAATGTTTTTAGCTGATAAAACTAGATCATGTCTCTAAAAGCTTGCGTAAATCCACTAACGTACCTTTGAACATTTACTTTTTTGTCCTTGATATGCAGTACATACCTCAACAATTCTAAAAATTTATTTATGTACTCATCAATAGTAAGTTTCCCTAGCTTGAGCTTGTGAAATTCCTTGATATTGTTGTCATAGTATATTTCCGACATGTACTTCTCCGAGACACAATTTTCAAAATTATTCTATGACATCTCCTTTTCTCTAATGTATTTAACATTTCTTAAGTCCTTCCACCATATATCAATTTTAGCTTGTAATTTGAAAATAGCTACCTTGGTGTTCATGTTCTCGGAGTATTCGTGTACTCTGAATTATTTTTTCATCCCTAGCAATCAGGCCTCCACCTCTTTAAATTTCTTATTTCCCCTGTCAAATGTGGGGGGGTTTTATTTCTTAAAATCCTCTGACATTTGGAAATTTTCACTCCTTCCTTGTCAATAATTTCTTTTAGTTGCATCCCATGACCACTAATCATGATTGTGTTCCCTTTTCTCTAGAGTGATTAGTGGGTTTTCTCCTCTTGCAATATCTTTGCTAGCTTCCCTGTGTCTTTTTTACGATTTACTTACTTGTGCTCTATTAGCTTCAAACCCATGTTTCTCCACCTCAGTTGGGATTTTCTTGGATTTTTTTATATCTATATAGTTGGCACCAGGATTTTGTTGTTTATACCTTTGTAAGTTCGATAGAATTTTCAATATCATCACAACCAATTATGTTTTTTTCTTATGCGATCTAAAAATTATTTCATTATTAGCTTTGAAACTTCTTAACTCGTCCTTGAGACATCTTATGGTGTCCATCCAATCACAAAAATTCTCCTCCACCCTCTTCCAAACTAATTTTTTCTCCTAATCGTATTGGTCTCTGTTTGTGTTATATTTCAACATCCTACTACTCATCCTTTACTTTCTAGCCGGAATGTAGAAATTATATGCACTAAGCATGCATAGTTCCTTGATTCACCTAATCTCACACTATTTAACTTTATGCAAAATACTGAATCAATTCCACTTGTTAATCTTTTGCAGAAAAATTAATTGCACACACATGTGAATCACAAACAAAAATAATCAATCGCACATAACACAGTTTTTAACCAGGAAAGCCTGAAGCTGAAAACCCCAACTATATATTATGTATCATGGAATCATATGACAATCCTCATACAAAGCTTATCAATCTCTCAGTACAGTAAAATATTCATACACTAATCAGGAACAATCTTGCAAATCCATGCACCGATCTCTGCCCTCCTGCTAGCTTGCCTCCACTACGCAATCCCTACTGAATAATAGCACTGAATGAATTTGAATTACTCTTGCCTTGACTGCGCAATCCTCATTGGAAACTCCAATGTGTGTGTGATGCAATCAATGCATCACTATAGTCACAACAGATAGTCCATCCTTCCCTTTCACCTATCTCTCCACTAGGTCTCCACTGAAACTGCCATGCACTGTAGTTAACTGATGTATTGTTTAGTTGATTAATGAGTTGTTATTTGTGAATTAATTCACTCCACTCTCACTATTGTATCATTCAGTTAGACTATATACAACTAGGTCAACTGAGTCTGACTGAGTTAAACTAAATACAACTCCATAACTACTTCTTCCAACTGTGTCATAACTCTGCCACTTGAGTTCTAACTGAGTCCTCCATGCATTAGCTCTAGTAAACCCTTGGGAATTTTGTAATTCCCTCATTCTACTGATGTGCCACATCTATGCATTGAAACAAAGTGCTCCAAGAGAATAAGTTTTTGTTTAGTGTCTTATTATTATTAAGAGCTAATAATAATCGACATGCATCTATTTTTAGATCAGTGATCTATAAATAGACTTCGACCAATATTATAAAAATACAATTTCATCTATTTTTCCAACATGATCAACCATCCACAAATAGAATCCTACAACTTCTGAAATATGATCATCATTTCTAAAAATAGACAATGTCTAAAAATAGACTTGCGCCAAAAATAGCCTACAAGCCCACTTAGTGAAGGCGACTCTTTTCACTAAGCTCATCATCTTGTTGAATCTCAACACTCCCTCTCAACAAGATAGGGATTATTCTTCAACCTGATCCTGCCTCTATGGTATTTTAATTTTCTCCTAGTGAGCGCCTTCATCAGAATATCTGCATCCTGATCCTTCATAGGAATGTACTGAAGAAACATGATCTTCCGCTGCACACAATCTCTGATATGATGATACCGGATATCAATATGTTTAGATCTATCATGAAACAAAGGATTAACCGAGAGTTTAATGCAACTTTGAGTATCACAATGTATCACTATGGGATCTAAATGTGAACTAAACAAACCAACCAGAATCTTCCTCATCCAGATAGCCTCACATGCGGCTTGACTTTCTTCCATATATTCCTCTTCCGCTTAAATGAGTGCCACGGGTATTTGTTTCTTGCTGTACTAAGAAACTACCGTAGATCCGATACTGAAAATCCCTCCTGATGTGCTCTTTCTGTCTGTTGGGATTCCTGCCCAATCTGCATCCGTGAAGCCATGCAACTTCACCTCATCCATCTGTCTGCACCATAAACCATACTCAGATGTGCCCCTGAAATATCTCAAAACATTCTTGGTTTCCTTCCAAAAGAGCTTGGTAGGCTTAACCATCGGTTTTGAAAGTTGGTTCACCGCATAGCATATGTCCGGTCTTGTATTAACTAAATACATGAGCGAAACTACCAACTATCGATAAATAGTGGGATCCACTACCTCTACCGATGTACCATCCTCTTTCTTCCAATTTCCTGGAAGAGGAGTGTCGATAGGCTTGCAGCCTTACATGTAAAACTTCTCCAGTATCTCTCGGGCATACTTGCCTTCAGACACAAACAGTTCACCTTCCCGCTGCCATATTTCCAATCCAAGGAAATAATGAAGGAGGCCCAAATCCTTCATCTCAAACTCCTTTGCAAGATCTGCCTTGCATGAGTGTATCAACTGCTCATCACTTGTTAGTATTAAATCATCAACATAAAGTACAATGATTAAAAGCTTACCCTCCACGACAATCTGGTACAGGTTTGCATCCGCCTCACTCTTGGTGAAGCCAAGTCCGGTGAAATAACTGTCGATCCGAGTGTACCAAGCACGTGGTGCTTGTTTTAGCCCATATAGCGCTCTTTTGAGCCTGCACACATGTGACTCGCTGCTAAAGATCTCAAATACTTCAGGCTGCTCAATGTACACCTCTTACTCAATGATCCCATTAAGGAACGTAGTCTTCACATCCATCTGATGAATGTACCAACCCATCTGTGCTGAGAGAGAAAGGATGGTCCGTATGAAAGAATACCGTGCGACAGGTCCAAAGGTTTCTTCATAGTCAATCCCCTCGATCTGTGAGAATCCTCGAGAAAAAAATCTTGCCTTATACTTCTTGACACTCCCATCAGCAACTTGCTTTACCTTGTAGGTCCATCCTGATCCTATAACTGATTTTCCCACCGCCATTGGAACAATATCCCAAGCACTATTTCTGACAATGGAGTCATACTCCTCCACCATGGCATCTACACATGTGGGCTTCTGCACTGCTTCTTCAAAAGAATATGGCTTTTTCATGATACACTTGCTCATAAGAGCCATGTATCCAGTAAATCGGTCAGGTGACTATCTCTGTCTGCGCTGTGATGTAGGGACTCCTACATTCTATGCTGCATCAGGCTTTAGTCTCTCAGCTTCTGTGGTACACTTTCTACCTTATCTGATGTTTGGTTTTGCATGAGTGGATTCCTCCACTCCATGAATCTCCTCCTGTGGCTGATCCACATCTAGAGGCTCATCTTTGGGAACAAGAAGTTCCTCCTCCGCATGCAAGTGTAGCTCCCTCTCAAGCAACAAATTCATAGCTTTCAACTCATTGAATTTTATATCCCGTCGCACAACAGTCATCAGAGCATGCGGAGATACCACTGAGTAATTGTAAATTCTTACATGCTTGCCCACAAATATCCCAACTTCTGCAGTCGACTCCAGCTTCTTCCTGGCGTCCTTTGTCACATGAATGTAAATAGGTGAGCCAAAAATATTCAAATGAGAAATATCAGGCTTCTTACCAGTAAAATCTTCTTCAGGTGTACTCATGCCAAGTACTCTATGAGGACAATGGTTTTGCACATAAAATACAGTGTTGCATGTTTTCTCCCACAAGTGCATCAGTAAGCCCTGGTCATGCAGCATCGCTTGTGCAGCACCCACGATCGTTCTGTTCTTTCTTTTTGCGACCCATTCTGTTGTGGGTTATGAGGTGCTATGAGTTCTCTTTGAATTCCTTCTTTGCTACATAATTCTTTGAATTCTCCCAAGATGTATTCACCACCATTATCGATCCATGGAGCTTTCACTTACTTCCCCGACTCCTTCTCCACCGATGCCTCAAACTCAGAGAACTTTGAGAACATTTCACTCTTCTTCTTCATGAAGAAGATCCAGCATCTACGAGAATATTCATCAACAAATATAACATAATACCTGTGTTTTGTTGTTGAAGCAACCGAGAAAGGTCCACACACGTCTGTGTGAATTCTCTCTAGGATCACTGAAGCACGGTTCTCCTTCTCATGAAAGGTGGTCTTCACAAACTTATACATAATACATCCCTTGCACTGATCTGACTGTGCAAGATTACCCTTGGGAAGTCCAGTATAAATCTGCTACAAAATCTTCAAAGCGCCATGGTGAAGATGGCCCAATCTCCTGTGCCATAATTCGCCCTCATCCCGGCTCACCACTTCTTCTGCTTTTCCCACCATTGCAGCGTAGCCATATACCTCCAGCTTGTAGAGATTCTTAATTCAAACCCATAGCTTCTTGGTTTGACCCGTTGTTTTATGTCGAAGGAAGGATTTTCCCTCAGTGAAAACAACATCATAACCTTTGTCTTCCAGCATTACGACTAAGACCAAGTTCTTCTTCAGACCTGGAACATGCATGAAATTCTTCAACAAGAATGGATTACCAAACTCCCTCTCAAAGTTAATGGTCCCAATTCCAGTCACACTGTACCGACCATCGTCGCCCATCTCTATATGCATTTGGAGGTCCTTCTCCTCCAATTCACTAAACAACTCTTTGTCTCCCGTCATATGGAAAGACACACCACTATCAAGATACCACACCGATCCCATACATCTTGAAACCAAGCAAGCGATAAAGGATAAATCAAGCTCAATTTACAAGGCTAAGGCCTCTCTAGCTGTAGATCCAGCAACCTTCTTGTTCTTCTTCTTCTATGGACAGTTAGTGGCGAAATGCCCATGTTCATGACAATGAAAACACTTCACTTTGGACAAATCATGCTTCTTGCCTTTAGCATCGTATTTTGAAGGATGTTTCTTCCCCTTCCCTTTCCTTGATTTGGCAGCCAAAGTGAAATTCTCTTCATCTTCATTCTTCAATGAAGATCCATCCCTGGTACCCCACCTTATCTCCTCCTGCACAAGATCCGACCAAAGTCGCTCCCATCCTAGCAGTTTCTCCCATCCATTGACAGAGTCTTCGTAGCTATGCCAAATATTTAGAAGCCCAAGGAGAGACAAGCTCACTAAGTCTTCTTCATCAAAAATAACCCCCAGACTTCCCAGTTCATCCTTGCAGTGGAAAAACTTTGTGAGGTATTTTGGAATACTGTCGCCCTTCTCCATTTTTATTTTTATGAGCTTGTCTTTAAGCGCCAACTTCCTCTGGTCACTTCTGCTTTGGAAAAAGTCTTTCAAAGCCTTCCACATTAATAATGGAGTGGATTTCCCATGAAGGATGGACACAATATGGTCCTTCACACCTTCCAACAGAATTTTCCTCGTCTTTGTTGTCCTCTTTTGCCATGCGTCAAGTAATGCAACATCGCTAGATCCTGACTTAGGAACATCGTTATCGATGAAATCCTTTAGCCCATTATCCTCCAACACTGCCTCCATCCTATCCTTCCAGGCTATGTAATTCGAGCTCCCATTAAGGGCATACTCTAATTGCAACCCATTGAAATAAATTTCAATGTATACTCAACTTCTGCACCAAGAATCTTCTGTAGCAAATACGAATTGTCCACCAGCACAAACTCACTTCACAATTGCAATCTTCAATAAAAAATGCTCTAATACCATGTATAAATTATATGCAATAAGCATGTATATGTCCTTGATTCATCTATTCTCACACTCTTTAACTTTATGCAAAATACTAAATCAATTCCACTTGTTAATCTTTTGTGGAAAAATTAATTGCACACACATGTGAAGCATAAACAAAAATAATCAATCGCACATAACACAATTTTTAACCGGGAAAGCCTGAAGCTGAAAAATCCAACTATATAATATGTTTCATGGAATCATATGACAATCCTCATACAAATATTATCAAGTTCTCAGTATAGTACAATCGTCATACACTAATTAGGAACAATATTGCAAATCCATGCAATCTCTGCCCTCCTGCTAGCCTACCTCCACTATGAAATCCCTGTTGAAGAATAGCACTAAATGAATTCGAATTAATCTTGCCTTGACTGTGCAATCCTCATTGGAAACTCCAATGTATGTGTGATGCAATAAATTCATCACTATAGTCACAACATATAGTCCATCTTGTCCTTTCACCTATCTCTCCACTGGGTCTCCACTGAAACTGCCATGCGCTGTAGTTAACTGATACATTTTTCAGTTGATTAATGAGTTATTATTTGTGAATTAATTAATTAATTAATTCACTCCACTCTCACTAGTGTATCATTCAATTAGACTAGATAGAACTAGCTCAACTGAGTCTAACTGAGTTAAACTACATACAACTCCATAACTACTTCTTCCAACTGTGTCATAACTCTGCCACTTGAGTTCTAACTGAGTCATCCATGCATTAGCTCCACTAAACCCTTGGGAATTGCGTAATTCCCTCAGTCAACTAATGTGCCACATCTATGCACTGAAACAAAGTGCTCCAAGAGAATAAGTTGATGTTTAGTGTCTGATTATTATTAAGAGCTAATAATAATCGACATGCATCTATTTTTATATCAGCGATCTATAAATAGACTTCACCCAATATTATAAAAATATAATTTCATCTATTTTTTCAACTTGATCAACCATCCACAAATAGCATCCTGCAACTTCTGAAATACGATCATCATGTCTAAAAATAGACTTGCGTCAAAAATAGCCTGCGGGCCCACTTAGTGAAGGTGACTCTTTTCACTAAGTGCATCATCTTGTTGAATATCAACATGGAACTTATGCTTCCTGATGTATTGTTACACACACATAACCGTCAATTAAATATGACATATCTATGTCCATTCATTAGATTAACCTTGAAGATATTTATATTTAAGGTTAACCATAATTTTACAAAATAAGTCAACATTATAACAAGAGTATTCATTCATATCGACTATAAATACAATTACGAGGACATTATTTAAATTTATCTGTGAATTTATTTAGGTCTACTGTTGGACCTCAACTTTGATTTCTCTATATTAGGGCTCTAAATTTCATTTTTCAAGGCCCATTCAGTCAAGTGTTGTACCTGGGATATAATACCACTTTGTACACTCCCTCACACCCCCTTGTATTATTTCAGATTGTGGAAGGCGTCAGTGAAATCTTAGCCTAACCTTCATAGTGTATCATGAAAATGGGGTTACAAATTTTTTTTTTTTTCAAAATTTTGCAAAATTAAAAATTGAAATCATCATCATGTCTAGCTGAGTGAGAGCTTTATAGTGATATAAGTTTTTCCTTTATTCGAGGCCCAGATCAAAATTTTTGCATGATTCACTTTTTTACATGTTAATGATGACCACGTAATTGGAAAATCCCCACATGTCACATATGTGGCTTTGTTTTAGTTCCAAGTGGAAATTCCACATTGAGTTGTGTATCAACACATCGTAGTACATTGTGAGTTTACTTACCTGTATTGAAAATGTTCTTATATGAGTCCCGACCATAGGCTGAAAATTTTCATAATGGAAGTCACCCTAAATCCACATATTTAATGACATCGGGCCTTGCCCCAAAGTTATTTTCTTATCGAAATCAGACTCGCCTTACCTCACAACCAACACTTTAACACTAAAATGTCCTAGTGGCCACAAAGATTCTGACTTGTGGCACTAGCCTGAAGTACTCCTCTGTTGATAGGATTTCCCTCCCAATCCCTCTCACTCATAATGTGGATTAGCATCTGATGGTTGAGAATCTGATGGTTGAGAATCTGATGGTGACCACCCTCGATCTCAGTTTGTATTGCTTGTGCTGAGATATGTTATGGACTTGAAAGTCACAGGTCTAATGGGGTCTACCCTGACCATGTCCTACCAACTTGGGACAATGGTTGCAACAAGATTCAACATTTGAAAGTGAACCCCAACACTCGGAAACCAAAAATAAGTTGGGACGTACTCGACTTACATCATGTGGGGTTGAGTATTCAACCATATTTGTATATCTTGAATTTCTAGGGTCGAGACCCCAAAACTAGGCAAACTAGAGTCAACGATATTTAGCTGCACAACAATGTGAGTCATTAGGGGTATTTTGAGGTAAAAAATGGCCCTAAAAAAAAAAAATGTACTAGAGAAATTAACTTTATAAGAACCAATAAGATTCAATATTATGATGCCATCCCCACAGGAAAACATTTGGAGGGAAAAGAATAAAATAGTTATTTTTTTAATTGTATTTTTGGTTGATCTCCTCACTCAAATGCTAAGTTTAGACACAAGTTGGATGTGGAATTAAATTCCGCATCCACCAAGTACCCATTTTTCATACTTCCAAGTAAACCCACAAAAAAAAATTGAAAATACATGATAAAAACGTATTTTCTTTTTCTTTTTTATGTGGGTCTACTCGGAAGTATGCATAGTGGGTACTCGTTGGATGTGGAATTTCATTCCTCACACAATGGGTGTATACACTTGACATTTGATTAAACCTATGAATAGATAAGAAAAAAAATAGCTTTCTTTCTTTAAAAAAAAATCACAACTATTATTTTATTATTTTCCTTATGAAGACAATTTTAGACCTCAAAATTCCCCTAATGTTTGAACGAGATTAGAAATTCAAGGTTTTAATACAACAATACTAACTTAAGTATGATGGCTAGTACTTGATTGAGACTACTTAAAATTCTTGGTAGCTCACAAGATGAGTACTGCTTCTTATAGGATCGAAAGTCAGACGATTGTAGTTTAAGTAGTGTAAGTTAGTCATAACAACACTATTTATTTGTGCATGGTTACACCATCATTTAAATAGTTTGAAACTTATCATGATAGCGTTAATTATTCACACAACGTAATTCCATGACTTATATGGTTGGAAATCAACATAAGGGTGTTATTTATATACATAAAGGAATACCATATTTTAAATGGTTTGAAGTTGTTGTAACAGTGTTATATATTTACACTAAGTGATTTGGTATTGTTGGCCTCACATCTCACTCCACTTTTATTAATTTGGTGGAACATGAGTTAATGATTATGATATTTTCGCAGGAGGAATTATCAAGTCCTAAAGGAGCACAACCCCATTTAATTCCCACATTATATATATACACCTACATACCTTCCATCTTGTATGCACGCCAAATTTGACATTGCGATATATATATGGTTGAATGAAATCACGCAAGCAACAAGTTCAAGCCAAAAATAAAAGGGACACAACCCAACTAATTTTTTAATATGTATTTATCGATTTCCCATTTGTTTTTTAATGCAAATCTCGAAAACATATGTATTTATGGGAGAATGCATTTGGTCAGACAATAGTGTGAAGGCCAAAAGGGCGAGTGTGTCCATATCTATCTATCTATCTATCTATCTATATATCTATATATATCTATCCCTCCCTATACATCTATATATATATATATATATATATATATATATATATATATATATATATAAATATATATCTATATATATATATATATATATATATATATAGATATATATTTATGAATTCCAAGTCGGTGGTTATTTACACATACTAGTTTGAAATTTGACCAAGAATGTTGGCAAGTGTCAGTCAGGTCGGAATTGATGTCAAAAAGACAAAAAAACATGTGCACTATGGTCAGGTGGTTTGCAGAGGTCCCTGAGGAAGTCATAAAGTAATTGGTTGACGTTTTGGGTAGAGGTTTTTGAGTTTTGATGAGTTATTGTATGGACATAGTTAAAGGACTACATAAAAATGTTTGTAAGGTTTCCAGGTTAGATTTTCTTCAAAAAATTCATGTACTCAACCCAGATTAACAGTGAAAAATAAACATCCACCCTTGTAGATGCGAAAGGAGAATAATACATGCATTAAACAATGAATTTCCCATGGTAAAGTTGAGGAGGCTCGATTGAAGATTTGTTGACTTGGCCTACAATGTACATATTGATGTAGTCCTCCAGGGTAATTAATTTGTTTTGAGTTCGATTGATTAGGTTGAGTTGCTGCTTTAAGCTCCATGTGAATGCATTGAACAAACTTGATTTTTGGTTGAGCATGGATTTGACTGATTTGATCAAGTCAAATTGGTATTCCATGATTGTGATTGTGTTATTATATAATATGATCGAATTTGTGGTGTGGAACTAGTGTTAGGTGTTGAATTGGTCTTAATAGATAGTTGTTGAGCTTTTTTTGGTCGTGATCTAATCTAGTCCATTCTAGATTACCATCAAACAAAAAATGGTTTTTTCCTATGGTAATAAAAGGGTGGAGAGATTATAAATTGGCAAGACAACTCAAAATTTGAGTACATCAGAAGAGTTCGATATGGAACCCCCACTCATCTTTCTGTTTGTTTGTTTCATTCATGTTTTTTCCTAGGTATAAAATATTAAATTCAACATTGGTCGAAATCAAGCTCATTGTGCTGGTATCTCTAAGACACCTATGCAAAAGGGTGATTGATATAAACATCTAAAGATTACTTTCTTTATGGATTGATATAAATCAAAGAGAATTGATGTGATCGAAGTTTTATTTAGTTTTTATTTTTCTCTATGGAACATGTTCATTTGTAGATCTTAGGAGGTGTGCAACTAAGTTATATGAAGAATTCAAAGAGGTTGAGCATATGGTGATTCATGGTTGGATTCAACACATTGAGTTATGATTTCTTTTTGCATTTAATTGATCTAGAGAAAAGTCGTGGACCTAATTCATTGAATGAGGAATGGGCATATTAATCTCAGGTCTGAATTGAGTTTTATAGACGTGAATGCAATGATCAGATTTTGAATTAAAGATTTAAATTGAGTTAAGCTAACCAGTTGCACATGTATTTCCTCAAAGGATATGTTGATTGGAATTACTTTTAAATATACAAGGAAATGGTTCGATCAATGGTGTTTGGGTAAGTTATTTTTAATAAATACATCATGGACTAAGCAGAGGTGAGACTGTATGCAATTAATACTTCATATCTATATATAAAACTTGTGAAAGCGTGCATTTTTTTATTGAAAGTGATTTAGAATGATCATATTATGGAATGCATTGTGTTATTAGTGTGCACTTGTAGGAGGTATTTCAATGAAGTGAGACTAAGTATGAGTGCGCATGAAGGGAGTGTGATTTGAATCTATGATTTGAGTGAATCAAATGGTATAATTTTGTATGCATTGAAATATTTAGAACATAGATCGAGACAAAGTTTGAAATTCCCAAATCAAATTTGGTTTGGATATATCGAAATCTCAATAGAGTTTTTGTTTGATAATAAAGTTTTTTTTGCAGGGGTATGATGTTGGTGTAACAATTTAGTATGAGATTTTACATAGAAATATGGTTTTGTATGTTGTTGTGTGTATGATTCCATTATATATATGTAGTCATATCATGCTAAGTGTGAGCTCATAGTTTTATGTGTTGCATCAAGGGAAAAAGTAGACTTCTTTGTTGTGTAGAGATTGTGAATCTATGTGATGCATGGTTGAATGTTGAAATACTGCCAATAGAAGCTGTATCCAGAAAGTTATTGTGACAAACCCACCCAAGGTTATCTCATAAAAAGAATTGTAAATATGTTAAGAAGGCATGAAAAAGAATAAAATTGGAAATTTGAGTCAAGGGACATAGATTCCAAAGTTGGGGAAGAGGATGGCTTGCTTGGGTAGTTATGGTTTCTTATGTAGGCAAAGAAAATGCATTACTACACAACCATTAGAAACTGTTGGTGCAAGAATTTAATTGGAAAACATCTCCAAATTGAATAAGTTGTAAAAAAATTACAAAACCCATGTGCTTAAGGAATGGCCACAAGAAAATAGGACAAAGGGCAGCAAAAGGGGAGTTGTGAATTTAAAGGTGGAAGATACCAAGAAGAGGAAGAGTGATATAGTAGTGAGAATATGGTTTTCTTGAGGGAGAGAGGGGAAAAGAGAGGAGTTTTTGTTCTTGACAGAACTCGACTGAATTCAAGAAAGAAACTCATGGGAAGAGGATTAATTCGAGATAATTAGATCGCAGCCAAGTGGACAACTATAGATCAAACTAAGAATAAGGACAATAACATCATGCGAGTGCAGTCAACAAATTTGAAAACGAGAATATAAGAGAAGAGAAGTGAATGGTATTGGTTCTCAGGTTACCTAGAGGTTGTGGGTTGAGTTGTTAGTTTCTAGAGCCCTGTAATATCTTAGGGTCCCTAGAGGCTGTGGGTTGAGATAATATCCCTAGATCCCTATAACAACTTGGGTCCCTAGAGGCTTTGGGTTGAGACAGAGGTCTCTAGAGCCCTGTTACAACTTTGGTCCCTGGAGGTTGTGGGTTGGGATGAAATCTCTGGAGAACTGAAATAATTTGGGCCCCCTAAAGGTTTTGGGTTGAGATAACTGTCTTTGGAGCCGCGTAAAATCTTTGGAAGAGACCATCCTAAAGAAATTCAAAAGGAGACTTGATTGGAGACCGTTGTTACAGTGGATTCTAGACTCCTATAGGGAGTGAATCACTATGTATACACTCAGGGTGAGGTGGAGCACCTATGGATCCTTTGTGTTAACAAAATATGGAAGAAAAAATATTGGGATTGAGGAAGAAGGTCCTCTAGAGTCCTTCCATTGTTGGTAGCTGGTGTTCAGTCCCTTAAGAAATCATCCCCCTTTGGTAGCTGGTGTTGTATATGATTTGGTGGAGATTCCTTGTTCCAAACTCAGTTACCCTACAAATAAAAGATAAGTTCTTACCCTAAAAGGTTACTACCTACTGATGAATGATATTGCATGGTGTTATCATGGTTCTAGAATTGTGTCTGTTATATTGTATGCTGATGAATGGTATTGCATGTTGTTATCATGGTTCTAGACTTGTGTCTATTACATTGTTTTTTGATAAATAATATTTTATAATGTTGTCATGGTTCTGGACTTGTGTTTGTTCTATGTTTTTATGGCATATATAGATGATGATATATTTGTGGAAATATATAACCGCGATGGCAAGTCGGGTATATCTGTGAATTTTTGTTGGTCATTGAATGAACAATGCTTAAAAATAAACCAAGTAAATCAGGGATTTTGAACAGGAAGCAAAATAATGTGCAAATGGATTAGTGGTGTTGATTTCATGATATAATAATAAATAGTAATTAACTTGAGATTGGAAATAGGTATGTCTCTGAAAAATATTTCAATAAAATTCTTAAGTTGTACAAAATAAATAATGGACTATTGGCCAAAGGGGAAATCTCTGGACTGTGGAACAAATATGATGGGAATGAGAGGGCTTAGAGGCTCTTTTTTATCCATGCAAAGATTCCATATAAATTTATTTTGTGGGAAAGGATTGAACTTCCCTATTAGTAGTTACTCTTGGTAATTCGGCTCAAAGTCGTGCATCTGACCAGAGTGTGTCGTGAGAGCACCAAAGGAGGCATTTCTCCCTCAAAGCATGATGTTAGTCAAAGGATCTTGCAGGAAGGCCTATCCAACCTCGCATCTTCAGCAGACTGGTTATCTACCACTGGGGAGTAGAAGGTGAGTAGGAAGGGTGTGTTACAAAGTGGTATCAGAGTGAAGGTTCAACACAGTTGGACTGGATGGGCTTAATCACAAGCAAGTAATGATGGATAAATTTCCTAAGTGATTATTGGGTGTTCTTAATTAATGAGTAATATTTATACTTGAGTTTACTATTGATTTTTATGATTGAAATTTTAAATTATTATTGCATAAAAATTATTATTATGTTTTCACACTAACCAGGATACTTTGTTGCAACATGGTCTTCCATGGAAGAATCATACATGTTAGACTTAGACATGTGATTATGTGTCTAACAATGTGTGTGGTTGATAGAACTATGCAAGCACCATAAAAAACTTAAATGGAACACCGCCATGAGGCTTGGGATGTTTGAGTATAGTTCTGATCAATCACAAAAATGGAAGTGACAAAGATAGAACTAACGAAGAGGAAGGATTAGTTGGTCAAAGGGAATGGAAACAATCCCTAGAATAGATGGACACCATGAGAATCCTAAGGGATTATGTGAGAAGCTTTAAAGTTGATAATGAGAGGTTTATAAGAGCCCAAGAAAGGAAATTTGAGATCAATGCAGTCATCCTGTAAAGTCTCTCGGATTGGTAGAGGAAAAGGCAATATGAGAGGAGGGCTATTCATAAAGAAAGGAAAAGCCTTCATGAATCAAAGGAGAATACCAATGGAGAAAATGGTGGCAGGCCCAAAAGGATACACTAGAAAGGGAGTGAGGACATTGTGCCTAGGGATGTACCTTTGATCACCCCAAGGGAAGGAACTAACACACAAGTGCACTAATCCAGTAAACCATTTAGTTATGATACTCGGAGGCACCAATATTCTCACTATCACCATCATCGTTTAAGAAGCAAGGAAAAGGATCACATGCCTGAGGATCTCAAGAATGCCAAACCACCTACATTTTAAGGGGACATGAAGAAATAAGAACACACAGAATCACGACTGCTGGGAATGAATAAATTCTTCAAGATACATGACTATTCTAAGAATATGAAAGCTAGAGTAGTTGCCTACAACTTAAAAGGAAAAGTTGATATATGGTGGGAGGACCTAAAAAACATAAGGGACATTGTTGAAAGAGGATTTCCATGGGAATAGTTTGAGAAGATTTTCAGAGAGAAATACTTGTCTAAACGCTATTATTACAACAAGGCTAAAGAATTTTATGAGCTCATAATGGGTCAATTAACCAGTGATGAATATGTCACCAATTTTTTAGAGCTATTGAGATATGTGCCATATATCTAGGATGAAAAATATAAAATCCAAATATTCATTAGTGGATTGTCAATGACATTTAAGGACTAAATTGTGTTACTCTAGCCCCAAATCCTGAAGGGAGCTATCAAGAACCTAGGACACCACTATGAGAAAGCCCAACATAAGCTTGATACCAAAAGTAATTGGAATGCCAAGGGTAACGTTGGAAATAAGAGAAAATGGCCCAGGAGAGGCTTGGAAAGGAAGGAAGTTAAACACCAAACTCAGACAAAATTGTTTCAAGAGAAGGCCAACGTTGTTTCCATGAAAACGACACAACAATCAATGACAACACCACCCAAATTTGAAGGCCATGAAGCACTCAAATGTTGGAATTGTGGCGAAGAAACAAATAAGAGACTATCCACACTAACAGGACATAGGATGAAACATTTACAGTTCTCATGAGGAAAGAACATGGGGTGAGGTAACTCAGAGTATGCCTAGAATCTATGTTGTAGTGGATAACCGCCAAGCATATCATCAGGCGTCCATCACTGAGATGGAAGGTAATCTGAAAGAACAATTTATTTCAATTTTAATTGATCTAGGTTCTAATTATAGCTATGTGAACCCATAAATCACCGAGAAATGCAACCTTGTTAGAGAATTTCATGAAGAACCTTGACTAGTTTAGTTGGAAACTTGAACAAAGGGAAGGATAATTCATTGGATAAGGTCATGTGTATTTGAGCTTAGTGACATTACCACAACCACCCACTTAAATATCTTACCATTTGGAGTGTATGAAATATTATTGGGCTTAGACTGGTTGTACCTACATTAAACCAAAGTGGAATTCTATGAAAAAACAATTGAGTGTCTGGATGAACAAGGAGGGAAAAGAGTGATGCAGGGCAGGAAAAATCTTGTTTCGGTAAGGTTAGTTACTGAAATGCAAGCCAAACACAACAATAGAAAATTTTGCATGTTATTTATAGTACATATTACCAAGGAAGAGAATGTCTACTAGGACATAAGAGGTGATGAAGCTAAATTCATGCAAACATACCATGTTTTTCAACAATTCATAGATGTCTTTCCAGCAGAATTTTCTAGATTGCCTCCTCGTAGAGGGGTATATTTTTCTATCGAGATGGTATTTAGAGTAGCACCAACGTCTAATTTTCCATACAGAATGAGCACCCTGAATCTAGTTGAGCTGAAATTGAAGCTAAAAGAAATTCTTGACAAAGGAAATATAAGGCCAAGTTTGTCTATTTGGGGAGCACCTGTATTTTTTTTTAGAAAGAAATATGGAACTATTATACTGTGCATCGACTATATACAACTAAAAAAAGTTACTATTAAGAACAAGTATATCTTGCCAAGAATTGATGACCTCTTTGATCAAATCCAAATACCATCAAATGAGAATCAAGGAGGAGAATATTCATAAGACCTCCTTCAGAATGAGATATGGGTGCTACGAGTTCCTAGTGGCACCCTTTAGACTTACCAATGTCCTTGCTAAATTTATGTGCATAATTCATAATTTTTTGTGCTCTTACTTGGACAAGTATGCCACTGTGTTTGTCGATAACATACAAGTGTACTCAAAGTCAGAAGAAGAACATGAGAAGAATCTGGTTACAGTTTTACAATTGTTGAGAGAACACAAGCTATATGTAAATCTCAACAAGTGTGACTTATTATAGTCACATATACATTATCTGGGACACATTGTCTCCAATGAAGGAATGGCATTCAATACTGAGAAGATTAAAGTTATAAGGGAGTGGTCAACTCCGAGGAATGTGGATGAAGTTAGGTCATTTATGGGTTTGGTAGGATACTACACGATATTTATTAAAAATTTCTCCAAGGTAGGCCATCCAATTACAACATTGCAGAGAAAAGGGAAGAAATTTGAGTGGACCACACAATGTGAAGAAATATTTGAACAACTAAAGTAGTTACTCACCAATACACCAGTACTAAGAATTGCATATCCCGACAAGGATTTCTTTGTATGTATAGAAGCCTGCAAAGAAGGACTCGGTGGAGTCTTAAGGCAAGAAGTGAAAGTGATATGCTATGAATCCAGGAAGTTAAATGAGAATGCGATGAACTATGTCACTCATCATTTAGAGTTGGCTACCATCATTAATGCTCTAAATATGTGGAGGTATTAGCTCCTCGGCAGGAAATTCACACTCATGACAAGCCATAATGGACTTAAGTATTTGTTTGGACAAAAAAATATGAATGTTAGGCAATAAATATGGTTTTCCACGCTCAGTGAATTCAACTTTGAAATCAAGTACATAAAATGTAAGGAAAACATGGTCACGGATGCTCTGAGTTGAAGAATTCAGGAAAATCATTTGGCAGTGATAAGTTCTTGCACATAGAATTTGACAGAAAAAGTCATAAGTGTTGGACTTCAGGATGATAAATATCAACAAGTGAGATAAAGGTTGTTGCAACATGGTGAGGCTGAAAGAGTATAAACTCACCAAGGACGACCTAACCAGGTTCAAAGGCAGGATCTACATGCCTAATGATGGCAAGGTAAAAGGGATAATAATGAAATAATTCCATAATAAGCCTTATTTGGGTCATTCGGGTTATCAAAATACCCTTACAACCATAACAAATCCTATTATTGGTCGCATTTAAAAAAGGAAGTGGTTGATTTCGTGGAGAGGTGCATAGAGTGCCAACACGTAAACGTTGAGTGCATACATCTGACTGAATTGTTGCATCCTATCCCCATTCAAAGTGGAATTGGGAGGTAATTTATGTGGATTTCATTACTAGATTTCCCAAAACATCTAAGAAACATGAAAAAATCAGGGTAGTGGTGGATAATATTAGCAGGGTGGCTCATTTTGTGGCATTCAAGTCCACTAATTCCGCTAGTGACATAAAACAAATCTTCATAAAGGAGATTGCGATACTACATGGCATCCCCAAGAATATTGTGCCAGACGAAGATGTTAGGTTCACTTCTAGTGTTTGTAAGGAATAGTTTACAAGATTGGGAATAGAATTAACATTTACTACATCCTTTCATTTGCAAATAGATGGGAAAACAAATAGAGTCAATATAATCCTTAAGGACATGTTAACGATGTATGTGATGCATCAACCCAAGATATGGGAAGAATATCTTCCATTTGTGGAATTTGCGTAAAATAATGGACATGAAGAGTCCATAAAGATGAGCCCCTTTGAGGCATTGCATGTAAGGAGTTGTAACACTCCTATTAGTTGGAGTCATATAGTTAATAGAATCCATATAAGACATGATATACTCAAGGATATGGAACAACAGGTTTAGAATATAAATCATAACTTGAAGGTGGCACATGGTAAACATAAAATCTATGTAGATCAACATATAACACATAAATAGTTCCAAGTTGGGGAACATGTTTACTTAAGAGTTGAAACTAGAAGTATTTCCCTGAGAATTGGGACATGTTCCAAGTTGGCACCATGGTATTGTGGACCATTAGAATTCCTTCAAAGGATTGGGCCAGTAGCATATAGGTTCACTTTACCTTTGATATTTAAATTTCATGATTTTTTCCATGTTTCCTTACTTAAAATATATGTGTCAAACAATAATCACGTGATTGATTGTTCTATGCTAGAGGAGGAACTGGAAGGAGATTTCTAGCCATAACCAATGTGCATTCTAGATGAGAGGAGTCTCAAGCTCTAGAGCCGAGCCATAGAACTAGTCAAGGTGTAGTGGAAGCACTTTGGGCCAGAAGAGGCCACGTTGGAAATGAATGATACCATGAAAGAAAAATTCCCTTTCTTGTTTGCAGGGTAAAGCAAGTGTGTATAAATTGTAAATACTACATATAGCTATATATATAAATCTCCATGGAACAATATGTTTTACATTTTGAAATTTTAATATGGCTTATCAGTGGAAGAACACCGAGGATGGTGTTCCCGCAAGGGGGAGGGGACTATGACAGCCCCACCCAAGGTTCTCTCATAAAAGGCATTGTAAATATGTTAAAAATACATGAAAAAATAAAAAAAGGGGAAAGATGAGTCGAGGGACACTGATTCGAGATCTGCGAAAGAGGATGGCTTGTTTGGGAAGTTTTGATTTCTTATGCAGAGAAAGAAATTGAACTATTCGACAATCATTAAAAATTGTTGGTGCGGGAATTTAATGGAAAAAACTCTCCAAATTGAATAATCTATAAGAAAACTACATAATCAATGTGCTTAAGAATGGCCACAAGAAAAGAGGAAAACGGGTAGTAGAAGGGGAGCTATGAATTCCAAGGCAAAAAATACCATGAAAAGGAAGAAAGATATAAAAATGAGAAGATGGTTTTCTTAAGGGAGAGAGGGGAAAAGGAGAGGAGTTTTGAGTCTTGGAATAACCCAAGAGGATTCAAGAAATACACCGATGGGAAGAGGATTAATTCAGGATAAGGTAGAGCCCATTCGGGTGGAAAAATATAGATCACACTAAGAAGAAGGAAAACAAAATCTTGTGAGTGTAGTTAATAAGGTTCCAAAAGAGAAGAGAAGAGAAGTGAAGGGGATCGGTTTTTAGGTTCCCTAGAGGCTGTGGGTTGAGATGCTAATATTTGGAGCCCTGTAACAACTTGGGGTCCCTCAAAGTTGTCGGTTGAGATAATATCCTGGGAGCCTTGTAACAGCTTGGGTCCCTAGAGTTTTTGGGTTGAGATAGAGGTATGTATAGCCCTGTAACAACTTTGGTTCCTAGAGTCTATGGGTTGGGATCAAATATTTGGAGCCCTATAACATATTGGTTTCCCTAAAGTTTGTGGGTTGAGATAGCTACCTCTGGAGGCCTGTAACATCTTAGGAAGAGACCATCCTGAAGCAGTTCAAAATGAAAACTTGATTGGAGATTGTGTTTACAGTGGATTCTGTGCTCCTAGATGGAGTGAATCACTATGTATATGCTCAGGGTGAGGTGGAGCACCTCTGGACTCTCTGTGTTGACAAAATATGACATAAATTTGTTGGGATTGAGGAAGGAGGTCCTCTGGAGTCCTTGCGTTATTGGTATTTGGTGTCTATTCCCTTAATAAAGCACCCCTCTCAGACTCTGAAATCTGGCTTAGGGGTGACAACAACGAGTAAATGTGGTTGTAGATGTCTATGGTTGGGTGGAGAGTCCTTGTTCCTGACTTATTTACCCTACAAATCAAAGATAAGTGCTTAACAGTAGAGGTTATTTCTTACTGATGAATGATATTGCATGTTGTTATCATGGTTTTAGATTCATGTATTTTATATTTTCTATTGATGAATGATATTTCATGATGTAATCATGGTTATAGACTTGTGTCTACTACATTTTCTATTGATAACTAATATTGAAAGACTTCGTCATGGTTCTGGACTTGTGTCTATTGTATGTTATTATGGCATATGTAGATGATGATATATTTGTGGAAATATATAACCATGATGGAAATTTGGGCTTATTTGTACCTTTGTGTTGGTCATTGAATGAACAATGTTCATAAATAAACCAAGTAAATCAGGGCTTTTGAACATGAAGAAAAATATTTCAAAAAGGGATTGTTGGTGTTGATTATAGACGTACAATATACTAATAAATAGTAATTAACTTGATATTGTAGATAGGTATGTCTCTGAACATTATTTCAATAAAATTCTTAAGTTGTAAAAAATAAATAATGGACTATTAGACAGAGGGGAAAATTTAGGGTCATGGAACAAATATGATGGGAATCAGAGGGCTCAAATACCTTTTTTTATCCATGAAAAGATTACATATAAACAACTTGTGCATGAAAGGGTTGTACTTACCTTCTACTCTTGGTAATTTAACTCAAAGTTGTGCATCTACCCAGAGTATGTCATGACAACACTGAAGGAGGCATTTCGCCCTTAATGCAAGAGATTAGTCAGAGGATCTTGCAGGAAGGCTTAGCCAACCTTGCACCTCTAGTAGACTGGTTATCTGTCGCTAACATCCTTATGGTTTTGGTGGGGATCCAGAAGGTTTTGCATAGCGACCTGGAATTTCTTGCAGCCTTGAAGAATACCCATGCATTGTTGACGTGTGGAATGATAGGTGAAGTCATTTCAGGAGTTCACAAAAAGCCCATGGTGGCTAATGGCCATGAATCAGACGAAACTACCATGCATGGAATTCCTTGTTTGGGAACGATAATATTAGGAGGGGCTGAAACCTATTAAAAAATCTATTACCCAATCTCAAAGGGGGTAGAACCATGAAAAGAGTTAATGACTTATTGCCGTCGGTGTCAAGATATGTAGTCGTTATCAAGGTCCGTAGGACTTCTGAACCAAAGCCTTGGTCAAAAAATTTGAATCAAGAGATCAACATCGAAAGGAGATGCATTAAAATATTGATCAAAGAATATCTCAAAAGTTTCATTGCAGGAGATTGGGGAAAGTCCCTTAATCGCTCCATGGAAGGAGTAGTGAGCTACTTTGATGTGGTGAAGAGAAGTGCATCCCAACCTTACAACGAGTAGAACATCGAAACCTTATCCTAACTTGAGGACAGAAACCCTAAGAATGTGAATTTCATATTTGATGCTGAGATTGTGCTACCAAGTGTGTGGGCCAAATTGAATCTATAAGTTCCAAGGATAAAATCAAAGATCGGAGGTTAGAGCCAACATTATGGTGACGAAAATTGGGGAGTGATGCCGATCTCGACTTGTTCGGAAGTTAGGCAATGTTCCTGAAAAAAGGATGTGACAGTGAGAGAGAGATATTCTGACCCCGACTTGGTTGGATTTTTGAGGTCGGGCTACCGTGAAGGAGGGATATTCTTATTTTGACCCCGACTTGCTCAAAATTCAGAGGTCGGGTCGTTCTGAAGGAGGGAGATTCCTACGCTCATGAGTAGGCCAACTCTGACTTGGTCAGAAGTTGCGGGTCACACCATCAAATAGTAATCGTGCATAGGGAATTTGACATGTTCTCGACCCTTATACTTACCTGAGTATTAGGTGGGTCTATGTCAGACCACCGCGTGGTAATGGGAGGCAGGCGACCATTGTCCCTTGTTTGTAGAAAAAAGAGAGAAAATCCAAGGGGGAGAAAATATTAAAAATAATAAATAACAACTTATAATTATGTTAATAAAGGATAAGAGGGTGAGAAAGAAGTTCTAAGCTTTAAAATTCCTTTCCCATGACCATACAATGGGATCTGGACCTTCCTAGTCTCCGCCCTCTTACTCTAGGTGAGTAGGAAGGGCATGTTATAGTTAGCTTGATTAAGCATTGCTATGTAATTTATATGTCTGAGTCTTGTTAAGTGAGATACACTGCTGACTGAGATTGAGTTGATGAGAAGTGAGAGGTTGCATGTGTTAATTAGAGTTTAATTTGCATTGTGTTGGGTAGGTGTCGAACTATTTGTTGAGCAGAGGCAAAGTGTTGTATGTAAGTTTGATTATTTTAATTTTTAGACTGTTAGTCTATATGTTGTTTACCTATGAGAATATAAAATGTATGGGTTTGATACCTTGATAAGTGGTTTGAGGTGTTGTTAGGGATTTACAACCTTATGGTCTATAATGATGTTGTTATGTAGTTGATGAATTGTGTTGCTATCTAGTGTATGGTACTAATACAAAGATTTTGTTAGATAAAATTTGCATGGACGAGTGAATTTATGTCTTATAACAACTTACTTCCTATGTATTTCAGAGTATGTTGTTGGTTAACAAGGAATTGAAGTGCATGGTGAGAGTATGATTGTTGTTAGGGTTTTATTAATGCATGTTTGTAGGGTTTGTCATTATTAATGGGAGAAAAGGTTTTATGATGCATAGATATTTGGTACTATTATGATCATGGGTTATGCTATCGAGAAAATTATTTTTTGTCAGACTATTGAGTTTGATGTTGTTGTTGGGTTGATGATCTAGGGTTTGCAACATAATTTATATTACAAAAGGATAGTTGGCTTAGTAACCAAATTTTATTGTTCGTTGGATGTTACTAGTATTATGAGATGCGTTGATGTATTTTTTCATATAATGAGTTGATTAGTTTGGTATTATTCTAGTAGAGTGCTAATTGAGAGTGTCAGTGGTTGGTTTGAAAAAAAAAATTGAGTTAGAAATTATATGTTGTTGATGTGATTTTGTATTTAGTTCATGAGCATAGAGTTTGTTGTGGGCCCAGTTTGAAAATTGGATGAAAAGTGTCCTACAGGTTTTGAGTTTTTTTGCAAGTGGATCTAGTGTGAAAGATTCTGAAACGAGGTCCACAAGAGTCTTAGGGTTGGAGCCTTCAGTAAGAGAGTGGTAGCTTCCTTCTAATGGTAGTTCGAAAATTTGACCAGGGAGTGGTAGCTTCCTTCCAATGGTAGCTGGAGAAACAATTGGAGGCGGTACCTCCAAAAATCAAGGTCCTGCACAATGGTATAATCTTGTGCTAGTGTAAGATGTAAAATAATATTTTCTAAATACTAATAAGAAGAAGACAAAGACAAAAACAATGGTGGTTTTTCCTAGTTGGATTTTCCACCTAATATCTGATGTCTCTATGTGATGATGATGATGCTGACTTGTTGATGTGTTGTGCTCTTATGGTTCACTTTCATTTATGATTATCACTACTACATTTGGACTAAAATTTCGACAGTGGAATCCGATGAAACATATAATATCAGAAAAAGTTTAGAAGTTAAATGTATTTTTTCTTTTTTCTTTTTCTCTAAAATCCTGGCACTCGTCGAATATCCGACGGGAGTTCTTTAACGGTATAATATTCGATGGAATTTCTATTCCTGTTGACTAGCCGATGTGTTTCCTATAATCCATCTCATCGTTGAATATCTGATGGGAGTTATTTTACCATTGGATATTCAATGCTTTATCCAATATGAAAATGTGTTGTCCAATTTATGAAAAAATGGAAAATAATCATTATAGAATGTTCAATTCCACCATCAATGATTTTTTCCACTCACAACACCTAATATGGAACCACTTTACGTTGATTTTAATTAATTAAAATAAATATAACCTTAATATTAAAATTATATATAATATTATTAATATATAATTAATATATATTAATATTAATATTAATATCAATACGATATATATATATATATATATATATATATATATATATATATATATAGAGAGAGAGAGAGAGAGAGAGAGAGAGAGAGAGAGAGAGACCCTAACATCATATAACTTTGACATAGTTGCTATATATATGTTGCGATTGTTTTGAAAGGTTTTAGGCTTATTTTGAGGTTAATTTTTGAAAAAAATCATCACTAAAATTTTGGTAACAAAAAACATCACATAACATTCCTCAAGGTGACCAAGGATACATGGGATCATCATCGAGGGCTTCTAATGATCAAATATCTGTGTTGGGTAATTTAATTGACTGTTAAATTACTTGCATTTATATGTCAATCTGGGTACGTGAGCTTGCGAAGTACACTACACCATAGAGTGTTAGGATATTAGCTTTCAATATTTATGCATAACTGAAATGAATTGGAAACTTCAAAAGAAAATTAGAGTCTTTCATATAAACTATGAAATCACCAAGTTTTTGGAAACGAAATTAATGTTAAACTAGAAAAAAAAAACATAAAGATTATTGATATAAAAAAACATGATATTTTATCCTATGAATGAATGGAGATTTCGTTCCAAAACTTACAAACTTTAATCTATGAATCATGAACATTTTAATCTAAGAAAGCATAAACATTTAATCTATGGAAAGCATGAGGTTTTAATCTATGGTAAGCATAAAAAATTAATCTACGTAAAACAAACCATTCATGAGAATATGAAAGAAATAAAAATCATTTATACTCTTCTCACAGATCTCCAGGGGCCCTCTTGAGGATTTCAAGGTGTTGAAGACTCATATCAATAGAAGAGATCTCAATCACCAATTTCATTCAGAGCTGCGCCATATTAAAAAATTATATTATGAATTAAGATCATCCTTAACATGTATGATCTCTCCTCTCATCAAAGAGACTGTGATTTATAGAATTGTGAGACAATTAACAAATTCATATTTTCTTGCTTGAGTTTTGGTCATGAGATCAAAACAAATAAAATTTCATGGATTTATGGATCAAATATCAGCCCATATCTTATCAAAATTATCTCTATGCCACGAATTTTCTAAATAACAACTCGTTTTGACCTTTTTGTTGACTGTGCATTAAATGAAAAATTGAAAAAATAATTTATCCACATAATCTGAAAAATAAGGCTCCAAAGAACTTCAAAAATATTTCAAATGGTAATGAATTTGAGAAAAATATTAAAAAATAACCTAATGGGCCTGTTATGAACAAAACCCATGTTTTCGTTTTCTGAAATTCGCTTTCATCTGCTCATAAAATGTGTTTGAAGTTGACTGGTCAAAATTGTTGCATTTTTCTCTTGATCTAATGCTGGAGGTCAACACGTGCGAGCTAGGTGGAATTTAACCAATACAAATCCATATTGGAGCTTCTAGAAACCAAGTCCAAGTGTCATATTTCCTTCTAGAGTGGTGCTACTACCTCAACCATGGAGATAGCTACGGAAATTTGACGAAATTGCAAAAACTTGAACTTTCTAAACTCATATCATTAGTAAAACCATGGAAAATTATTCTTAATTCATTAAAATAATGGAAATAATAATAATAAACCATGTAAACATGTATGTGGTAATTTGGTGTGTTTATGAAGAAATATGGTTAAAAATGATGACAATGGGTGAATAGAATGATGTGAAAATGGATGGTTTCATCAAAAAAATTATGACAAATTGGAGTTCCAACATTCTCCCACACCAGATATTTTTCATGTCCTCATGCAAACAAATCATTTCAAATTTTCATAATCCAAATGGTTCCTTGTGTTCCTTTACTCTGTCATTTCAACTAAATCCTTGACCAAAGCTACAAGCGATTAATATTGACCCTCTATCTCAATAAGATGCACTTTTATCTCTATGTTTTTCAAGATTACTAGTCTGGTAGCATAACTCTTTGTTTCTACACTTGCTTGTTGTGTCATTAGAGTAAGAAAGAAGAGTTACCCATCCTCCTTTGAAAATCAAACAACTTGAAGTCTTCACATATGAGGTTGCTCATGGAAGTTATAGAGGTAGAAGTGACACTTGTTGATTTGTTATTTTTCTTAATAAAAACAACCCTTAATTATTTATTATATGCAACTTGTGTGAAAATAAAGGATGCCCACATAGTAGCATATCCGAGTACTTGTCACTAATTAACTATGCTCTAATTGTTCAAGCCTTGGTAGAATACCATATTGTGAAGAACACATCAAGACTTTTACTCCATCTATTGAATGTGTTTTCCATAATTTTGAAGTTCATCCCATTAGTATGGATGGAAATGATCATAGATTGTAGCTCACAATGACTATCTTCTTATCATCGATGCATAGCAACCAATCATATTTCAACAATTTTATCAAATAGTTTCTTCAAGAACTCACAAACTAATGAATGAAGAAGACTTCCCAATGTGAATATTTTGACAAGATGAGTTGCACATAACACAAAATAAGAGTTGTTGGTGAGGGTTATACAACTTATCAAGCCTAAAATATGATTCCAAGTGATTTCAAGAGTGCGTGAAAAAATCCTTGTTGCAATCTTCTTCTTCATGTGGCTTTGTTATCATCATTTCTTGGCTTCCATTAAAAATATGAAGATGAGCAATATGAAACATAATTTAAGTGCTCCTTGTAACTTTTTATCATGTGCTACAAACATGTACCATGAAGTCAAGTTTTTCTATTTGTAAAATAATTCTTTTTCTCAAGAACATCATGTTGATGTACCATTAAGGAAAGCATGGATTAAGAAGAAGAGAAAGTTTAAACTAGAGAGTGGTGAAAGCATAGAAGAACATCATTATGACCATGGAAAATAATGAGATGATTGCATGGGTTTGGTTGTTAAAAGGTATGACAAAAAATAATGGGAGATAAATTGGAACTACATGTTTACAATAGATTTTCATCAAAATTTCTAGAATTTTTAACAAATTAAAAATTTTAAGGATAGTTTTACCTCAAGTTTACCTTTTAGAATTAGAGAAGAGAACACGATCTGATGGCTGATTTGGTGCTGGTTTGGCTCAAGTACTTTGCTCCATTGTGTTGACCACCACATTGACCTTGCTCCACAAAATGTATCTTTTTCATGTAGTAAACTTGTTTTTCCAATTTATCTCAAATTCTAAATGATATTCTTCTAAAATTTTCTAAGGTTGTTACTATTAATATTATGCATCTTCCCACAAAATATCTCTCCCAATGGGTGCACAGATCTCGATAAAAATGAGAAATTTTTGTAGGTGAAGGCATTCAATTTCTTGAAAAATACACACTAGAATTTCTTGATTTTTTTGTATTTATTTACCCTACCATGATGCAATTACCATAAAAAATTCAGGACCAACGGATGCACGGTTTTCAAGTTATGATCAAATAATTTTTTACCTTGTTTCACCCTTCACGCTACCCAATGTTGCAACAAAAACATATGCCACAAACTCATTTTAAGGCCAAATTGAGTGCTTCAAAAGGGAAACAATGTACTTTTACCTCTATCACCATAACATGCCTTTAGAATATTATTTTGAAGAATAAAATATGATGTTGTGAAAAATGTATAGAAATCTTGTATAATTTGGCCCAATCTGTCCAAAATGGTGAAAAATGAAAATATGCCTTCAAACCCCATTGAAAAGTCCTGCAAAACTGAACTTTTTTGGAATTATGCCCGTGTGTTACATAATTTACCATATTCCGAGAAAATATAGAAGCTCTAAATTTTTTATTTATGCTCCAATATCTTGCAATATTTGTGCCAAAACTACCTCTGGAACAAACTGCTACTGTTGGACATTGGGTTCAACTCTCCTCGTGTGCTTCATGACATGGACTAACCACCTATCATGGATCCTAACTCTGGTGATTGTAGCGGAGACTAATTCCTGTGGATTTTGTTCTAACGACAATCATGATTCCAAAAATTGGTATCAAAGCGACAGGTCTCGAGTTCGAAACTCACCCGGCTCGCGTTGGGGGAAGATTGTTGGAAATTGGGTTCAATGCTCCCTGTGTGTTTCACGACATGGACTAATCGCCTCTCGTGGATTCTAAATCTGGCGATTGTAATGAAGACTAATTCCTACAGGTTTTGGTCTAACGACAATTTGGATTTCAACAGCTACAACCAAAAACAGTTTGGTACAACAATAGCTGCAAAAACTACAACTTTTCGTAGTTGTTGCAGAGAATGTAATTTTTTGCAGAAAGTTGTTTGCTATGTTTTTGAACTACTGATTTGGATTGTGTATTGCATGCTGAAGTAGAAACCATGAACCATAATGCATATTGACTGAAATAGGCCCAATTTTATTGTTTTCCTTGAAAATGAAATGAATGAAAAAGAGTTGTAGTGGTGTCATCATGTTGTTCTTGAATGAAAACAAGATGAACATGCTGCAACAAGAAACCAATAAAATATATTGCTGCAAGTTGTTGTTGATTCCATAAAACCATATAGTCTTCATCAAAACCAAAATTCATGGTATAATTCTTACCATGTGAATGAATGTGTCAAAGTCGAGCATGGGAAGAAATCGTTGGATTACCGATCAATGATGAAAATTGTTAACCAATGCAAGAAAACTCACTGATAATGTAAATGAGTGTCAAGGTACCTGAGTTCATCTTGACAAGGATGAATGAATGTGTTGAAATCAAGTTGCCTACAAGATCTGACAATCAAGATAAATTGTTTTATTCAAATTGTTGTCAATGATAAGGCTTGCCATTGATGTATGCAAATTCCAAGGCACTCCAACTAATCTTTGATCTTGATCCTAGATAAGGTGTTGAGGTCGATGGGACAAGATCTGTTGGAAGGTGGGCCTTAAGGAATCCCACATCAGCCAACTCGAGCATAGAACCAAAAATTATTTGAAGAACCAAAATAAAATATTGAAACCATCATGAAATTGTTGAACTTATTGTGAATGTTTCTCGCCAGTTGCCTGGTTATCATGCAAAGCTCATGTCCAATTGCGCCAACAAGATGGTTTTCACAATATGACTTATTTTTCTCTTTACTTTTTAAATTTTTATTTTTCTTTTATATATGTCCTACTCTACTTGAAAACAATACAAGGAAAAGACCCTCTAGCGGAGGTTATAAAGGAGGTTTTTAGTATTATAAAATTGGCCAAAATTCTCGAAAAAACATTTCCTACAACATCCGTTTTCAGTAACGGAGGTTTTGGCAGAGCTTCTAACGGAATTTCAACACAACTAAAAAAAACTAGGCAGTTGGAGGTTATTACGGATGTTTTTCTCATCGGTGCACTAATCAGGTGTCAACGCACCAGTGCATTGTACCATGAACGCACTGGTATTGTAAACCTACCAAGCACAAGGACAGAAAACAAACTTTGGATGCCCCAGGGCATTTAGCAACGACTCAGTGCGTGTCATCTAGATAGTCACACTGAGCCAGTGGAAAGTGCATGCACCGAGCCATTAAGGTGTAAAACTACACTGGGCGATGTAGGTGATACAACGCACTGGGCCGTCAAGTTATAAAAATTCACTGGTGCGATAAAGGAAAACCGCACCAGTGCACGCAACGCCTATCAGACCACCCAGGTGGTAGTCGTCGATAAAGCACATTGACCGTTCTAATTGGTATTGGTATTTGTGTGGTGCCCATAGGTCATAGAAACGCACCAATGCACAGTATCACACAAATGCATCAGTGCTCAATATCACACAAATGCACCAATCGTTCTAATTGGTATTGGTATTTGTGCAGTGCCCATAGGTCATAGAAACACACCGGTGCACATAAGAATACAAACGCACCAATGCACAATAACTAAAACGTACTGGTGTTCATTTTGTATTTTTTAGAAACATCGACCTGTGATAGTGCAATTATTGCAATGATTTTTTTAAATTCATTATTCATCAAAAGTAAACACATATCTTATAAAAATATTAGCATCAATTAAATTTGTATTAGTGCATTTGAATGTGATTTTTGGATTAATTTGTTATATCATATCATCAGATTTCGCATCTCTTCATTATAATATTTAATCATCCATATATTTAATCAGTGGTGTAATATTTCACAGCGAGAACGGAGAATGCAATAGAATAAACTAAAATGTAATATATATATATATATATATATATATATATATATATATATATATATAGATATATATATATATATATATATATATATATATAAGACACTCTTTCTCATACAAAATGGGACAATTAGTTGTATCCCTCTGTCTTTCAATTAGGACACTATGTCCATTACATTAAACAAAATGTCTGATTTCACAAAAAAATATTTCAAAAAATACAATGCCTTGCTTTGATATCCAAACATATTGATCATCATTCTTCGTTGGAACTGTTGTCACTACTCGAGCTACTTCCTTGACTTGGGTTATTTTGAGGAATGTTTTGTTCACGGTGCTCATTGTTTTCTTCTACTTCAACTTCCATTTACAAACATAAAAATAAATTGTAATGAGGGTATATGCATTGGTGAGAATAATGAAAATTGAAATATTAAATAATATACATCAATGTAAATTGAAAATAAATGTACCATAGAAATAATTGATTCATGAACTATACACATTCTTTCAAAACCAAATTTCATGCCATATTTCAACAATTCATTTGTTGGCCCATTTCCATACTTTGTTTCCTGCAAGTTTTATACCCCATAACAAATCATATATTTAATATAAAATATTTGTTTGTTCTATTAATTATAGACGGAGCTAATTAAAACAAGATCGATAGATGCTTACAAATTCCACAATTAATTTCTGATATGCCAACATATACTGACAACCCATATTTAACCCAATGTCACTCAATTCATTTGATGGTTCTTTTTTCTATGTTAGCACCTATTTGAAGACATTCAATGATTATTGTTGTAAAACAACTTAAAATATACAAAAATGAGATCTAGTTACGTTGTTATAATGAGTAACAATTACTCACAAACTTAGATATAAACCCTTTTCTTCCTTGTCGTCTTGTTTTGTGTGCTCAATGGGTTCCATTTTCTTTTCTTTTCTGCAAGAAAATACTTGAAAATTAATATTTAATGCTAAATTGTTTATTTATTGTACCCACAAGTAAAAAATGATGAAATTAATGACTAGGTGACTAAAAACGTTAGTCACCGCATTTATTTCAAGTGAATTACTGATAAATTTGAGAAATTTTAAGTGACCGGACTAAAAATGACTAATTTAGTCTAGGAATATAATATACGACTAGATAATAAGTGACTAAACTAAAAGCGACTAACTTAAATGACTAATTTAGTCTAGGGATAAAATATATGACTAGATAATAAGTGATTAAACTGAAAGCGACTAATTTAAGTGACTAATTTAGTCTAGGATTAAAATATTTGACTAGATAATAAGTGACAAAATTAATAATGATTAATGTAAATGGCTATTATAGTCCAAGAATAAAAATATGACCAAATAACAAGTATAACAAATATATGAATTAGTCATTTATGTCAGTAATTTTTAATTGTGTCACTCCATAAATGGAAAATTGTAATTTTGGTACCAAGGCATTACATTTCACTATAGGTGTCTTTGAATCCATCTGCAGTGTTAACATTTAGAGACAAAGGGGTTTTTGAATTTACAGTGTTAAATTTTGAATACCCTTTTGTCTCTAAAGTTTAACATTGCAGATTGATTTATCTACAATTAACATAATTTCATGTATCATCTATCGACTTTACACTAATGCCTTCATTGTAATTTTAGTAAAGGTAATATTTAGATAGTCAAATTAATATTAATACTTATATTTAATCTTTGGCCATACAATTTAATTTTGAAACTTCATTGATTTATGTTAAAAGTGTGAGTTGTTTTAAATCTAAGGTTAAATCTTCATATTTACATTTAATAAATAGATAAATATAACAATGCTTATGTTAAACGTGTGAGTTCTTTTAAATCTAGTATTAAATTGTCATATTTATATTTGATAAATACTAAATATATAAACCTAAAATATATATTTATAGACAGACCCATTTAGTAAATAGGTATGAGCCTTTATTAATTTAAGTATGAACCTTAATTAATTTTTTAATGATGTATGAACCTTTGTTTTTTTTTTTTTAAGTCAATATCATATTCATGTAGGAACAAAGGGGTACATATAGCCGCTTAAAAAATAGGCATTCTCACCCCGACTGAGTTTTTTGACCAAAATTTGCACCAGATGACAAAAATACAAAAGAGAGACTAGGGACATTGTCCATAAATGGTTGGGCTAGAGGCACCAAAACACATATAAAACATAAAGAACAAAAAATAGCATACTATTTGTCTGACGTGATGAATGCAGGTTTGTCCAGGATTTTTCCTGGAGGCAACGGAGGATAGAAGTCACATTGAACGTGCCATTCAAAGTACGCCAACCAAGTCTCCAGATTTTCTACTTTCTCAGTGAGTTGATTTTGGCCCCACCAAACAAATACCAGTCTATCTCAGACCTAGCACTGTAAATAGTGAATTCGTTCCAATGTTGCCATCTACTATGCATGCTCCACACGAAAAACTCTCTCAGTTGTGTCCACTCTTTCCATCAAGTTGTTGATAAGTGCATGATATTTCTCTAGGAAGAAATCCTGGATAATTTGCCCCTCATTTACCTCAGATCAACCAAACCCACGATTCTCCTTGCCACCATGGGATCCTCTGCCCCGACGAATCTACTTTTGAATCCTCAAACCCCCACCCCTGCTATCTCCCCACTTACCTCCTCCATGGACCCCATGCACACCCACACTATCAAGTCACACATTCCTCGCAATTTTTCCACCCTGGCATGGAGCCGTCATGATTATTTCTGAGTCTACCACCCCCATAAGGCCATGGACAACAGGGTAGGGAGAATGCCCACACCGCACCAGGGGCTCCAAAATTCACCAAGGTCAAGGAACCCTGTTGTGTGAAAATTCCAGAGACGAGACCCCCCACCATAGAAAATAAACACCACCAGAAAAGGAGCCAAATTTCGTCGCCCACCACCGCAGGGAAGCACAAAGCCACCTCCCACTACCAGGTAAAGACCGCCACCACCACTAAAACCAAATACCATCACCCACTAAACCAACATAGGAAATTGAACAACAAACGATGACAAAGTATTTGAGGCCTGAGCATAACTTCCCCCAGGGTAGCAACCAACCTCCAAATTCTCCACACAAATACCACACACCAATCCACCAAACACCATCGCATCCACATCAGAGGGCATGAAATTTGGAAAAGAAACTAGTTTTCTGCCACCACCCTCAAGGTTTCCTGGAGTGGAGATTATAGCTTCCTCTCTTAACACGAAAAAACAGGCTCACCAAAACCTAAGAAAAATGGAAACGAGTGAGCTCACTTCCCTTCAACTTCCTATCCTCAACCTAGACACAGATAATGGCTAAGAAACTGAATAGTAGGCATCGGTTGAAACACCACACCAACAAATTCCCATGACAAGCACACACAATCCACTCCCTCTGTAAACCTTCCTGCGACGTTTAAGATTCCTCTTCGAAAAAAGGGAAAGCTTGAAAAAATCATTGACCCTCACCTTGTTGGAACCATCAACCCAGTTTCGCTAAAAACGTTTAGAGATACTGCCAAAAATTTCTTGGAAGAGAAGGGCATCGACAGGCCTTCCATGGGAGATTTTCTATGCAACCTGGAATATGCATTTCAACTCCAAGAGATATCCATGCAAAATGATTTATATGATAGTAGTAGAAATCATATTGCAGATGTTCCTTTATGCTACCCAAAGCTTCAGCCTTTTGGTCCAAGTTTAGTATGACTTCAAGTCTTATATGAAAGTTCTCAATTTATAGATTTTATTAATCAACATGTGAAATTTTGGAGTTCTCAACATCCCACAGAGGGATAGTTGTGAGAATTTACATGTTGTTTGGAACATGTTCTCCTTTAATGGATATGACACATAGTGGATCCATACCTTGGTGCAATAGTTCCTTATCTCAGGATGTTTGCACAAGATTCAGGGAAAAGGGAACACACAACACTAGTGGCTTTGGTTTGGGAGGTGAGCTACAAATATGTAGAAGAGATTGAGGGCACATGGATTATGTTGCTTTACACTTCCTAGAGCCTAAGACTTTTTATACTAGCTTTATTGGGTGAGGTGTTAGTGGAAGTGATGATTATTTAGAAGATGCAACCACATGAACACATATTTTATTAAATTTGGAAGTATTCTATTACAAGGACTTTAAAAAAAGACATTTTTCATTAAATTTGGAATTATTGAGTGGATCTAGAATTTAGAACTTTAACTAGATTAAGTTTGAAAAAAAAGTTATTCCACTATTTGAATGTATCTATTCACCATTTTTTGCAATAAATGTATCAAGATAAGCTATATAAAACAAATTTATATAAAGTTGTAGAAGCAAATCTTTGATGTCTTAATTTTGGACTCCTTTCATTATTTCTTCTAATATTATTTATGGTTCCATTTAAAAAGTTGAATAATATTAGTTGGTGACAAGAGTATTCTATGTATTAGTATTTTTTACCAATTTAATTATAATTCTATATAGTAAATATGGTGTTGATTATGATGAGTTATTATTCTAGTAGAAGGTTGGCTCAATTTTAAAGTCTCGATAAAATTTATTTAATCATAGAATTACACTAGTATGTTTATTACCATAACAATTTTAATTGTAAGTACTATTAGCAATTTTGTTTATTTTTTTAGTATCATATTTTATAATTATATAATTTAGGACGTTAATAGCATTTATAATTGACAAGACAAAATATTACATAAGACCCATATAATGTTTAAATTTATTATTTTAACAATAAAAACCAACACAAGAACTTCATTAACATTATTTATTTTGTAAAGCAACATAGATCCATCTTATATCGAGATCCAACAAGTGCCAGTAGGGATCAATTCTAGAGTTAAGATGGATCTAAGCTGGAAGTCTTACATTTCATAATGGATTTGTTGAAGCCTTTAAGTAGGCTTCATCATAACAAATAACACAAAAAATGTAATGGGACATGCAATACTATGGGCTTATAAAGCACCATTGGTAAGCCCACCAAATGAGTAACTCAAACTTATGTTAACTAGTCTATGACTAGATCATTTAACGGGGACCTTCACATATCCTTGTAAACAGATATTTGCAAGTGTAAATGTTTATGTGGGGTCTTTCCATACTAGGATGTAAAAACCTCTCGAAAAAATCACTATAATAACTTAAGATAATATAAGATAAATATTTTTAGTAATGTCAAACCAATTAGTGACGAATGAAGAGGTCAAATATGGAATTGCTTGGCACAAAAATATCAATACATAGTATGGGTGTGAAAGTAGCTATTAGTAGTAATAAATTAAATCATATTATTAGTATGTCTAACTTGAAAGAAAGATATTATAGTTACGAATGATAAACTAGACTCCTTGATGTCAAAATTTTGTGCCCTAAAACTTTCACCCCCAAGTTTCCCACAACCCAGAGGAGGAGTTCTTGATCAAACTATGATGGTGTTATGAGGATCTCAGTGCAAGACTTGGTAAGGAGTGCCTCCCTTGCAAATTTTGCATTGCAACTAGTATACTAGAAAGTTACTAAGTAAAATAAGTTTTTATGCTAAATTTTATAGGTACCCTTAGTGTCTTTATAGAGAACTAAGGAGAGGTCTAGACCACTTACAAATAATTATCAAATAATTATAATTTGTTTAAACACCATTTAAGATTCATTATCGATTAATTTTAATTTATAAAAAAAATTTCATAATAATGGTGCAAAAAGTCTAAAGACATTCATTTGTGGCCCTTCTCTTCAGTGAACCTTGAAAGTCCACTTAGCAGTCATTATCAATATATTATTCCATGTTTTATTCATAAAAGAATTTTTTTTTACATGGATTTTTATTTCAAAAGAAACAATATCGCCTTTATACATTCATATTAAACCACATGATAGGAAAATATAAGTCAATAGTTAACTTATTGACTTATATGATATGATTGCAAATATGAGTTATTGATTTAAGAATATATAGTTAGAAAAAGTTATGGATAAAAAATTGAAGTAAACCATTTAAAATGTATTATCAATGAAATTATAAATTATTTATTTTGTAAAATTTGTATCTTTACTTACATCAAGTGCTTTATTTCAATAAGCCATTACATTTATAAACATGTATTGTGGAAGCATATAACTAAATAGAATTTAGGAAATAGCTCCATGTATTGTTGTCTTCTATTAGATTATATCAACTACAAATAATTTATTTAAATGTCGAAGTTTACATAATGTTATTATGGATGGAAAAATCTAATCTCATATTATGGTGCAAAAATTTTAAATACATCCATTTATGCTACATCTCTTGAATGAGCCTGAATAGTCCACTTGACATTCATTAACAAGTAATTATTCCACATTTTACCAGGAAAATCATTTTCTTTTACAGGGATTTTTTTTTCAAAAATAACAATGTCACATTTATGCATTGATATCAAACCACATAATATGCATATAAAAGTCAATAAATGGTTTCCCGATTGATAGAATTACATGAGATGATTAAATATATAAGTACTTGATTTAGTCATACATAGTTAAAAAGTTATGGATTGAAAATCAAATGGACCACATAGAACTCATCAATTAATTCTAATTTGTTTTGAAAAAAATATATCTTTACGTACATTAAGATCTTAAATAATTTCAAAAGTGCAATACATTCATAAACTTGTATCAATGCATATAACTAAATAGAATTCAATAAATAGGTTAATGTGCTGGCTTCTATCATATTATTTCTATTAGAATTAATTTATCTAAGACATGAAAATTACAAATTATTAATGTGGATGGGAAAATCAAATTTATGTTTAAGGACGACCAATTATGACTCATCTCTTGAATAAATATGAATAGTCCATGTTTTCTTTCTTTTTACATGGAATTAAAGCACGGGAAACCCCAGAGTACATCCCACCATTTTGTAAATGGTACATTGAGTAAATCATTGGCCCGAGTTATGGAACCTCACCCCAACAGAGAGTCGAAACCGTGATTAGAAAAAATATCAAAGAACTTCACATTTGACTCTAGATCTCTTGAGTTAACCCTTGGGGCTTAATGAATAGTCCACTTAACATTCATTATCTTCATGATCAATTAATTATTACATGTTTAATTATGAAAAACATTTTTTTTTCCACGGAGTTTGATTTCAAAAACAACGATATCACATTTATACACTCTTATTAAACCACATTATAGAAAATGAAGGTCAATAATGGCTTCCGGATTTATTAACTCCTATGAAACATACGATTGCAGAAAAAAATAATTGATTTAGTAGCACTTGTAAATTACAAAGAATTACGGATTGAAAATCAAATGCCTTCAAATTTAAAGTTTGAAGTCACTAATTAATGTCCCATTGCCCACTAGTCTAAATAGTCTACTTTGCACTTATTATCAAGAAAATTTAATATTTGTTTTTGGAAGAAATTATTCATAATTTATGGTTATTATATATCACTTTAATAAACTCATATTAAGAAATATAAATAGATAAAGTTGATAACATAACTTTGTGCCTTGTTGGCTCATATGATATCATTTCATTTTCTTTAAAAATAAAAAATTATAAAGAGTCATCACTGGACAATGAAATGAAATTCCTTACAATTCATAAAGTTCAATTCATCTATGATACATGCTCAGTGAAATATTAACACTCCATTGAACAATCATTATCAATTAATTATATGTATTTTTAAGAAATGAAAACCTTTATACAATGGAGTTTGATTTTAAAATTTGTGTATCACATTTATACACTGATATTAATGCATTTTTATAAGCCATTAAAATTCAATAAGTGACTGTGTGTCTTGATAATTTTCAATATGATATGATTGCAATAAAAAATATTAATTGAATTCTATACAAAATTAACAAAAATATCAATTGGGAAATAACAGATCTTGTACTTCATAAAGTTCAAATCATTCACCTATGGCCCATTACCTATGCCCCATTTCCTATTAGCCTTGATAGTGCGTTCAACATTTATCATCTAAATTATCTATAAATTTTTTGGTAAAACTCGTACATCCATTTACATTGAAATTTACTTTAAAAATTACATTTCACATTTATATGTGAGTATCAATGAATATAATTAAATATAAATCCATAAAATAACTTGTTGCCTCAATGTATCATATAATAAGATGATTTAAATGACAAATAATTCATTTAAAAATGTAAATTAATATACACATATATACATAATAAAAATAAATCTTTTATACAACAAATTCAATGCAAAAAAAAAATATTATAAATAATATTAATAACGTATATTAGTATAATTTTCAATTCTCATATATTTTGAAACAAATAATAAATCACAAAAATTCATTCACAAAAAACTATGTCCAAATTGCATTAATAAAATATAATGCTCTTGTGAGTAAAATTATTAAAAAAAGTCCCATCCATGACAATGAAGTGCATGTTCTATTGAACATTAAAATGTACTCATGTTTATGTTTGATACAATGAAATGGCTTAAGAAATGGAAATAAAAAATTCATAAGCCAATTATCATGCTCTTGTCTTGTATAGACTTTTATTAAGATGTGGTTTGACCGATATCTAGTGAATTGAGAAGGATGCTTTGATGCATCTATTAGCAATATATTTGATTCTTCATATTTATCTCCATATTGGGACCACACATCAATCAATATTTTTTCATAGAATTGTATTGTTCTCCTTGCTTTCACTTTTGTTTGCAAATGGCAACAAGACCTGCTTCATATGAATTTAAAATCCCCTATATCAATATTTTATTTTCCAAGTGCTTATCAGATGTACTTGTCAGTGACATCTAATATCCATATTGCAACGTAATAATTTTTTAAGCAATATTTTAATACTTACGACTGAGAAGGACTTAAAAAATAGGAATTATTACCAAACTACCAATTTACCTCTCCTTGAATATGACAACTCGATTCATCTCCAATATATGATTGGAAGAATACTCCTTCCATTTCAAAAATCAACAACATATTTCAACTACATTAACTCCCATATGCATCTACACTACAACCACATTTATCACATTAGCATATATCAACTTCAATGCTTCATTGCTTAAGAACATCAAAACATAACATTTCAAAACATTTCAAAAATGATGTTAGTATATATTATAATTTTTTTCCATTTGTAACAAAGCGAATTTTACAAGTTTTTCCAAAAGAAAAAATCAACAACTTTCTATTAATGAAAATGAAAAGTTACATTTTTCATATGCAATTAAGCATTCAGAATGCTCCGAAGGGCCCGTGTGCACAACCACACATAGTAGTGAGGCTACCAAAAGAGTAAAATAATCAATTTACCGAGTGCTAGTAGGGTTTGGATTTTCACGCTTGCCTTTTTTTCATTTGGACAATCTGCCAAGTACCCTAATGTGAGGAAGAAGAAACTAAGGCCAGCTCATTATTCCTTGTGATGTTTTCTTTGTCTGAGTTAGAACTTTCAGACATAGGCGATATTTTATTTCCACCTGTACCTGTAATGATTTTAGTGGCTTCTGTTGAAGATTGCAACAAGAAACAGTGAAGGAGGCATCTTGAAACATCATTCCTGATCCTTGTTGGAAAATAATCACCTAAACTAGGTGGAGCCCACACAAGTGATTTTGGCGCAAAGTCTATTTTTAGACATGTCGATCATATTCTATGAGTTGCAATATGCTATTTGTGGATGGTTGGTCAAGTTGAAAAAATAGATGGATTTATATTTTTAGAAATATTGGGCGGAGTCTATTTTTAGATTGCCAGTCTAAAAATAGATATGTCGAATATTATTAGCTCTTAATAATATTTGGACTCTAAACATTATCTTATTCTCTTGGAGCACTTCGGTTAAGTGCACAGATGTGGCACAAGAGCTGACAGAAGGAATTATGTTATTCCTGAGGGTTTAGTGGAGCTATTGCATGGATGACTTCAGTTAGAACTCATGTGACAGAGTTTGGTGGAGTTGGAGAAGTAGTTGGTGGAGTTGTGTTCAGTTTAACTCAGTTAGACTCAGTTGAGCTAGTTGTATCTAGTCTAACTAATTGATACACTAGTGAGAGTGGCGTGAATTAATTAGTTAATTAATTCACTAAATAATAACTCATTAATCAACTGAAGAATACATCAGTTAACTACAGTGCATGGCAGTTTCAGTGGATACCAGTGGAGAGATAGGTGAAAGGGCAAGATAAACTATCCGTTGTGACTACTAGTGATGCATGAATTGCATCTACATATACATTGGAGTTTCCAATGATAATCACGCAATCAATGAGAGTGGGATTACATTGAATTGGTCTTTTTAATTAGCTTGGATTGCGCAGTGGAGGCAGGCTAGCAGGAGGCAAAGATCGGTGCATGGATTTGCAAGATTGGTCTTGATTAGTGTATGATGATTGTACTGTACTGAGAGCTTGTGATAAGCTTTGTATGTTTTTATGAGACTTTCATATGATCTCCATGATACATAATATGATAGTTGGGGTTTTCAGCTTCAGGCTTTCCCGTTAAACAACTGTGTTATGTGTGTTTTAATTCCTTCATATGTTTTGCAATTGTTGATTAAATTTCCGCAAGAATTATAGTGGAAGGATTCTGTATTTTGCAAGAAGATAAATATTGTGAGATTAGGAGAGTCCGGATATATACATGCATATTGTATATAATTTATACATGGTATCAGAGCTGTGTTATAGATTTTCTACATGGAATGAGAGCAGGAATTTTTGGGTGTGCGAGTTTGCAGAGAATATTTGAAATTTTTGGTGAATTTTTTTCAAAAACAAATATCATACTTGGATTCCTTGCGAAAAAATACCCAAATTTAAAAAAAAAAAAATCGGTCGAATCGGAGCTCGGATGAGGAAGATATCATCGATTTAAAATCAGCTCTTTTGTTAGAAAATTTTGTGACGGCAGGACAATTACAATGTGCGCGAGCCAAGAATCTACATGCACTGAGGTACAAGATGCATGCAAAGATTTGAGGAGCAAAGCATAGGTTAGCGACTTGGTGGTTGAGAGGGAGCCTCTCAACATGCAGCGTGAGAAGCAGTCTCAGAAGGTTGTGGAGCAACCACAACTGGAGATGCAGAAGAATCTTTATAGATTTGAAGTAGATGGGATTTCTATGGAACTTCCTACTGTTGGGAAGTGCAAGAAAGACATGAAATTGAAGCTTGAGAGGGGGCAAGATTTGCATGCAGGTAAGAGTGAACCTCAGGATGTGGAGCAGCCACAAGATGAGGATCATGGAGTGGGAGCAACTGCTCATGCAAAGAAATTTCGTGCCAGATGGGAAGAGGGAGTGCATGCAGCTATACCACCAGGTGAGAGGTGGGGCGACATGCATGAGTAATCCCAAGAAGGAATTTATGGGTAGGATTCATTGAGATGGTGTGGATCTCATGAATTGAACCTGGCTACGAGGAGCCCACAGAGCAGCAGTAGCATGATCAGTTGGATTGATGCAAGCAGATCAAAGTGACAGTGTCGGATACTGGAGCGCGATTAAGAGTTGACAGCAAGTGCAGAGTGCATGGGTGCAGAGTTCAACAACACAGTGGTTCCTCAAGACATGTGCAGTATCTACGAAGAAGTCAAAGACTTCGATGACAGATGCATCAGATTGATTGAGGTGTTTGGAGCCTATTCAGTTTCAGAAGAGTTGCAGAGCAGATGCATGGAGTTGCATGGTGCTTGAAAATGTTGCAGGGTGAATGCATGGAGTTACATGTCGCATGCAAAGACAATCCTTTCTTGTTGAGAGGGAGTTTTGAAGATTGCAACAAGAAACAGTGAAGGAGGCATCCTGAAACATCATTCCTGATCCTAGTTGGAAAATAATCGCCTAAACTAGGTGGGGCCCACACAGGTGATTTTTGGCGCAAAGTCTATTTTTAGACATGTCGATCATATTCTATGAGTTGCAGTATGCTATTTTTGGATGGTTGGTCAAGTTGGAAAAATAGATGGATTTATATTTTTAGACATATTGGGCGGAGTCTATTTTTAGATTGTCAGTCTAAAAATAGATATGTGAAATATTATTAGCTCTTAATAATATTTGGACTCTAAACATTATCTTATTCTCTTGGAGCACTTCAGTTAAGTGCACAGATGTGGCACAGGAGCTGACAGAAGGAATTACGTTATTCTTGAGTGTTTAGTGGAGCTATTTCATGGAGGACTTCAGTTAGAACTCATGTGACAGAGTTTAGTGGATTTGGAGAAGTAGTTGGTGGAGTTGTGTTCAGTTTAACTCAGTTAGACTCAATTGAGCTAGTTGTATCTAGTCTAACTAATTGATACACTAGTGAGAGTGGTGTGAATTAATTAGTTAATTAATTCACTAAATAATAACTCATTAATCAACTGAAGAATACATCAGTTAACTACAGTGCATGGCAGTTTCAGTGGAGACCAGTGGAGAGATAGGTGAAAGGGAAAGATAGACTATCCATTGTGACTACTAGTGATGCATGAATTGCATCTACATATACATTGGAGTTGCCAATGATAATCACGCAGTCAATGAGAGTGGGATTACACTAAATTGGTCTTTGTAATCATCTTGGATTGCACAGTGGAGGCAAGCTAGCAGGAGGCAAAGATCGGTGCATGGATTTGCAAGATTGGTCCTGATTAGTGTATGATGATTGTACTGTACTGAGAGCTTGTGATAAGCTTCGTATGTTTGTATGAGATTGTCATATGATCTCCATGATACATAATATGATATTTGGGGTTTTCAGCTTCAGGCTTTCCTGTTAAAAAACTGTGTTATGTGTGTTTTTATTACTTCATGTGTTTTGCAATTGTTGATTAAATTTCTGCAAGAATTATAGTCGAAGGATTCCATATTTTGAAAGAAGATAAATAGTGTGAGATCAGGAGAGTCCGGATATATACATGCATATTGTATATAATTTCGACAGCTTCTATTTGAAGTTTAGTAAGTGAGGGAGAAACAACGATGTGAGGGCTATCAGAATGTTGGTTGAAATCCTATTTCCCTTCCTCCCTCGCTTGTGCCCCTTGTTGTTCTCATAGTCCCTGAGTTTCCTGATTTTATTCAATTTCTTCCTCATCTTCTAATAAAGGACTATGAGTGAATTTCCATCCTTTCTGCTTTTGAACTTTCTATTTTGTTCCTTTCTTTTCCAGTTTGCATGTGCTTTGAAGATGCCATGTTTGTTGACATATCCTGCAACGAAAAGTTGTGTTTTCAAAGTCTAGCTACTGTACCCACTTGAAATCTTTATGTATCATGTTAATACTATATGGAAGACCTTTACTTAGATCCATTTCCACACAAATGTGAGCAAAAGTAAAAAATTATTTTTCAATTCTTTCATTCTCAATCTTTAGGAATCTTCCCAAAGAGTTTCCTATTCCTTCAAGAACCTGATGGTTCCAAAAAGGAAGCGAAAGGTTGTGAATTCTTACCCATACTAGAATTTTTGTTACAACCATTGAATTTGCATCAAAACCAGGGAATCAAACTGAACCACAAAAAATCCTTAAAATTGTTTTGGGAATCAAACTGAACCACAAAAAATCCTTTTGTGCATAAATAAATATCGCATTCACTGGTCCAGTTTTAGGGAATCCACTCATTTAGCGCATCGAATTTTGGCCAAAAACCATTAAAACGGCCAATGATTGCTTTTGATTGAAGAATGTTGAATAGATCACTTACTTATGGTAATTCAATAGTTATCTCTGGTGCTTTTTCCAGCTTATCCACCATATAGGGGCCTGGAAGATTTGGGAGTTGTTTGTCCTGTAAGACCGCTTTCCCCTTTAAGGCGTCCTTGAAGGAAACCTAGCCCTTTCTTGAAGAAGATGCTCTATATGGTATAGGTGTTCCAGGAACCCCTCTTTGTAATATAGAGATATGGATGATAGTGGAGTTCCTTTGAATCCCACATTCTTTAAATTGTGTCTCATCCTGCAATACTTTGCCAGAAAAAAATAGAACTTAGGTTGAATTAGGGTTGCCATTTTCTATGTGACGGTTCTGCTTCAAATTTTTCTTAGATTTTGTATGCTGCACCCAGATTAGTTTTGTAACCCCAAATACAACTTTTAGTAGAACCTGAAATAGATTCTATATGATGTACCTAGATTAGTTTTCTAACCCCAGATACAGTTTTTAGTAGAACCTGAAAGGAGTCCTCCAACTCTATGGTCTCATTGTCTGTTGTCATTAGTTTTTTGGTTCCTTGTTCATGCCTAATCGAAATTTCCTTATCTTCCCCTGAAAAGAAATGGATGCAAGTGTCTTTCAATAGATCTGGTTTTGGGTCAGCTTGATCCATTCCCATATAGGGTCCTCGCTCTCTGTGTTGGGAAATTATTTTCCACATAAAAATTAATACATTTTTTAAATTTCAAATATTATAATTAACTATATACTAAATTTTAAAGTATATACTTAATTGTTTTTGCCATTTATTTTAGAGCAATATCTACTTCTATTGTTGGTGCTACATACAACCTAATATAATTTTTTAACTTTTGTAGAAAAAGAGAAGTTATAAGAACATAATGAACAATCCCTCAAATCAACAATTTTTAAGAGATATAATGACAAGGTAAACAACAACTAAAAAAATAATTACAATGGTCCAAATCAGATAAACATACCAATTTTCTAATAATTTCTACATACTGATCCATTTTTAAAATTTTTATAAATAAATAAATTTAAAAAAAAATTGATAGAACACATTAAAGAACCATTCAACCAATAATTGTCATTAACACTACCTTACTATAAATTAAAAAGTCAAAAATATTTTATTTCTACGAGTGTATTGGTACCGTGAAATACAAGTCAACTCAAACTAATAAAGGCTACAAAATACACTAATAAATCATGATGTCTTTGGAATCTAATAGTCCTTAGAACTTAAAAACATTTGTATAGAAATATTTGACAAATTTCAATGAATTTTAAAAAAAACACATAAGTTAAAAAATATTATGAAATCACTTTTTACAACATTTCATTTCACATATGCATAAGAATAAGGAATTTCAAACCATATGCAAATTCCTTATAAGAAAATTGTTGCTCAAACTTCATTAATCATAATTCATTTATTTTCATAATGTCTAACCATTTGTAGCAAATTATAAACTTGTGTTGAAAATTCCATACAATTTACAGCAAATTTTCGAGGTAAATTTTCTTAATTTTCTTCTCCCTTAGATGCTTCCTTTGAATATTCTTTGGCTTCATAGTCCATGACTTCTGAAAATAAAATTAAGAAACTACTACCAAAGTTTCTAATATTCAAAAAAATACGAATTATAAATAATAACATTACCTTCATCATTATATTTGTCATAAAATAAACAAGAATAGTAAATATGCTACACGGAAAGATAAATTTAACACACGCTAAGTTTGTGTTAGATTTCCTTCTTGCACAAACAAAACCACATTGCATGGTGAAACAAATCTAGTGTGTGCTAGAATTGTTTTACCCTGAAATTTTTGTGTTGGTGTTTGAAACAAATCTAACACGTGTTAGATTTGTTTTACTTTGCAATGCTTGTGTTTATACTAGAAGAAAATCTATTGCATGTTAGATTTGTTTTACTTTACAATGTTGGTGTTTATGCTAGAAACAAGTCTAACACACGTTATATATGTTATATCCTATATTGTCTTCATTTATACTAGAAACAAATGTATTGTGCGCTATATTTATTTTACCCTGTAATGCTTGTGTTTGCACTTTTGTTTTACCCTACAATGCTTTTGTATTTTGTCTTACACTAGATTTGTTTTACCTTACAATGTGTGTGTTTGTGCTAGAAAGAAATCTAGAATGTGTTATATTTGTTTTACCATGCAATGTTTTTTTTATGCTTCTCCTTATAATAAATTTGTCTTACCTTACAATGTTTGTGTTTGTGTTTGTGCTAGAAGAAAATATAGCATGAGCTAAGATTTTTTTTTTTGACCTTGCCATGCTTATATTTGTTCTAGAAAAAAATCTAGTGCACACTAGATTTGTTTTACCCTACAATGTTTGTGTTTATAGAAGCAAACCTTGCATGAAATAGAATTATTTTGTTTCACCTTACCATGCTTGTGTTTGTGCTAAAAACACTAGTGTGCACTAGAATTGTTTTACCCTACAATTCATTTTTCTGTGCTTAAAAAAATTTAGTGTGCACTAGTTTTGTTTTAACTTGCAATGCTTGTGATTGTGCTACAAACAAATCTAGCGTGTGCTAAGTTGGTTTTACCTTGCAATTATTATTTTTGTTTTAAAAATAAATCTAAGACATGCTAGACTTGTATTACCTTGCAATGCTGGTCTTTGTTCTAATAATGAATATAACATGCACTAGGTTTGATTTACCCTACAATGCTTGAGTTTTTGCTAGAAGGAAATCTAGGGCACGCTAGTTTTGTTTTACCTTGCAATGGATGTGTTTGTGTTTTTACTAAAATTCGTTTTACCTTGCAATGCTTATGTTTATGCTACAAGGAAATATAGCACATCTTATATTGGTTTACTTTGCAATTTTGGTGTTTGTATTGGAAAAAAATCTGACATGAAATATATTTTTCTACCCTGCAATGGTTGTGTTTGTGCTTTTGTTTTACCCAATAATGTTCTTGTGTTTTTCCTTACACTAGATTTGTTTTACCTTTGTTTCTAGCAGAAATAGAAGAATTTTAGAGTAAAAAATATAGTGTTAGGAAAAACACAAGAGCATTGTCGGGTAATGCTTGTGTTTGTGCTAGAAACAAATCTAACACACGTTCGATTTGTTTTTACCTTGCAATGCTTTTATTTGTGTTAAATACGAATCTATCATGCACTAGGTTTTCTTTAACGTAAAATCTTTGTGATTGTGCTACAAACAAATCTAGCATGTGCTAGATTTGTTTTGCCTCGCAATGTCTCTTTTTGTGCTAAAAACAAATCTAGCACATGCTACATTTGTTTCACTTTACAATGCTTGTGTTTGTGCTGGAAACAAATCTAGCATGCACTAGATTTGTGTTAACTTGAAATTCATGTGTTTCTTCTAGAAGGAAATATAACACATGTTAGATGTTTTTACTTTTCAATGTTGGTGTTTGTGTTGGAAACAAACCTAACACATGTTAGATTTGTTTTACCCTGCAATGTTTTTTTTGTGCGAGAATCAAATCAAGCACATGCTAGATTTGTCTCTAGCCCTGCAATGATTCTAATTTTACTAGAAACAAATCTAACACGTGCTAGATTTATTTTACCCTACAATGCTTGTGTTTGTTCTTTTGGTTTACCCTACAATACTTGTTTTTTTGTTAGAAACATATCTAGCGGGTGCTAGATTTGTTTAAGCCTGGAATATTTGTGTTTGTCCTAGAAACAAATCTAGCACATGCTAGATTTATTTTACCATGCAATGTTTTTTTTGTGATAAAAAACAAATATAGCATGTGTTAGCTTTATTTTAACCTAAAATTCTTGTGATTATGCTACAAACAAACTAATGCCACTAAACTACCAAAGGGAAGGCTAAAAGCATTACGTCTATTACAAAGTAAAACTTGCTCCCTTTATCACACCTTTTTTTAGGGTGGTTCACGGAAACTGAGTGACCACTACATCCATGGGAAAATCTAGGTAGATCAACCCGAAGGGATCTACCCGTCGACCAAACTAGCAAGGCCTAACCCCAAGGGCGTCGAGGATATTTGACCCCGTGACCCCCCAATAGGCGAGGTACTTAGAAACATGAACTCAACCAACTGAGTTATCCCTTGTGGCTCCTCTATCACACCTAAGACTCACTCCATCAACCTACATGTACAAAAACCCTTAATCTGTTATGCCCTTGAGATACATCAACATGTGCTTGGCAGCAACACAATGCCCTCTAGTCAACTCAACCATAAACTGGTTGACTGCGAAGAAAATGTTTAGTTGTTTCTTCACCAAATACATCAATGACCCTATGACTTGCTTGTAAAGAGTGGCATCCACTCTCTCACGTCTAGTAGCATCCACCTTCCTCTAGTTTGTGACTAGAGGCATGGTCACGGGCCTGCAATCCTGCATGTGGAATCTCTTGAGAATCTCTTGCGTGCACCTTCCCTATCCCAATATTATCTCCCCATCACCCTGCCATACCTCCAATCAAAGTAAATAGTGTATAAGCCCTATATCCCTCATCTCAAACTCTTCTACAAGATCTCTTGTAGTCACGAATGAGCTCCTCATCTGCTGTCAATATAAAATTATCAACATATAACATAAGAATGAGAGGTTGGCCCTCAACCACAATATAGTATAGGTTAGATTCAACTTCACTCTTGGGGAAGCCCAATCTGAGAAGATAGTTGTCTGTCTAGGCATACCATGCCCTCAATGCTCGCTTGAGCCCATAAAGAGATCCCTTTAGCCTGCAAACATGCACATCTTTGTTGAAAGTCTCAGATCCCTTAGGTTTCTCAAAATAAATCTCTTCCTCAACAACTCCATTAAGGAAGGATGTCTTAATGTTAATTTGGTGGATCTTCCACCCCATCTGCACCATAATTTCTAGAATAGTCTTGATGGACAAATATTGGGCCACTGGTGCAACCATCTCACTATAGTATATCCCTTCGACCTGAGAGAAACCTTTAGCCACAAATATAGCCTTACATTTCTCTACACTCTCATCAACTTTATGCTTGATATTGTATACCAAACATGATCCCACAACTGATTTTTCAAGTGGACTTGGCACAATATCCCAGACGTCATTCAACATGATAAAGGGATACTCCTCCAATGATGGAATTTTTCCATGCTTGTTGAGAAGTTGCCTCCTTATAGAAATAAGGCTTTGAGTCTATAACCTTAGTCATAAGTTCCATGTACCCTGTATATCTTTGTGTTGTTTAATTTTTCTGAATGTGGAGTTGGGGACTCCAACTCTATCCCGATCCTCCCTAATCAGCTAATATTCCCACCAAGCTCGTCCTCTCCCTACATTGGGAGTCACTATTTGAGTGGGCCCCTCTATCTCTAATTTATCCTCTTGTTCCTATCTTTTCTCCTCATCTACATGCTAATCATTCTGCCCAATAACTGGCTATGATGAATTCTGAAGAGTTGGCTCAGCCTCCTGCTTGGGATATTTCTCCTCCTCCTCCTTTGGCGCACCCTACTCATGCTCAAAGGACTTCCTAAGAGCCCTTACTTCCTCAAAATTCACATAATGCCTAACCATTGTCTTCCTGAGCATTTGAATATACACCCTGTATGAATTACATATCTTGTTGTAGCCCATTAAAATTCCCTTCTTTATTTTGGGCTCCATCTTCTTCCAATTGTCTAAAGAAACATGGCAGTAAACAAGGTTTCCAAAGATCCGGAAGTGACATGCATCAAGCTTCTTGCCTGTGAAAGCCTCTCTAGTGTTACTATTCTCAACACATTTTTTGGGCTCCTATTCTGCAAATATACTACAATTTTACATGCCTCTGCCCAAAGAATCATAGGTAGCCCCTGGTCATGTAACACAGCCCTAGTCACTCCAAAAATGATCTGGTTCTTGCACTCAACCACCCCATTATGTTGAGGGTTATGAGGTGTGGTGATCTCTCTCCTGATACCCTCCTTGGCACACAAGTCTCTGAAGACATTGGAGATGTACTGCCCACCATTTTCTGACCTTATGGCCTTGATCCTCCTACCAATCTGGTTCTCCACCAAGGCTTTTAACTCCATGAACTTCGAGAAGACTTCATCTTGTTTATTTTTCCAAATTTACTTAATTGATAATTACTTCCAATGATTCTTAATTCAAATGATATTATACCGCATTCATCATCAAGTAATTATACAGTAAAATCATCAACAATAAAACAATAATGATAGTATAGATAGCCAAACACAAGAGACAAAATTTATCCCACGACAAACCCAACAACCTTTTCTTAGAGAAATTTATCCAATTCAACAAGGAATACAATCTGAATTAAATAAGCTCAAACTGACCAATAACCAAACTCACGTCAACCCTAGTCAAATTTCCCTCAATTTTCCTCAGAAATTCAGTTTTTTGTGCCTCAAAAATTTCGATCTTCCTCAGAGAATCAAGTGAGCCTTTGAATTTTGTCATTCCTCAAATTTTTCGTATTAGAGTCTCATATTTTTCCTTCAAATAGCCTCAAAAGATTTCCTTTTTGTGATCTAAATTATGCCCAATGGAGAAGGCCAAATGGCCTTTATATAATGATCAAAAGAGCCAAAATGGACACATCCCTTAGGTCGGACTGACTTGGAGCCGACCTTACATTTTGGAGGCAAAATTTAAGTTTCAAAATTTCATTTTTCCCTCTTTTAAAGCCAACTTGAAATACAATTTATATTTGTCATTTTCTTTTATTTTGGAGGGCTAAAAATAGTTATGAAGGCCAACCTAGCTACAAAAACTCAACACATCTTTCTTCATGCAAAATATCCAAGTCTTTCTTGAGTGGTCGTTAATGAGGGTGACATAATATCTCTCTCCCATCAGGGATGGAGAGAAAAATGGTCTGCATAATTTCGAATGTACCAGCTCCAAGATGCTTTTGGCCATGTTCTCTTTATTGGGAAAGGAAGTATTGGCATACTTTCCAAGTGTGTAGCCAATGCACACGTTATGTTGGTCTAATTTGTACTCTGGAAGCCCTATGGAAATCTCCCTCAAAATATTTAGTGCTCCATGGTGTAGGTGACCCATATGCCTATGCCAAAGCTACCCAAGGTCACATCTATGCACATTGATCTCTCTCTTTCTCAAGGTTTCAATTGTCACAAACTGTAACATATATAAGTTCATCACCCTAACTCCATTAAAACTAGTTGCTCCAGAATCGAAAGGCTTGAGAAAGGCCTTTCTTCTGCTAAAGATAACCCCATAACATTTGTTCCCAATAATATGACAAGATGATACACTATCAATATACCACATATTGCTATCCACTGAACTTTCCATGCAAGCTATGAGAAAAAACTCCCTCTCAAACTAAAACGTGAACTCCTCCACCTCTATTGTTGTTACCACGTGATCCTTCTTGGATCCCTTCTTCATGTTTGGACACTTGGGGGAGTAATGCCGAAACTGATGACAAGAGAAGAATTTTGTTGAGATCTTTGAATCTCTCTTCTTCTTGCCTCCTGAACTGAACTCAAACCCTCCTAGATTTTTCTTGCTCTTGGCATTGCCCCTTTTTCCAACTAGGGAAAAATTATCCTCTTTCTCAGCCTTCGCATGAGACACATATTTGTCTTGATTATGAACCTCCTCTTGTATGCAAAAACTCTATAGCCTCTCCCATCCTAGTAGGTTTTCTCTTCCACTAAAAGCATCAGTAAATTTTCCCATGATTTTAAAAAACCCAACAATCCAAAACTAACAAGGTGTTTTTCTAAGGTTGTCTCCCCAACCTTAGCTGACTTATCCTTCACTTTGGTCAATCTAATTAGGAAATATATCACGGACTTAGACTTAGTCATCTTGATATTTTTTAATTTATATTTGAATAACATCTTCCTGGCCTCACTCGTACCCTGGTACAACCCTAACATAGTTGTCCACATAGGCTAAGTTGTCTTCTTCCCGGAAAGGTGAGGTATGATGTGATCCCTTACTCCTTCAGGGATTATTCTTCTAGCCTTTGTGTCCTTGTTATGCTAGTCTAGTTGTTGAGGATATATTGGTGTGGCTGGTGGACTCCCCACAAACTCCCAAACTCCATACTCCTCCAAAAATAAATTGGTCCTCTCCTTCCAAGAATAGATATTTGAGGCCCCATCAAGGTGATCCTAAAATCTTAGCCTTAAATATGCCATTCGACCTATTTGATCTACTCAGAAACCCTTACAAAAATCCTACTAGCAGAAAACCCTAGCACAGATTTTCCCTACATCACACAGCAAGAAACCCTAGTGTAACGCTGAAGTGAATTACATCCCCTTTCTTGCATATTTAACCTACTCCTGAAGAAAATAACATGCTTTCTAGTCTTCAATCGCTAACCCACTCTAATACCATGTTAGCTTTCTAATACCCAACTACTAATTTAATAAAAATTTTGCAATGAAGAGACTGAAAACTAAACTCCAAACACTTTTACTAAATAAGTTGAGTGTTCTGAAAAATAATAGCAATAGAAAATAAATTCACAAAGACACAAGAAATGAATAAAAACAATACACAAAAAATTACCAGGTAACCCCAACTAGGGAAAACATGCCAACTTGTGTTTTATTAATTTTCTCAGCAAAAATCTGAAATACTTATTACAAATTAGAGGGAAAACTTTCCCTTCAATTTTTTTTCCCTCAACACATTGATCTGTGCACTTCTAAACAACTTGGCCTCCTTGCATTCACAGTTGTATGGACTCGTACAAGCTAATTCGGCCCTCCTGCGCAAGCTAACTTGGCCCTAGAAGAGACGTACGTTGGCTAAAGGAATTCATTAAGGCTATTTAGCCTCTCTTTTTTCCCTAATGCACTGATTTAATAAACCCTTCTCTGCAGAGTTGAACACAGAAGTCATTTAGTGCATAATGAGCCAAGTTTGTGCCCTTTCTCTCCTTATAAAGTCGACTTGGCCTTCCATCTTCCACAAATGACCGTGATCAAATATCAATGGACTGTTGAAATCACTTTATAACTCTTTGACTATAGGAAAATTAGAATTTTCCAAGTCAAAATTAAGATACAGTAAAATTGCGCCTTAGCTTCACTTGTGGGTCCCTCTACCAAATTTAATGCACTTCTAAATTTAGTAGAACCCTTCCTTCTCTAACTCCATCTAACATATATCACATGCACTTTTGGATTGATGTGTCACCTAGAAAATATCCTTCCCCTTAGGGTTGGAAGCACCTAATAGGCCATTTCCAAAGCCATCCCAAAGATAAATGTGGTAAATTGTTAACAAATCATCAGTTAGAAAGACATTTGAAGACGAGACATGTGTGAAATACTTGTGTGCCTCTGGCATTAGATGTGGTCCACTATGGTATTTAATGTTTTCTTTACCTAATGATGTTAATGTCACTTGATCTTAAGGGTGTCTCTTGGATGTTGAATATTAGGTACATTAGATATGCCTTGGGATGGATTGACACTTCTCCAACCCCTGGAAGAAGGAATCTAGCCCAACAAAAGAGAATTTATCACCTTACAACCTAATATTTCCCCACAGATATGAGTTTTTTCTAATAACACTTGAGGAAGCCTCACATTGATGTCTGACACCTTCCACACTTCCAGCCATTGAACAACTAAGCATGAAAACTAGGGAATTGTTGAGATTGATGTACCCTTAAGGGCCTAAGATGCTCCCAAGCTGGACTTGCTTGAACCTTCTTGATTATCTTTTCCTTGTTCCAAAGCCCTGATGATGATGATGATGAATTCAAATTATTTTCACATATAGTACACTCTTTGATGACGATGTCATGCCCTAGGCTTGTAACATCACCATTGCATGCCTTAGATTGATGATGTGGGGCTTCCAAATGATGACATAAGGATAAGAATTTGTGTCTTGGAGATGCATCCTTTCATATTGATAAGATGACTTTGAGTGAGAAGCAATCTTGGAACCTTCTTGCCACATTTCTTGACGGAGATACTCAATTTATGAGGTTGACGTCATGTTCGAGCTCTTTTTTCCCACATGTGTGGAGAAAAGGAGCAATTTCATTATTTTTTATCATTATGAAAACTATCTTATAGATCGGCTTGTGACCTATTGACCTTGTGGACACTTAAAGTCATTTTTTAGTGTTTTTACTTGTAAATTAACCCAACTCGACTTGGTTACCCTCCTATAAATAGAGGGGAGTCAAATTGAGTGAATCATTGTCATACACACTCAAATATTTCTCTTAGAAAGAGTGTACACTGGTTTCTATTCTTTCTCTTGGCTGCAATGGCTTATTAGGGTATTGAATTATCTTGGGGTGAATATGTTTTGCATGGAGAGACTTTCTTGGATTGATGAAGTAATGCTTTGGATAAATGGTGTAATTTTAATGCTATTTTATTCCATTTTGTTTTAATTATTGGAATTAGGGTTTACCTTGTGCCATATTAATAAAATTTATATCTTTTAATACCTCTTGTTTCTTCATATGTGAAATTTGTTAGAAAGTATCCATTAAGGGAACTAGATTGCATCCCTTGACCTTAAATATCCTTAAATTGAAAGTCTCTAGTGTTTGGCAGAGAGCTAGTTTCTCTCACCCCTTTCTATCCAAGGTCCTCTTCCTTTAACCCCATCCTCTTGACTGCATATGCCCAATTGATTAAAGGCATTAGTCCTTGTGCATCGTCAAAATAAAATTTTCCACCTTTTTTAATTTTATGGTAAACATGGGTTACGTTTTGGCAAAGTCTGCATTTATAGATTTATTTTACCTATATGTCATTTCCCTAAATTTGGCATTTCATCTATTAATTTTGAAAATGAAAAATACATCATATCATGCATTTTTGACCCCTAATTTTAGGGTCGACGTCTAGGTTTTGTTTGTTTCTTAGCACATTTTCTGCTATTAGATACCTTGTGCTAACCCTCCTCTTATTCACCCCTCAATAGACTTGATTTTATGTAAATAATATCCTTCATTAGCTATTTTAAAGTTATTGTTGCAAGTTATGTATGCTCCAAGAAGTGTATTATCCTAAAAACTTCATTTGTAACTGCAATCAGTAAATTCATGGTGGCTAGAGGGAAAACTAAGTTGAAAAGTTGAAAACCTATAGAACTTACGCCAGCCTTCTAGGCTTAAGTTGATAGTTTCCTTTGATCCATCATCTCTCTCTCACCGCGAACCTTACCTTCCCAACATGTCTAAATTAACAATCTCCTTAAAAATCCATTTGGATTAGAATTCCTTAGTAATCTAACCTCCAAGTCATGTTGGAGAAGCCTCCCTTGTGGAGATAGTATCCAACCACTATGACCTAGAGTGACTACTGACGCTTTGCACTAGGCTGATAGATTTACGATAGCAGGAACCAACCCTTAGCCCAAACAAAACCATATATGCATATCTCTCTAAACCGCCAGCGTGATGAAATGTGCTAGTCATTAACCCTCCAAATTTTCAAAGAGGGAAAATCTAGTTGTTAACAGGCCCTAAGTCTTACAAAATAAACATTACATTGTCTAACACTGTTTGGATCCATGAATATGACCAATTCAAAATCAAAAAACAGTATAGTGATCCTGAAACAACACAAGATTACCTATGCAACAACATCATCAAATCTACCTTCATATAGTCTTCTTGTGGTTTCAATGGACAGTAGGGTAATTAATTGACCATTGTTTTCAAAATACACACCACCAATTACACATTTTTAAGCAATTTTATAAAATACTTATTTTTTAAAGGTGTGTCCTTTAAACTCAAGAGAAACATTACAACAAGCCTGAAGGCTTGACAATAACCCTAAAGAGGTTGGCCACCACAAGCAGCCAACTTGAATGGGAAAGACAGCTCTGAAGGCGTGAACCAGTGGTCACAAGCACATCCATTTGGCTAAGCTACCATGACAGGAGGGTACTGTTGCTAAATTTGGAAACTAGGGCCAAAATCCACCTTTGACATCTCATATTATGGAGATGATATTTTTATTGGATTCATCTTTTCGAGAGGTGCAAAATAAATATAAATATTGTAAAATTTGGATAAGTAAAAGTAGGTTTTTGAATTTATTCTTTCTCATGATCATCAAGGTCATCCCTATCTCCATGTCATCTCAATAGGTTCAAAAGACACATCCCTTAGTCCTCTTCTGATTTGTATAAATAGGGGTGCCTCCACTCTCATTTGTACTCATCTTTCGAACAGCTCGTTGGAGATAAAAGTTCTATGTTTTTTCGTAGGAGAGGAAGGTCCATTTGTGCCACACTCTCAAGGAAGATAGCTCATTTGGTTTATGTTTAGGTCGCAGCAAGGTGAGGTGTTTTGTGCATATGCATTAGGGAAATTCTGGAGCCTATTTCAGAGGACCAAAGGCTGGGTTTCAGGCCGAGAAGTTGTGCTTAAGGACCGTGGAGAATTCGAACTATTTTTTTGTTATGTGAGGGTTGATCGAAGCCTAGGTGAGGCTGTTGTGGAGGACTAGAAAGCTATACCAAGTAGCCAACACCACAGAACAAGACATGTTTTACATCTCCACAAATGCTACCAAATCTGTCTCAGTGTTGGAGTTACTTTATTAATCGCCCTATTTTTACTGCTCTTGAAGTGATGAAAGCCACCTCACCATACACTTTTTACTATCTGCACAAAGGAAAATAAAAACCAACTTCATATCAGTGATACTGAAAAAACAAGAACATGGATGTGATCTTTTGAATATTTTCAAATATCATGAAGGAAATAATACATAGGTGACTGAGTAGGAAGTGATCAATATTAAATATGGAGGAACTACATCAAAACAACCTTTGATTTTGAAGGTAGAAAATCACGATCTATTTCTTTATTCATGAGGCATTCATGTTGGCATGATCAGACAAGGCATTTAACTTAACTTCAACACAGGCCTCATGATTTGTAATTAGGCTCAAGGAAGAAGTATTGCATTAATATCACTATAACATGGTCCTTTCCTTTTCTTGATATGATTATTTCTTAAATTATTAATTACTTATTTAATATATTCAAATAAATTAATTTTTAATTTTTAATTTAAATTAAAATACACACACACACACACACATATATCAAATAATATAACATTTACTATTATTCAAGTTATGCCAAAAAAATTTTAAATTCTTTCTCTTGAGCTATATCTTATCTGTTTACTATGTTTTCAATCAAGAAGAGGATTCAGATTTTGAGAACTATATATTAGATCTGAGCACATGATTCTATTAAAATTTATGAAACAAATTTAATTTTTTCAACTTGTATGTTTAAATATGTGATTTTGGAAGTGATGATGACTTTTTTAGACACTTGATTAGTATTGCGGAAGAACTTTGAGTATATCATTAAGGACTATGAATATTTCCTGTAGCAGTTGAATTACTTATAACATATTTTAATATCCTTTCTTGTTAATACATACCACCTAATCCATGAAAAAATGGTTATCCATGAAAAATTGTAACCATGTCTACAATGATATATGCTAATCATTTCATTTTTTATGTTGATGACAAGTTATTGTATCATTTGTTAAGTAAGCCTTTCAGTTTTTATGTTTATAGTAGTTTACAAGCATTGATATCAATCTAATAAATTGATATTGCAAACCAACTGATGTTTGTGACACGTATGTAGGTATTTCCATTCATAAATTGCTTACTCATTTTGTCTTGAGATTTTTAGATAATGGTGAAAGAAATACAATGTTAATCTAAGTGATCCATAGAGTTATTCATGGCTAGCTTGGAAAATCAGGGATGAAGATGCTTCTAATTTTCAATGGACTAGTCTTCAAAAGTTCCTAGCTCTATTTTAATTACATAAATGCATTGAAAACCAACTGATAGTATTTACTTCAATTCTTTTAATTGGACGTGTTGCAAGCTGACATTTACTGCTATACAAGTTTTGCATCAAATTATTATGTAACAATTGTGCCAAGAAGTTCTTAAATTATTTCTCTTCAGCTATATCTTATCACTTTAGTATGTTTTCTCAAGAAGAGGCTTCAAAGTTTAAGAACAGTATCTTAGATCTGAGCACATGATTCTATTAAAATTTATGAAACAAATTCATTTTTTCAAACTTGTATGTTTAAATATGTGATTTTGGAAGTGATGATGGCTTCTTTAAGCTCTCGATTAGTATCGTGGAATAACTTTGAGTATATCATTAAGGACTGTGAGTAGTGCCTGTAGCAGTTGCATTTCTTATATAATATTTTTATATCCTTTGTATAAGCTATTGTATATACAGTTCTAACATATTTCCCCTAGATGTTACCTATAGGGTGAATAGTTCATGTAGCAATTGCATTTCTTATAATAGATTTTTATTGTTGAGCCATATTTCTTATATATTTGTGCTTTAAAAATATATTTATGAATTAAGCTTGTGCTATGACAGATATACCTTGAAAAATATTTTTGAACACCCAATTTACTTTATCTTGAATTTTTCATTCATGAATTAGTGGCCTCATTTCTTCAATTTTAGTTGATTCTATATTATCTAGAAAATTTTCATCAAGGACAATTTCTTGCAACTTTCAATTAATGTCCATGTTTTTCTACATGTGGTACGATCTTGCTGTAGGTAAGATGTTGTCCCTACATAAAAAAATGTAAATTTTTAATTTTTAATTTGAACTTGACATGTACATTGAAAAATTTTAAAATATTAAAATGGTGACTTCATTTGTGTTGTCAATATTCTCATTGACAAGTCCCTCTACATCTCTCATTTCCTCATCATTTCCAAGTACATCCATATCTCTTGCAAGCTCTCTATTTTGTACCTATACATCTCCTTCATGCTCTCTGTTTTGTACGTCCACATTCCTTTAGGCTCTTTATTTTCCTTTAATGTTTTTCTCTTTTATAGCAGATTATCATTTTTTATTTTAAAATAAATACATTTTATAATATATTTTTTCACTATATGAAAATAATATATATATATATATATATATATATATATATATATATATATATATATATATATATTAGTGACTAAAATTTTGAACTAAAAAATCTAAGTAGGTCCATGGTTTTTTATATTGATGCATCACACTATACTACATTTGGAGGTAAGGAACACTAGAGCCCCTTCACTTAATGTGCTCTAATGTGTTAAATCTCTATGCAATGCACCAAATCCATTTACAAAAAAACTATTATTATCATCGAATATATATCTTAAAAATATACAATTATAATTATATCTAATTATAGAATTAATGTAGAAATTTGATTGTGAAAGTGCTATTTTTTAATGATATAAGAGGTTCCTAATATTGCCTTTGTTTTTAATAAACAAAAATCAATTATATATTTAAAAAGAGGGTTAAGTAAGAGAATTTTAGGGTTATAAAAAATTTATTTGTCCAATTTGACAATGTGAATGTTTATTTACCTAAAGTTAGCTCCCATGTTCAATACCTCCCCATGAGGTTTGAAGATAATAGGTAATGGAAATTGAACGACATATAAAACAAATAATTTATACATCAACAGTTCTATATATTATAGTAGTTCTCACTTGAGTAATCTTTCAATTTGGCATTCAATTCTTAATTGATAAAGTTACTTTACTTAGTAGGGAGTACAATAATTTTGTAACCCGATAATAGAAAGAATATTCACAATATAATTTATTTGAATAAATAGATGTGCTTAAAATATTTTAATAAGAAACTAGATTTCTAATTATAAAATATAAAACTATAACTTAAATTTGTGAATTTACTTTGTATTTTTTTTTCTTAATGTATATAGAGAAAGCCTAAACTAGTTAAGAAAATAAACCATAACATAAAGAACAATATCTCCTTCCAAAAATGTCTCCATATTAAAATGATATACACTTTCTTGTATACCAAGACTATTTTTCTTCATATACAATTTATGACAGGCATGCACTTGGGGCTAGGATATGTAGATGAACTTGGAGTAGACTCTATTTTTGTTAATAAAAATTCTCTTTATTTACATCTATGCTAGATAGATTGTACTTTAGTGTATTTAAAATATCTTATTTGAGTTACATGCTCATTTCATGCTTGTTTAGGAGGATTATTAATCACCAAAGAATTTTCAGCCCCAATTTCCTATTTTAATATATATAACAATTTTTTTATATATGAGAACATATTATGTTGATTTACATATATGTTTTCACCAGCTATTGCCTATTTCAATATTTATAACAAAATTTTATGGTTGATAACTCTTATCATCAATATCTTTGAAACCTTCACTACATGCTTCCATGGAAGCAATTTGTGTCTCAGTCCTCCACAATGGCTCCTTATTTGCAACATCTTATTTCTTCTCTAATACTCTTTCCTATGATATTTCCTTAAGGATTTTCTTTGGCAACATGTGGCGCAATTGCTAGTTTAATCATTATTAAAAGTAATTTTGGTCAAAGATTTTATAGCTATTAGTTGATTTAATAATTATTAGTTATTATTTATTTTTTGACTATTAATTTAATGAATACATAGTTTATTTTCTCCTATTAATAGGTTCTCTTGCACTAGTTTACTCACAAATATGATACAGTGATAGTTTATTTTCTCCTATTAATAGGTTCTTTTGCACTAGTTTACTCACAAATTTTATACAATGATATTCCTATTCCGGAAATCCCCAACAATAGGAATAAATGTGGAAGAATCTCCAACAATAGGAATAAATGTGGAAGCCCCCAATCACTCATTTTAACTGTCTTACTCACAAGGCTCTCTTTGGTGACTGATGATGGATGTAGTTACCATCCAAACATTGGAGGAATCATAAATATTTGACAATGCTATTTAGGAAATCTCCAACAATAGAAATAAATGTGAAAGTCTCTAATCACTCATTTTAACTGCATCAAAAAGAAGAACAATTTGTTTTTAAATCAACCATTTTGAATTTTTTTTAAAAATAGTTCAATTTTCCAAAATTTTATGGTGGAAGTGAAAAAAATCTTTCCTCACCAAATTAGAAAGACTAAAAAGTGTATTTTTTTTTTCCATTTTTCTCAAATTTTTTACTTTGCCAAACCAAAAGATTTGTCATTTTAACTTAGAGCCAAAACCAAAAAAAAATCCAATCCTCACCCAATCACATTCAATGTTTTTAAAAAATTTCTCCCCTCAAAAAAAAAAAGAGTCATTTTAACTTTGAGATCAAATAATACTTATTATTATTATTTTCCAAATTTCTCTCACCAAATCAGAAAAATTAAAAAATAATAATAATAATAATAATAAAATAAAAAATAAAATATATATATTCTCAATTTTTCTTCACAAACTAAGTTATTTTTTACTTACCAGTAATCCAAGAAAGATTTAATCATTTTAACTTTACAGTGGAAACACTCGAAAACACAACTGAGAGATTTTTCATCACCGCACCAAACAAGTCAAATATATTTGATATATTTGAATAAAATCTGAAATTAAAACCGTGTTTTTTTTTTCTTTTCTCGCCGACTAAACCAAACCAAACCAAATAAAAAATAAAAATTCCTACTTTTTTCCTCACAAAACATGTTTTTTCCTCACCAGACTAATCAAAGAAGGATTTGGTCATTTTAACTTTAAAGTCGAAACAACTCAAACACACAACTGAGACTTCTTTCCATCGCCGCACAAACAAATCAAATATATTTGAGAATAAAATATCACATTTTAATTTAAAAATTAATCATAATATTATATTCAATATTTGTTAATACTTTTTCAAGTTATTTTTTTAAATAAAAAATTAACCCTAATATGTTATTCAATATTTGCTCTCTCATCTTTTATATATGTGTTTCACTCCAAATCAGACAAAATCAAATCTGTAAATCGAGTGAAAAAATTTCCTCAAAATTTAATTATCAAATCTCTAAATGGACTGTAAAAATTCCCCCTTTTTCAATTAAAATAAATTAATCATTAAGTTTATTTCTTAAAAAAGAGTTAACTCAATATTTATTATATGTTTAATGTTTAGACAAATCAAATCTCTTAGTTATACATTAATTAAAAATAAATAAATAATTATAGTGTTTTAGTCAGATATTTTTTTTTAAAGATTAATTTTAAATTTTTCAAATAAATTTAACTAACAAATTTAAGATACTTTTAAAATGGATTTATGTTAATTCTTTAAAATAGACTTATATTATTTATCGTTGAGTAGTAAAGGAATTACAATTATGCACACAATGAAGTAACATACCATAAATATATTTTAACTCTAAAACATACTATATGTAGTTGATATTGAAATATTTTTTTAAATGTTATTAGGCAATTTCATAAAAAATTTATTTGGATGTATAAAGCATTAATGAGTAGAATAATAAATTTATCTTTATATGTGTGAAGTTGATATAAAACTATTTCACTTAAGGTGGAAACTGAATTTTTTTGTTTATGATTTACATTGAAATATTTTGTTTGTTATTAATATTTTTAAAATTTTGTGTTTATGATTTACATTGAAATATTTTGTTTGTTTGTTATCAATATTTTTAGGAGGAAAGGAATACATTCCCTTTTATTGAGTTGTAAAAGGCATCTTTGAACACAATCATTTTCTACATTGCAAATTGTACACTTTGACTTATAATGCAAAAAGGTAAAATTTAAATTGTACACCTTACCTTATAATGGAAAAATACATAAAATTGAATTATTATTATATTTTAGTGATAATTTCCATGGAAAAAACCAATCAAATTATTGAAAGCTATAAGCACATTTACAAAGGACTTAAAAATATTCACGCCGTAGGTGTGCAAAGAAAAACAAGTCATTGTTGAAATCTACATAACACAAAAATAAGGCACGGAAATAATCTACTTCGGTTGCTCATTTTATTTATACATACCCCACCTCCAAAAAAAAGTAATAAGTTATTTGGCACGTAAATTTTGGGAGTAGTAACATTGTATGATAATTAACCTTATGATTATATATTATTTGCGACAAGCCCATGAAACACAACATCGATAAGAGGCAATCTAAACATCATGTATTCTATGTTAATATTAGTCACTCGATTTATAATCAACCTAGTCCACTTACAATTATAAGATCAATCGATCACATTGTAGGGTATTTTTCTTGCTAAACAGAAAGGACTAAGGGGAGATTTAAACAATTCATTCGGGAGAAAATAATTTTAGTACATATTGACACATTAAATGAAGAATTTAAGGTTGATTAAAAAGATAAATTTACATAAAATATTGAAAATCTCTTAGAATTGTATAAAAGAGAAGTTAGTAGCTAAATCACTGAAAAGAAACCACATGTTAAAGAATTTAAAAAAAAAAAATTATAATTAAGATTGTCGTATATCAACACCTACAACACTAGGAGAAAGAAGATCAAAGTAATGCGATGAGCATTAACAAACTTACAATGGATTAACATGGAACTAGAAAGTAGATCAATATGGAGGAAAATGGAGGATTAAAAGAAACACATGGAAATATCATAATACCATAGCGAAGATATGTATCCTAAGAAAAAACAAGAATCGAGATTGAGGAGGAAAGACCATAGTTGGACCCCATGCCCACATTTCTTTAGAATATAACGATGCTTGTGCATGTAGTTGGTTGACTACATTTCTTAGCAAGTAATATTATATGGCCTCTTCCCATACATTAAGGATGAAACATGCAAAGGAGAATGAAGTGTAATTTACTTAGGGTTAATAACATGGGGTACTCAAGGAGGTATCTAATGCGATAATGAATGTAATGTGACGGTAATCATTGAATATGCCCACCCAATAGTTGATTTGCAATAAATACACCCACTAGATAGTTAAAGAAAATAATATATTAATAAGAGGTACTTGACATAGACCACTAAGAATACTCATGATAATGCATAAATACACATGAGTATCATTGTATTGAAATATGTTAAATGTATTCTTTTCCATCAATTATTCTTTGTGGAGTGATTCCTTGCATTAACCTACTTTAAGGGTTATTCTCTACATTCTTGTGTTGTTTGTGATTATTATATTTTTAGAGCATATGTACATTTTTAACCAACCAATGAAGGATTCATAAGAACATCAAGGAAACCAAGGACTCGTCCCAAGGAGGGGATTTATAACCCATTCAACTTAAACAATTTCATCCTCTAGGTGTAATATTTTACATTTCCATTGTGGTAATGGAATTTTTTTGGTATTATTTCACATTAGAGGTAATTTCATCCTAAGAGTGCCCATGAAAATTTCATGTAATTTCCATGTCATAATATGTAAACCAATCAAAATTCTTTAAATTTAAAAAGAGGTACATATAAATGTTTTGGAGGGAAAAGAAGAAAAACTGATTTTTTTAATTGTATTTTGGCTATCTCATTATAAGTTTACTCAAATTTCAAGTGTCGACACTCGTTGGATGAAGAATTAAATTTCACATCTAATGAGTACACATTATGCACACTTTTGAGAAGACCCACATTGACAAAAATTGAAGATACAATAAAAAAATGTGTTAAATACAAATTTTAAATGTATTTTCAATTTTATCAATCTGGATCTTCTCAAAAGATGCATAATGGGTACTCGTTGGATGTGGAATTAAGTTATGCATCCAACGAGTGCCTAAAAATTAAATTTGAGTAAACCTATAAGGAGATAAGCAAAAAATACAATTAAAAAAAAAGTAGTTTTATTCTTTTCCCTCCAAGATTCAAAAATTTATTTTATTATTTTAACTATTATTTTACATTAGGATACAACTTTTAGGTTGAATTTTCTCTAAAGTCTTTTTTTGGTATTATTTCATGTTGATTACATGGCTTTTTTTTTAGTTCTTTGTCTCATTAATAGATTAAGATTTGAAACATGCAAAGTATGCCTAAAGTTTGATTATTTAAATTGATAAACCACTTTTGTATGCCTAAAGTTTGATTATTTAAATCAATAAACCACTTTTGGGGGCTTAATATATATCAATTAAGCTTACATTAGAGAAATTTCAAACTAAAAATGGTCTCCTAAGGGAATATAATAAAATAATAGTTAAAATAATAAAATAAGAGTTATGAATTTTGGAATGAAAAGAAGAAAACTACTTTTTTTAATTTTATTTTTGGTTTATCTCCTTATAGGTTTACTCAAATTTCATGTGTAAATACTTATTTGATGCAGAATTAAATTCCACATCCAACGAGTACCCAATATGCATACTTTTGAGAATATCCACATTGATAAAAATTGAAGACAATGGGCTTAATATATAACAATTAATCTTACTAATGGATTTTCCCACCTCAGTAACAAATACCCACGAATAAAATGACGACTTTGCTAAGGCAAATATATTATTCCATGATTATGAGCATGCTTGTTTCCCCCTCATCCATTTCATTTATCATTTTAGGTCTTAACTTTTTTTTTCTTTTGTAATTTTGTACTTTTACATAGGTCACCAAGTTAGAAACCTCTATTTTTTTCTCAATTATGGACTAGCAACTTCATCTTTCTATTTGGGGTCAATGCACTTTCTAGATCTTATCTCTATAATGCTAATGTAGAATTTGGTACTAGTTTATTCATTGTTCTAGTACAACTTTCTATATTGCTTTCTATACTTAATTAATGTTTTGATATAGTATCTACAATACCAATGAACTTTTGGTGTAGTTTTCTACACTGTGCTTATAATTAATTTTCCTTTATTTTTTTAGGTTTTTTCTCATTATAGTCCTTCTATATCATCCTCTTGGGCTTATATGCGGATGTATTATAATTCATTTTAAGGAAAAAATGTAGTTAGAATAAATACATGCCAGGGTTCCCATACCTTTTTCTTTTAGGGTTTCTCTTTACTACATTGTCTATTGTCCTTTAGCTTATTGATATAAAAACCTTTTCTTGTTTAAATAGCCATTCGACTTATTTTAAATCACAAGAACTTTGGATAAAGAAAATCGACCATTTTGCATTAGCACTTGTACTCAGTTTTTTCTTTTTCTTTGAGCCATTTTCCTTTGCTTTTTCAAGATATCTCTTCATCTCCTTTTCATATTTCAACTCTATTTTTCCTATTGTTATAAGAGGCATTTTATTTGAAAAATAAAATCTAGTCAAGTTTGAAAAAAAAAACACCTTTATTTCTAACTATTTTGCTTATTCAGTCCAATTTTTCATTTGTAAATTGCATACTCATTTAATCCTAGTCCATAGTTCAACTGAAACAGAGGTTTTTCTTGTTTATTTGGACTAATTAATGGTATTTTATCTTTATGAATTTCATTGAGATAAATAAAAATTTCGTTTTACTTTAGCATTTATCTTATTATAATTTATCATTTCAAATTACAAATATCTTAAATATCTATAATTGTGAATATTTATGTTTCAAGCATTTCCTTTTGAAGTTAGTTACACCACAAGCACACACACTTCAGTCCCTAATTATATGATTGGCTCATGACCCTAAGCTTAGCCTAAAATTAACCTTTTAACTTAACACATTAAATCCACACTTGGGCCCAAGAGAGTTTATGAGTTAAGTTAGGGTTCCTGGGATAGGAGTCGATGTAATTTTTCATGGTCATTCACATATGAAACATATTTTTTGATTGATTAGGGAAATTGAAATACATTCTATTAGATGGATCAAGACCTGCGTAACCGTAAGCCTGATCTTTGACTCAGATAATGTCATGGTTGGGAATAGATGTTTCATTAAGACTCCTAGCTCTTGTACTAAAGATTCATAAACTATTTGATCACATATTGAAGGAAAGGTAACATGTTCTGTGAATATGTGAAGAGGCAAATTAGTTTCTGTTGAAATCAAGGATTCAATACGCTTTTAAGAACAGACTACATTATACCAAGAACATCAAGAACACACATAAAACCTAAGAAATTGTTAGAAACTAGATCATTACTGAGAGGGGGGGATGGTGAATCAGTAGTGAAGGCACTTATAAATTTTCTTCGATTAATGAAACCCATAAACCATGCATGCTGAAACACATAATAGAGATTAGAGCATCAAAAATATACATGAAAGCATGAAAGCATTCAACACAAACGTTGCATAAATTAATATGATAAATACATTAGAAAAAAACTCTCTGCAATAATAAATATGCCCACAAACAGTTGTTGCACACAACCAATAATATGGACAATAAACAAGTTGTTATCAATCACCAAATAGATCATCATTCAAATTCTATTTCATCTCCTTGCTCACTGTTAGGTAAACTTCACTTGGGATAGAGTCAACGTTGACTAGGGTATATAGTAGTGGTTTTGGGGCACATGGTATTGTGCACCCATGGTTTTCAGCCCATGGTATTGCATGTAATGGAGCCTATAAAATGTTGGAAATACTTCATTGTAATGTAAGCCTGGAGGTGAGAGGTGAAGGTTCACTTAGCCAGGGTTTTGGCCAATGCTTAATGAAATTTCATTGGTTGGGTTTTTCCTGGAATTGGGCTTTTCCCGAATAAACATATGTGTTTATGTTAATGATTTGTTGCTAACTATTTTATGGTTTTTTGTTCCTCACAATAAATTTATTATTTCTCTGGTAAATTCTAACAAATGGTATCAGAGCCATTGAATTTCGTTGCGCTCAGAGAACAAATTCTGTCAAAATGAGAGAGGATATGTGCATGTGGATTAATTAATTGATGAACCATGTATCTGAAGAGCACTCCTAGAGGACTGGCGGTTACAGAGGCTGGTGAACCATGTAATCCAGTAGATGGGTTCTTTTAATATGGAAATTGATTTCATATGTACAAAGACAGTAACAATGAAACAAAAAAAAAAAATATTATTATAATGGAGTTAATTTTTGCAAGTAAATGGGCATACTGCTGTAAGACCTGGTATGGCATGCGTACCCCTGGGTAATCACTGGTAAAGTATGGGTTAGACCTAGGTGATAGGGGGGGTGTCAATTTCACAATTACCCTGGGTAAAAATATTGAGGGGGGAAAGGGCTATAGTGAGCGGGGTTGTCTCACTTAGCAGTTTTGGCTGGATTTAGTCAAAAATCCCCAAGTCAAGTTTAAGGGGGGAATTTTTAGGTAAACTTGGCTCGGGATAAATTCAACGTTGACTAGGGTATATAGTAGTGGTTTTGGGGCACATGGTATTATGCACCCATGGTTTTTAGCCCATGGTATTGCATGTAATGGAGCCTATAAAATGTTGGGAATACTTCATTGTAATGTAGGCCTGGAGGTGAGTGGTGAAGGTTCACTTGGCCAGGGTTTTGGCCAATGCTTAATGAAATTTCATTGGTTGGGTTTTTCTTGGATTTGGGTTTTCTCGGATAAACATATGTGTTTATGTTAATGATTTTTTGCTAACTATTTTATGGTTTTTTGTTCCTCATGATAAATTTATTATTTCTCCGATAAATTCTAACACTCACTACAAAAAAATTTGGCTGAAACATACTCTTGTTATCTATTGCTACACCTGCAAACTGCTTTAGAAAATATGCAACACAATCCTCACATAACTTGCACACCCTTTACTGCACTCTCACTCTCACTCAATACATAACTCATCAAGCCATATCTTTTATTAACTCAATAGTAAATTATACTCATCAATCTTGAACCCAATACCAATGTAAAATAATAAGGTAATACTAATACCAAGTGCAAATACCAGGGTAATGTTGTGCAAGCCAAAATACCAAATGTGAATACTATGGTAATATCAATACCAAGGGAACTTGTACCATGGTAATACCAATAACAAGGGCACATGTACCATCGTAATACCAATACCAAGTGCACCTATACTATAGCAATATCAATACCAAGGGTACCTATACAACTTGCAAAGCAACAAACCAAAATACCACATGTGAATACCATGGTAATACCAATACCAACAACACCTATCCAACTACCAAAACAACAAGAAAAATACTATGTGTGAATACCATGGTAATACCAATATCAAGGGCACTTGTACCATGGTACTACAAATATAAAGGGCACTTGTACCATGGTAATACCAATTATTTTCATTACCAAATACCACGGGAACCACTCTTGGTAACATTGTATAACCAAAAAATCATATGCATAACCAATGCATAGCCAAATACCTCCAACACTTGTAGCAACATCATCAAGAAATCTACAATATCTGTAGAAACATATCCAACACAATGAGAAACATCCCCATTTCTTCCAAAACTTGTAGAAGCATCACTAACACATGTAGAAACATTTCCAACTCCTAGAGTAGCAACATCAAGTCATCCAACTTCATCCAACACCTATAGAGGCACCTACAATACTTGTAGCAACATAAGCCTATAACAATCCATCATAACATGCCCTGCGACCATGTCTACTCATCCTCAAAATCCTGTGCTAAGTCATTCCACAACCAATTTGACATCGATTCCAACCAACAAGACAAACAAACTGACCACTGCTACAACCCAACACTCATGACGCTCATCATGAGGAGGACTACGAACGTCATTAAATTGAAATAATACATATGACAAGCAACACCATGACCCTGATAACATCAATGCCAACACTACAATGCCAACAAGCTCCCCTTTTTCCATTGATGTCAACCTCAATCTGGTCTCCAACATCTGAGGCCCATCTCCATACACTCTCCAACTTTTAAGTTTCAACACTGAAGTTGATATCAATCAATCCAAATTCTCCCCTCCTTTTGCATCAATGGAAAAGGGCCATACCAACACTGAAGAATAGTCCCAATAATGTTTTGGATGGGAGAAATATCTCCTACAAGATAAGCATGTATAACAAGGAACTCAACTACCAACACACCTTAAACATAAACCATACAACCTTTCCAAATAAAAATTCTCCCCATAAGCATGTAAAAGAGTTGAAAACACACTTTATTTTTTGTTGTATCTACACATACACATCGTTGTAATGAGCCTCCTTTCCAACTCCAAGATACCATGAACTGTTTAGTGACTATATGCATCCAAGACCAATGACACCACATGCAAATACATAGTTTCCTCATGGTAATATATTGTTGTAAAAAATATATCTAACAACTCATATATGGTTGTAAAATCACTCTTTTTGCTACATATGTGACTCTAATATCACCTCTCCTAAAAATCAACACTATACCATCTATGACCCAAAATATCTGACAAATATTACAGGAATTCATATGCCTATTACATAGAAACTAGAATAATGTATCATGATTGTACAATGCCTCCAAAAATCCTACATATGGTTGGACCATGACTCACATAGCTCTCTATCAATGCATGCATGACTCCATGGGTTTCTCCATGAACAGTACATCAACGAGATAAAACAATAACAATACATGGATTTTACATTTGCACACAAGGGTGCTCTCCTCTATGCATTCCCACTACAATTATGTGACATAAAGTATATGGCCTCCATGAGGAAAGATATATGATTCATACTACAACAACAATAAAAATACAATATATGGCATGTGAATCAAATTCAAGGCCTCCATGAGAAATGACATAAGTTCTCAATATGTAGCAGCAACAATAGAAGTACTAAGAACATCATATTCTAGTGCATGGCTACTCAACATCTTTTCCATCAACATCTCAAAAATAAAGATCTTGCAGCAAAATCATGATAACCACTGTTACACCAATTTTTGTTCATCTAACCTGTTACTATTAGATGGACCAAAGTACACCATGTAAGACCAATTTTACCCTAAGTAAAAATGCTTTCACTATGAAAAATAACTTAGTAATCCTTAATTTATTAAGTTGTTTATGGTCTAAACAGGAAACCCCATGAGGAAATATTGAATAAATCCACATTTGTTTGATTTTCCTCAAGGAATAATTAGTTAAACAACAATTTAATTAATATTCCTGGTCATATTTAACCCAAAATAGGAAATTTAATTAAATAAATAATTATTTATCTTATTATTTCTAGGAATAATTATTTAAACCTTATTTAAATAATATTCCTAGTTAAATTTGACTAAATCATTTATAAATAATTGAATAAATCATTATTTGTTTAATTATTACTCAACCACATCCTTAAAATAATAAATGAATTATTTATTTATTATTTACAAATAAAGGGATTTGACCAAATTCAAATTATTTTTCCCTCTAGCAAATTTAATAAAATATTCTATAAAAGTTGGATCTAGATTTGGTTAATAATATTTTAATATGCACCTATATCTAGACTAACTCAATATTTTGTTATAAATAGAATGGTTTTACCATTCACTCATTACCTATTATTGCCTAAAGTTCACTCTAGATCTATACTTTTGGTCTAACTTTGATCCTCCATCATTGTCATATTTTGCTACCATTTTTCTTGTGAGCTCCCTTTGAGTTCCATTTTTTGTCTAGGTTTTCTACACCATCAAGAGAGAGAGAACTTAGATCTGAAGTACTAAGGACATACAAGAACCCATCCCATTGAGGGGGATTGGTAACATCTTTCTATGTTCCCTTCCCAAGTGTCAAAAATACAAAAAATTCTTTAAAAATATTCGTGTCTTGTCTATTGGATGCATGGAGCAACTCTTGTTTTTATTTACCATTTAATGTCTTTTACTGCATAGATCTAGATTTTGTAGCATTTATCTTGGTCAAATAAATTTAGATCTAAAGAAATTGGCAGCCATCTTTGATATTAGGGTTGTTTTTTATGCACAACTAAAGTGAGCTTTTTTCGTACACTTGCCATTAGAATTCATACTAACAACTGGCGACTCCACTAGGGTTTACGATTAAGACCTCTGTCATTTTTAAGATCCCTGCATGACCAGCTGCTTCAAACCCTATCATTTTTCTTCAGCTTCTTGTTTTTCTTTTATTGATGTTTTTTTAACCTATAAAACCCTAAAACATTAAAAATTCTAACTTCTGTGTGTTTTTGGACCTATTGCGCAGGTGACAGGTATCAGTCGTAGCTAAGACGACAATTTTTTCTGAAACCTGCTCCCTGGAGTGTTGGAAGTGCAAGTCGCACTTTTTGGGCCAAAACCTGCGACCTAGACCTTCAGGGTGCAGAAAACAGCCCCAAACTTGCGACCTTTGTAGAAAACAAGTCATAAACTGCGACCTGAACTTTTGGCGGGAATTTTCTGAGATTTTTCTGGGTTTGTCTGGGCCTCTTTTCAGGGTTTTCTGACCTTCATCTCCACTCATTTTGGACTTTTACTTGCTCTGTTTTACTCATTGAAGTGGGAACCTAGCCCCCTAGGGCTTCAGTACCCTTCCACCTTTCTAGGAGGAGTTTAGCTGAAGTTGGTCGTTTGAAATTTCAGTGTGTTCAGCCATTTTTAAAATATGATCATGTACTTTCAGATCCATTTCAGATTGGTTATTCATCCATCCAAAACACCTCTTTTCAGTTTTGTTTGGGTTTTCCTCTAGGGCCCCCTGCATTTCCCTCCAGGTTGTAGCCTTTCACCACCTCATTTGCAACAATTTTCCCTCTGTTTTTTTGCTGTTTTATGCACTTATTTATAGTATATCTAACCTTTAGATCATTGTCCCTCCCAAATTTAGATCCGTTGGCTATTTTGGTCTATTTTGACTAGATTTTTACCCACCTACAGACTAGTTATTGATAGGCCCGCCTCCTTGGGTTTAGATTAATTCATAATTAGCTATTTATTTTTTGTTATATTCAGTTTCATTTACTGTTATCTGCAAATTTATTTATAGTTATACAACACACTTTTTCTTTTTCTCTACAAACGTCTAGGTTTAAAAATTAAAATTTACACACTTAACACACACACCCTAAGTGAAGAAAATTCTGGCTAACACCACGAGGCAAAGACTATAACATTGTAATAAATTGATCCTACACCTCTCTGCCCTTATTTCGACATTGTAATCAGTTGATCCTGCACCTCCTTGCCCTTGTTGGTCTCTCTTCCCTTTGGGTTGTGTTTGTGCTTTCATCATTGCGCCCCCAAGGCATTTATCTCGGAGACTTCTTGGCCTTCATCCTCATTTTCCGTTAGGAAGACTTACTCCCTCGTGTAGGATTCGAGTTAGTCCTCCACCGAGTCCACATTCTAACTCCTCTTCTATTTCATTGGGTTCCCCTTATGGTTCCATCCTCGGTTATCCTCCTGTCACCTTCACCATGTCTGGTTCAGGACCTAACGCTGGTGGTATCCCCGACCCTAATGATGGGAATACTATGAGTGGAACAGCAACAAGAACTATTTCGGCTGCTCCCTTTCTCCCCTATATGGCAGGCCTTAGTCTTCTCAATTTTAACCAGTTAATCAATGACCCCATATGCCATGATGCTAGTTGGCCTACTATGCCATCCAAGCTCCCTTCCGACATCCTAAAGTTTGAAGGTATCGCTAGAGAAGATCCTACAAATCATGTTCGATCTTTCCACATGCGGTGTTCGTCTAACTCCATCACCGATGACTCTGCCTGTCTTCGGTTGTTCCAACGCACGCTTACGAGAGAAGCTTCTAAGTGGTGTGTTGACTAGGCCTCCTCCTCTTATACTACTTTTTCGATTCTTTCCCAGGATTTTTTGTCTTACTTCTAGCTTCCCCTTCGTTATGACATTGGTACTAAAATTTTGACCTCTTTCCGTCAATCGTCTACGATGCACCTATCCGATCATGTCCAGGAATGGCGGAGAAGAAAGAGCCTATGTCGAGCCCCTGCCTTTGAAGACCGTTTCTACATGGACTGGTTTCTTAGACCCCTTCTTCCTGCTATCAACAAAGATGTTGCATCTCATTTCCCTCAGACCGAAGAAGCTTCTCTCCAGATTGTGTTAAAATATGACCTGCTCTACGCACAGTCTGGTTATTTTTATACCGTCTCACCTTATCTCCCTAGACCCAGTGGTGCCAATGCACCGGGGACATCCTATGTCGCCGAAGATATCGTTGGAGCCCTTTCTCATCCATACACTCATCCTCCCATGGTTTATGGTTTCCCTCGAAGAGGGGCCAGCTCCTCTAGTAGTTTTCCCCCTCCTAGTAGCATGTATCCAAGATACTGCATGCCTCCTCCTTTTTCCCAACCTGTTTACCACAATTTTTCCCAGCCTCCTTATTATCTGCGTCCACAGCCTAGTGCTCTAGCTCCTCCAGCATTAGCACCCCCGCCTCCCTTGCCTTCTCAACCCCCGCAATAACAACCACCGCCCCCCCAGGGGCATGTGTATGCACATCAAGGAGCGACTAATCCTCCTTCTTCCAAAAAGAAGAGGAAAAGCACCCAAAATAAATCTACCTCAGGTAATCCAGGACCTAATCCCCAAGGGAATGCACCTAACACTGCTAACCAGCAACAGGGCACGAATAAGCCTTGTTCATGTTGCGGTGTCTATGGTCATTACACCCACAATTGTCATCTTTTAACACAGATGTGTCAGATGTGGGAGACTCAAGCAACATCGCGAGGACAGCAAGCCTCCCCTTCGGTTCCTCCCAATGTTGCACCCATCCAGCTGGTTGTGTTTACCAATCCTTTCCCTCAGCAAGGATTCGTGGCTACCCAACCACCTGAAGTTCAGGCGGCCACTCAACCTCCTCCATCTGTTACCTTCGATTACCATATTCTCATGATGAAATTTGACCAACCCATTACTGTTGACCTCAACCTTAAAACTCAGTCCTGTCAATACAACAAGCCTTCCACTACATCTTCCCCCGAGCCCCCTTCTTCAAGTTCCATAGAGCCTCTTTTGACAACCAATGGTCCTTTACAAATCCCTCAGCCTAAGGCAAAGGTTCATACCAAGATCCCCAAGGGACCATTAAGTCGAAACACTGCTTCTGGTAAAGGTGACCATTCATATATTATAGTAGATGATTTGGCGTAATCTCTTGTTGCCCTCTCAACATTGGAACTCCTCCAGTCATTCCCTTCACAATGAAAAGCTATACTAACTACCATGGGGGCTATGGATCCTTTAGATGATTGTTTTATTGTCTTTTATGTTTATCGGTCATAACATCCTACCCTTCCTATGTTCGTCGCCTTCCAAATCCCCATCAAGATCCAGAATCCCAACATCTCCCGTTGTATCGTTGATGAGGGGGCATCCACCTGTGTGATGTTCGCTTTGGTTTGGAAACAAATCAGATCTCCTAAATTAGCCCCTTCCACTATCACCCTCTGAGCATGGGATGGCAACTCTTCCCAACCCATTTTCCTATTCCGAAATTGTCCTATTACTCTTGCGGGCAAGACTATTTGTGTTGACGTAGAAGTCATTGATGCCCCCTTAGATTACAACATTCTATTGGGTCATAGCTACACATATGCGATGTATGTTGTCCCATCTACGATTCAATTCAAGACGTATGTTCCTCATAACAGAAAGATATTCACCATTGACCATTCGACATATCACAAACCGAAGTCTCAGACTTCCCCTAATTCCATCATCTCTTCGGTGGCCAATAAACAAACCGTCGAACCTTTGACTAGTGTCTCACCTGGAGTCTACAAAGACTCCTCTTTTCTTGGTTCTTTCCCTAGCCTTCCTCTTCCTGTCTTTGATACCAACTCTTCGAACATTTGCATGATGCAATCATCTTGGGCTTCCCTCAAGCGGCCCGCTTCGAATATTCAGAAGCCTCGCCCTCCGCAACCTACTCCTAGCACTTCGACCCAGCCTTTAGGACCCCCTCCTCAAGGCCCCTCATCTACAGCTGGTATCCATGAGCCTCTCTACCCTCCTGGCATAGTTCCCCCTGGCCTTAACCATATTGGAGTTGTCTCGCCTGGCCATTACCCCTCCGGTTAAATACCGTTCTTATCTCCCCCTCATAGAGTGTTTTCGGTACCTGTTATGGCTACCTTATCCCTTCCTAAATTGACCGTGGGGATCCCAGTCTGGTACATTGATCCCCCAGCCACTATCCCGCCTGGTTAGCCCAAACCTCATCTTGCTTTGACCCTAGGTCAACCGGTCCCCATGAACCCTTCCCTTTGCTACCATGACTTAGCCACCTCAACAGGAACCTCCTCATGTTGTGATAGCTTCGGGTGAAGGGGGGAAATCTTGCAAGAAGGCACCTAAAGATAAGGCTGCCCTGACAAACCCTACTCCTCCTCAGCCTCCAAAGCGTACCCCCCCCGGTGTGCTTTGTGTGATCTTGTCGATCATGCCACCCATAATTTTCTTGAATTTCCTCGTCTCAATCCCATGGTCAACGAAGCATTTCTTGAGTCTAATATCCTAGAATTCCATGTTACTTTACCTGATTCAGCCAAGAAACTCGAGGCTTTGCGCACAAATCACCCCTGTGATTTCTGTGATTTCCATGGCCACTATACTTACCTCTGTCCCCGCCTCGAAGAGTACCGCTCCTCTTTGGAAGCGGTTCACCAATTTGAGGGCAAATGCAATGAGTTCACCGCTCCCTTATTTGCACAATTTTCTTCAGTAGAACCAAAGGACACATCCACTCCTATTGACATTCCCCCTTTGGATGTCGAAATGACGGAGTCTTCGGCCACTATCCACTGCCTATCGTTATCTATGAGATCCACGGTAAAAGATCCCCCTGGGACCTCCCCTTCTGTTTCGCCTGATCTCCCTTCAGCGATCACCTTAGCCTCAACATCAGTGGATTCTTCATCTACTTGTTTTTTTCACCCCTTGTGACGATGCACATGTGAACCTCTCTTCTCATGATGATGAGTCAGGTAGCTTCACCGTGTTAGGCGGTCTTTCTTCCACCAGTCACCCCATCTTCTATTACGATGATGACATTATGGAAGTAGTCACCACCCCTGACTTTATCTATCCCCCCTTGTTACAGGTCAAAATACCTCCTCATCAGCTCAGAGGGGAAGAAAAATATGGAAGAAGTGCAAAGACCTAAATTAAACCTATTTCTGCCAGGGTAACGCCTGTCTATAACAACACAAGAGCGTTATAACGCATCTAATCAGTGAATGGGCCGCGTTAGTGGTTAGGGCAACGCTCTGTTTACAATTGAGGGAAGCGTTACCAGTGTTTTAAGTTTGAATCGGTAAAAGCCCACGGAGAATGATTTGAATCTCCGACTTTCCCTCACAAGAGAGTCGGTTCACAAAATAAAGTGCAGAGCATCAGTTCATTATTGGTCATTGCTATAACAAGACTGAACTCCAAAGGAGGAAAAAGCATAGAGATTAAAGAAACATCTAAGTTTTTTCCATTCCAAACTAGTGGAAAGAGAAGGGCAACAATGGCTTTCTCCCTCTCCTATAAGAAGGAGTTGAAGGCTCTTAATTGAAGGTCGAAGGATTGCTAAAGATTGTGGCATACTTGTGGAATAGAGAATAGTGTTGTGTTGTGAAGGCCAAGAGTCAAAGAGATTCCTAGAGAGCTTGTTGACTTGGACTTCTTCACTTAAGAGATAAGAGAGATTAGGAGACTGAGGAGGGCTTGGTACAACCGACGGTTGTAATCCTCCTTCTTTAAAAATTAATAGAATTGTGTTCGTTTTGTCCATTCAATGCTTAATATTGTCATTATTGTTTGAAAATTTACATAGTATGATATGAATGGCTCAGATGTGTAGAAGTGAGTAGTTCATTATATATTGACTTGATTGATAGGATATATGTTATGTTAGGAATTACACGGGTGATTTGACTGGTTGCAGGACTAATATTTGGAGACGGTGAAGAGGGACTCTTGCTTCACTGCCTAGCGCTCTCCAAGGGACTCCAATATTGTCAAAGAGGTAATTCTATATAACATTCCATTCAGTTATCTTAAGTTAATATGAACATGCTCATGTCATCTTTGTGAACAACACAACTAATCTTACTATCTTCCTCGGGCACCGGAAAGCCCTGAGAGGGATATTCGAAAACCAACAACCCAAGAAGTTTACCCTATAGCAGAATTGGCGACTCCGCTGGGGAGTTTCCCCATAGTTTCCGTACTATTCTTTCCCTCCTCTCTTCTGTTCTCTGTTCACAGACCCTTCCGACCATTTTTGATGCCCAGTAGACATATCAAACGCTCACAGAGTTCAATCCTGTTTCTGTTCGGCCAACTGAAGAAATTTTCCCTGGCTAACGCTACCTCTGTAGGTTGTCCAGTGCATTATAACGTTGTCTCTGTTCAAAAACAGTGCGTTAGTTGCTGTCTTTTCTCACAGACAGAGTGTTACTCAACCAAAACCTTGTTGTTCACTACAGTGATGGTGTTTTAGTTGCAGAGTTTTGGCCATTAGTACCTTTAGTTGACTGAATCCCTATGCTTGTCTGCTAAGATGGCATTTCTATTTGTTTCTCTTGTTTGAAAAGTCAGTGTCCAAAGCATTTACTTTTTAAGAGGAAATTTTTTTTTTATTATTTTTCTGCATATAGCTGAGTTTATTCTGAAATTTCCAGTTCATAGACTGTTTAAAAGAGGTAGATAGAAGTCTAAATCTTTAAAAGTTGAACTGAGCTATTTGAATGTGAGTGCATGGATGTTGAACAGAAACCTCTCCTTGTAGAAACACTCTTCATCGAATTTAATATCTAAAGCATGTTTTGCATGGTTTCTTGAGTCAGAGTCTCATCACATTTCATACGTCCACTCCCCCTCCGCAAGACTAATAATCAAGTACACTAAGAATAAAGCAATAATAAAACCAATCAACTCTTTTTGAGCTCACACAAACAGTAGTTCAGGCTAGGATCTTGGGTTAGGAACAATGAGAAAACTACCCAAGGTCTCAAAACTTGAAACTAGAGTCATTAACGAGCGAAATCCTACTGCACTCATATTATCGGGACCGTTCCTTTACCGGAGCTCAGCGCGAGACAACACTTGGGTGCACAAGAAGGTAGCCCGCCTTCGACTGCATCCTGTGGGTGTGTTATATATTGGGGTTCCCTTCAAGGATGTCGAAAGTAGATCGGGGATCTAGGTATTCTGCCCATATAGCACATTGTCCTTGACCGTGGACCCCCCTGATGATGTCTGTGATTTGAGGTATCTTTAGTGGCCATAATTTTTAGGGACTTACACAAGGTGACTGGGACGGGCTATCCTGGTACCTGAAACAGACAGACCCACTCTGTCTTCGGTCTTTAGGAGGGTACTCATCTTCACGAGAGTGCTTACACCTATCGTCTAAGGTTCGGGCGAAGCTCTAGAGTGACCGTAACTGTACTTTCGACCAAACCTCTCTGTATACTATTGTGATACTGGATTTCATCACCAGCGAGCGGTAGTACTCAGACAGGGCACCCTATTTTGGCTGCTTGCTGATTCTTTTTAGAGAGTCCTTTTTCTTTTTTAGGTGTGTGGTTACTGTCACTGAGACTTTATAAAACATCACAATTTATTAAAATTTTTTAAAATTAAGTAGGTCACCGTGGCGTCCCCCGACCCACGTCGTCTGTCTAGACGACAGCAAGGTCTACCTCCTCTAACTATTGAGGAAGAACTGAACCTTGGTGACCCTGTGCCTTCCACGGAAGAGCAGTCTCCACTGACTAATCTTGATTTTCACATAGCTTCATACCAGCCGGAATTTCTAGAGGACCCTTTCACTGAAGGTTTTGTACCTCATTACAACCCTCCGCTCACTGATCCGTTGGGGCCTGTGATAATTCAGATTCCACCACGCCAACATATGTCTTCGGCCGCACCAACATCCATTTCACCACCAGCATCCACTGGGTCGATGCCAATGGCAACCATCTCAGGTTCGCCACCATCCTCCCCGCCGGTGGTCAGTTCTATGCCATCACTAGGTAACTCCAGTAGTCATCACATACCTATTCCCAACCCTATGGTCATCACAACTGTCAGTAGCTTACCGAATCCTTCGGCATCTACTTCTACCATGACCACGTTGGGACCCATGGTAGCTCCTCCCACGAGTATGACTACTTCGGTACCTTTTAGCAACCCTTTCGGTTGGAACCCTCTGCTGAGTTGAAACCCCTTGGCCTCTATGCCAGGGGGCAGTGTCAGCAGCACTCAGGTAGCAGGGAATATTTCACTTCCTATGCAATCCTTAGGACAAATAGGACAACCTGTTGTTAATACTTTTCCCTTAAGTGGTTTAAATATAGGTGTAGGGTCCATACCGTTGCCAAACTATGCAAGTAGTAGCATGCCTCCGGGAAACTCTATTGCATCCATTTGGACTAACCAACCCCAACCTCCATCTGGAATGGGAGGGCACTTTTATAATGGGGGCAACCAACAGTTCGCCCTGCAATACAACATGCCCTATGGACAGCAACCATATGTCCCTACTCCTCCACCTATAGGAAGTTTTTACCAAAGTCCTACTTATCCTCCTGGTAACACACTGATGGGTGGACCCTATGGTCTAAATAGTCAGCCCATACTACCTTGGTTAGATTCAGGGGCAAATCCACAATTGCCATTCTTGGCAGCTTTGGACATCCCCGATATCCATAAACTGACTAATGATCCCATCAATCACAACTCGCTTTGGCCTCCTGTGCCGCATAAGATTCCTTCCGACATCCCGAAGTTCGACGGGAAACAAGGGGATGACCCAGCCGCACACATCACCACCTTTCACCTATGGTCTATATCCAATTCCATGGTAGATGATAGTGTCCGATTTCGACTGTTTCCCCGCACACTTACAGGCAATGCTGCCAAGTGGTACATTGAATTACCACGCGCCACCATCAATACGTTTGGTGCTTTAGCAATGGAGTTTCTAAAGAACTTCCAACTACCAATTAGATTTGAGACCGGAACATAACTATTAACCTCGCTCCGCCAAGACACCGCCACCCACATCTCCGATCACATTCATGAATGGAGACGTAGGAGGAGGCTAGTCAAAGCGCCAATTCCGGATCATCTCTTAGCCAATTGGTTTTGCAAGTCTCTATTACCCCACATAGCTAAAGACATTGGCCTTTCTGGTGCGGTCACAGAAGATCAATGCATCCGTCGTGCCCAGCATTTAGATTTAATCTATTTGCAATCTAGCACGCTGTATGATTTGCTCCCCCATGGCCCCGGCAACCCAAACCCTCCGGCTATTCAGAAAACTGGAGCTCATGCCGATGGTCTCGTTGGCACGATATCTGGCGTAGCCACAAAGCAGTCTCAAGGGCAAGCCTCCCAGCCATCTTTGGCTACCACCGCCCCTCACCAAACGACTACTCTTCCCACCGCTGAGGTAAATACGGTGCAAACCTCACAAAAACCTAGCGGGAAAAATAAGAAGAACAAGAAAAAGTCATCTTCTTCAAAAGAGTAGTCAGATAATCAGAATAACACTAATCAGAAAAATGTTGCCAAAAATGACAAAGGGAAGAATAAACCCATGAAATTTCCTTGCAAAATCTGTGCGGAGGACCACTTGACATACAAATGTCCTCGGCTGCAGGAATGCACCGATTTTATTGCTAACAAGGATTCTGGGCAAACACATGTCGTTCTTCACAATCCTTTCCCTAATCAACAACAGCAACATCAACACATGGTTGACAATCCGCCACAACCCCATCAACGGAGCAATAGTGGTTCATATCCTTCCGGCGAAGGACCATCTGCCATTTATGGCATTGAGAGTGTTGACCTTCAGACTTGAGCTAAGCTTTATGGAAACCCTACCATAGATGCTCAAGAACCTGGTACTAGTTCCAATCCGCCGCCGCCAAACGATTTGTATATCGAATGGCCTACTGCTGATCCCATGATTCGTCCCCCCAAAGGGACACTTTGACGCACGACTCATAATACCTTTGCATGTGCAGCCCAAAACTACAACATTGTAGAAGATTTGGCACAGGAACCGTCAACTATGTCTACTCTCGAAGTATTACAAACCTGTCCAGCACAAAGGAAAGCCTTGCTTTCGGCCATTGGTGGAATAGACCCCCATAATTCTATGCTAGCTATCTTTGATATGGAAAAGGCTAAACCTCGCCTCTCACACCAACTCGCATTCCAGGTGCAGGTTGTGTCGAAAGGGAGACCAATCCATCACACTGTCATAGACGAAGATGCTTCGACCTGCGTTATGTCACAAGCTTGCTGGCTCAATTTAGGTTCTCCTAACCTCACCCCGCCATCGAATTCCCTCAAAGCTTTCGATGGCCACACTCTCCTCCCAAAAGGATACCTTTTTAGCTTTCCCATCACTCTGAGTGGGAAAACGGTAAACGTGGACGTTGAAGTCGTAGAGCGTCATCTAGACTATAATCTATTGCTTGGTCGCAGTTGGTCATATGCCATGACCACCATTGTGTCTTAGGTTTTCTGACTCATCCTATTTCCATTGGATGGGAAAATAGTCACAGTGGACCATCTATCCTTCTGCACCCCTGATTATGCCACGTTGCCAAGTAGCATTGTACCCCTAATAGGAAGCTTTCCTAACTCTTACGTCAGTATCGGTACCGGTCTTCTGAAGTCATCATCCCTACTGGGTTGTTTTCCTCTCCCGCTGCCATCAATCCCAAACACGGTTGCAATGATATCCACCACTTTGAGAGGCTCTATCGACCCATGGATCATTCCGGCACCTTCAGACATTGATTCCTACGGAGATCAGATGCCGCTCTCACTAGCAGAGTTGGCTTACCAAGCCATCCAAACCGCATATGAACCCTCCACTGCTATGGTTTCGACCGAAAGTACAAAACTCCCTCCCATCACTGTTCTCTCTAAGGATCTCCTCAATGAAGTCTTGCCGACAGACGAAGCTATTCGAGAGATCATGTCTTTAGAAGAACGACCTTGGGGAGAGTTCCACCATCACTCTTCGATGATTGAATCGGACGTGATAAAAACTGAAATCCCATCTTTTGACCCACCTGAGATGGTTCCCTCCACTTACACGACTGTCCAAACTATCGAGTCAGAAGGGAACATGGGTAATATTTCTAAGACAATTCTCATTGACATCTCGGTCAAAATGGGTATCGTGGAAAATATTCAGATTGGAGCCGACTGCAATCCTGAGGAAATTGCATGCTTCACATCCCTTTTCAATGAATTCCACGATGTGTTTTCTTGGTATCACAATAAAATTCCCGACATAGATAATTCTATTGACGAGAAAGAGATCAAGAAATTCCGAGCATTCTTTTTATGGTATTTTTCTTGCTCGTTAATCCGAAAAACCTCGAGTCCTCTTCTTCGGGCTCGTTAAACTTACACGAAGAAGAATTGAGCATTCCTTTTACGGTATTTTTCTTGCTCGTTAATCTGAAAAACCTCAAGTTCCCTTCTTCAGACTCGTTAAACTTATACGAAGTTGGCATCGAGCGTTCTTTTTGTATGGTCTTTTTCTTGCTCGTTAATTCGAAAAACCTAGAGTTTTCTTCTTCAGACTCGTTAAAATCATGAAGAAGCACTGAGCTTTCTTTTTAGGAATCTTTTTCTCGCTCATAAAACTGAAAAAACCCCGAGTTGCCTTTGTCGGGCTCGTTAAACTACCACGACATCAAATGATAGAGCCATTCTTTTTTCTTTTTCAAAGCTCTTTAAACTGAAAAAGTAATCGAGTTTCCTCCGCGTGACTTGTTAAAATTTCACGGAGGGCACCGATTTTTGTTTGTTGGACTCATTAAAATTTCACAAAGAATATTGAGTTCACTCCGTCTCCTCGTACTCATAACAAAATGAGGTAGACGTTTATCGAACATAGATTTCTCACTTTTCCGGTTTCGATGGACTAACTTACGGAAAATGAACTATTTCGGGCTTACTATTATCCCTTTGCCGTGCCCGGTTATCAAGACATGACAAAGGTACCCCAGTGGAGTTGTCTTTTATGATATTTTTCAGACTCTCTAAACATGAAAAATTCACCGAGTTTACTCATCTGGACTCGTTAAACCTAATCAGATGGGGCACAGAGTTGTCTTTCCTGACATTTTTCAGACTCTCTAAACATGAAAAATTCACCGAGTTTACTCGTCTGGACTCATTAAACCTAATCAGACGGGGCATAGAGTTGTCTTTCCTGACATTTTTCAAAATCTCTAAACATGAAAAATTCAACGAGTTTACTCTTCTGGACTCGCTAAACTTAATCAAACGGGGAAAAATTTGGAAAAAGTGGATACTACCTCTGTTACATTTTCAAAAAGGTCGATTTGGCAGCAAAATTCTTGAACATGGCACTTCCCAGAAAACTCTTTCGCAGTTAGCCGAAACCTACCATCCATGAGTATTAGCCTTCATTTCCCAGTGTCCCTACACCGGTAAAATCCTAACACACTCTTTGGTGTTCATCAAGCTCCAGCTGCCTAGTACCCTGCTAGAGTGCCTTCTATTGTTCAAGCAGATCTCGCTATATAATGCTCCTGTGATCAACCAAACCGCTCATTATGCCAGAAATTATTTGTCGTCCGACGTTCCGATTTCCTCTTCACTATCTCAATCATAAACAAAATCAGTTGGTGTCCGTTTTGTGTTGACTGATGTAGGACGCCTCAGTGCCTACCTTTTGACAGATCTCTTCCTATCGACTTCAACATCTTATCTAGGAAGTTGATCCAGAAACCCATCAGTACCTGGATACTTGCAGACATCAGTGGCAGGTAGTCCTGTGTTTGATCAGGGGTCTCCATCATTGGCTCCTGGTCGAATGATTCTACGAGTGTTCGACTTCAACTCATTTTATTCACACTCGCTATATTGTACTGTGCATCTTAGGGACCATCATCATTATCGGTGGCCACCTTCGTGCCTGTTAACAGTTTTCCTTATTGACTGGTAATCAGATGATTTCTCACATGTTCGACGACAACTCCTTCATTCACATGTTGAGAAATATGCAGTTTAAGTGGATCGGCGGTCAAGACCTTGGGGCCAAGGTTAAATCATTAAAGTTGTGTGTCCTTCCCCAAGTTGCGATATTGTTTATGGAGACAGCTTCTTCAGCCTGATCATGTTATGACAGACACTTCCACATTGTGCCTATCGGTGGACAGATTCTTCATATCTCTATTCTAGAGAAATCATGTTGTTTAAGCTACTGAGCATGGGATATGCCCGACTCAAGGCAAATACTATATTTTCTAACATATGTTGTTGTTTTAGGTTTTCCTCAGTCTTTCAATCTCTTTATCTCTACACAAATTATAAAGTATTTCGGCCATCGTCTTCGTCTCTGACCTCACACTTTAGGGGGCATCTGTTACAGGTCAAAATACCTCCTCATCAGCTCAGAGGGGAAGACAAATATGGAAGAAGTGCAAAGACCTAAATTAAACCTATTTCTGCCAGGGTAACGCCTATCTATAACAACACAAGAGCGTTATAACGCAGCTAATCAGTGAATGGGCCGCTTTAGTGGCTAGGGCAATGCTCTGTTTACACTGGAGGGAAGCGTTACCCGTGTTTTAAGTTTGAATCGGGAAAAGCCCATGGAGAATGATTTGAATCTCCGACTTTCCCTCACAAGAGAGTCAGTTCACAAAATAAAGTGCAGAGCATCAGTTCATTATTGGTCATTGCTATAACAAGACTAAACTCCAAAGGAGACAAAATCATAGAGATTAAAGAAACATCTATTTTTTTTCCATTCCAAACTAGTGGAAAGAGAAGGGCAACAATGGCTTTCTCCCTCTCCTATAAGAAGGAGCTGAAGGCTCTTAATTGAAGGTCGAAGGATTACTAAAGATTGTGGCATACTTGTGGAATAGAGAATAGTGTTGTGTTGTGAAGGCCAAGAGTCAAAGAGGTTCCTAGAGAGCTTGTTGACTTGGACTTCTTCACTTAAGAGATAAGAGAGATTGGGAGACTGAGGAGGGCTTGGTACAACCGACGGTTGTAATCCTCCTTCTTTCAAAATTAATAGAACTGTGTTCGTTTTGTCCTTTCAATGCTTAATATTTTCATTATTGTTTGAACATTTACATAGTATGATATGAATGGCTCAGATGTGTAGAAGTGAGTAGTTCATTATATATTGACTTGATTGATAGGATATATGTTATGTTAGGAATTACACGGGTGCTTTCACTGGTTGCAGGACTAAGATTTGGAGCCGGTGAAGAAGGAATCTTGCTTCACTGCCTAGCGCTCTCCAAGGGACTCCAAGATTGTCAAAGAGTTAATTCTATATCGCATTCCATTCAATTATCTTAAGTAAATATGAACATGCTCATGTCATCTTTGTGAACAGCACAGCTAATCTTACTATCTGCCTCGGGCACCAGAAAGCCCTGAGAGGGATATTCGAAAACCAACAACCCAAGCAGTTTACCCTATAGCACCCCTTACATCGAACCCATGCATTCAAACCACATACACCTTGTGGCCATTACATTGACACCCAATGTTTGGATAAGGGGGCACCCATATTTGAGAGACCAAGAGAAGAAATTCTCCACAACTCTCCTAGTGTATCTAGTTGTGTCGAATCTAGTATCCTTATTCTTCCCCATTTAGAATAACCTCTAGAGTCCCATATCACTTCAAAGCACTATAGGGATGATACCCCTTATCATCCCTTCATCTTACATCAACAAACCAGTCCCCTAGACATTGTTGTTGACCAACCTGTGGGTTTTCTGGGAGAGCACCAGTTCATTATCTCCAAACCCACTCTTTGGGATAGTGACACCATGTATGCTAACCCAGAAACTTAAGTCCATTTTCTTCATATATGCAGTACCCACAGAGATTATTAATCCTCCATTCCCTTTCTCAAACTGCATAACCATAACGAAAATAAATGGCATCATAAAAATGTGTTTAGATTCCCTCTTTCTAAATACATTTTGGCATGACCATAACATGCCTGAGGGCATCTATGCCCCTCAACCATAAAAATCCTGGCTTTTAGCCAAAAAAAGCTCTGAAACCCCCTTTCTCTAACAGGTCACACTTTTCTGGTCATTTACTGGGACATGTTTCATTTTTCTGCCAGTACCTGCTACCCAGATTGCAGAACATACCCCAAAAAGTGCGACCTGGCCTGTTCATGAGCTCTGGGTACCTAAACTGAAATTTTGATCCCCTTAATTGAAAGAGTATGGTTAGGCCTCTTACCTGCAATTGACCAATCTCGATTCCAATGGTCAGTTTTTCTGCTACGATCGCCGCAAGATTTAGGGCCTCCTCTCCTCTCTACATTCACCACAGCTACACTTGAAAATGAGTGAATTTGGAGGGAAAGTGCCTTATTAAAAGAGAAACCATAGATTTTTCTTTCGCCCACTGTGGCCAAACCGTTGCTCAGTTTGAAAAATCGTCCATACCGTTGGAAAGCTCTCACCGAGCTCTAAAATGGGTATCTATTAGTGTTTTGTGATTTGATACTTCACCAAGACACATTTTTTCCAAAATCGAATTTCTTTACTTGCAACACTTATGCTTGGGGCACCATTTTGCCTCTATAATTTTCCTTTCTCGCGTCAAATTTCATCATGAGTAACCATCTTATACTCATGTTTTTATGGTCCCCACTGGACCTTTTCTGTGTGGCGGCATCATCGAGTTTCCCTTGTTTAGAGCATTCGATTTGAGTCATCATTATATCCATGGAGTCTATCCTGAGTCCCTTTCTATCCCGCTATAGTCCTCCATCCTTCGTTGCTTGGTTCCTCTCTCGTGTCACACATTATGGCCTTCAGTCCTACTTTCCCTTGTCTCGTTTGATATTGTGTCAGTTGCTGCCAGGTCATCCATGCCCTTTATGCTCTAACAAGGTAAGTCTTTCGTCCGCTACCTAGTACCCTCCATTCCATCATCATCCCTGGTGTCAGTCTATCATTCTCTCTACTATTATCTCTCATACCTTAGTTTTGGATCCCTTATTGCCTCACCTATGGCAGACCTCCTTCTGTCAACATCAGATCATTCATTCCAGAAGATAGGTCTAGAGGGAACTGTACCTTGGTTCTAGCTTCCACTCTTGTTCGGTGCCTCATATCAGGAAAAGAGACTCCTTATTCCCTTTTGACTTGATTTTTTCTCATCTCCAGCTCCTTACGGCATGATCGAGATCCATATACTTTATGGTTCAGTGATGCAGCAGATTGTACTAGTGATTCGCGGGTGTGTGAGATGTTTCAGACCTCATGGTAGCCCTTTAGATAGCCCCCTAGGTAGACCTCATGGTAGCCCCTTAGGTATCCCCCTAGGTAGACCTCATGGTAGCCTCTTAGGTAGCCCCCTAGGTAGCCCCCTAGGTAGACATCATGGTAGCCCCCTAAGTAGACCTCATGGTAGACCTCATGGTAGCCCCGTAGGTAGCCCCCTAGGTAGACCTCATGGTAGCCCCTTAGGTAGCCCCCTAAGTATCCCCCTAGGTAGACCTCATGGTATCCCCTTAGGCGGCCCTCTAGGTAGACCTCATGTGGCCCTTTAGGTAGCCCCCCACATGCCCGGATGACTTCTTCATTACAGCCTTTGATGTAACTCCAGATATTTGATGGTTTCAGCCTCAGCCACTTGCAATGCCTTTTAGTTTGCATGTATCATTCATGGTACACCTCATTACATCCTTCGATGTAGCTCTAGAGATTTGATGGTTTCGGCCCCAGCCTCTTGTAGCACCTTTTATTTTGCATGTATCATTCAGGTAGACCTCATGGTAGCCCCTTAGGTAGCCCCCTAGGTAGATCTCATGTTGCCCTTTAGGTAGCCCCCCACATGCTTGTATGACCTCTTCAGTATAGCCTTCGATGTAGCTCCAGAGATTTGATGGTTTTGGCCTTAGCCGCTTGCAGCGCCTTTTAGTTTGCATGTATCATTCAGATTTTTAGAGCCCTCCCCTGTTTACAGGGCCTCTTTGGTTGTACTTATATATCATGTACAAAGATATTATTGTATAAGTCCTAGCTGTTATCCCAGGCACAGTATGTACGTGTGATCCATTATCATGTTTTTATCTGGCTCATGTTCATGCCAGCATGTACTATATAGTTCAGTCCCTTGTTTACTAGACGCATTATTCTTTGTACTTTGTCTCGGCAGGCATAGGTATGCCTCCCCCGCCTCTTGTAGCACAAGTAGTCACTACCTCTTGTAGCACAGGTACTCACTCATAAAATAGACTTATCGCAACTGTAAGTCTTGCCTCCTCAAGGTCTTTTCCTTTAGCGCTTTGGTCTACCTTATATTTCTCTCTCTCTCACTTCCCCTTCGGTGTCTAGTGATTCAGTTCTTACAACATACTCCGTTCATACGATTAGCTCCTAACGCTCGCACACTGGGGGGAAATATGTTACACCAATTTTTGGTCATCTAACCTATTACTATTATATGGACCAAAGTGCACCATGTAAGACCAATTTTACCCTAAGTAAAATTTCTTTCACTATGAAAAATAACTTAGTAATCCTTAATTTATTAAGTTGTTTATGGTCTAAATAGGAAACCTCATCAGGAAATATTGAATAAATCCACATTTTTTTATTTTCCTCGAGGAATAATTAGTTAAACAATAGTTTAATTAATATTTCTGGTCATATTTAACCCAAAATAGGAAAATTAATTAAATAAATCATTATTTATCTTATTATTTTCTATGAATAATTATTTAAACCTTATTTAAATAATATTCCTTGTGAAATTTGACTAAATCATTTATAAATAATATTAATTATTACTCAACCACATCCTTAAAATAATAAATAAATCATTTATTTATTATTTACAAATAAATTGATTTGACCAAATTCAAATTTTTTTCCCTCCAACAAATATAATAAAATATTCCATAAAATTTGGATCTAGATTTGGTTAATAATATTTTAATTATGCACCAATATCTAGACTAACTCAATATTTTGTTATAAATAGAAGGGTTTTTCCATTCACTCATTACCTTTTGTTGCCTAAAGATCATTGTGGATCTATACTTTTGGTCTGACTTTGATCCTCCATCATTGTCATATTTTGCTACCATTTTTCTTGTGAGCTCTCTTTGTGTTCCATTTTTTTTTTCTGGGTTTTCTACACCGTCAAGAGAGAGACATAAAATAACCCATCCCATTGACGGGGACTGGTAACATCTTTCTATGTTCCCTTCCCAGGTGTCAAAAATAAAATAAAAAATCTATAAAAATATTCTTGTCTTGTGTATTGGATGCATGGAGCAAATCTTGCTTTTATTTACTGCTTAATGTCTTTTACTACATAGATCTAGATTTTTTAGCATTTATCTTGGTCAACTAATTGCATATCTAAAGAAATTGGAAGCCATATTTGATGTTAGGGTTGTTTTTTATGCACAGCTAAAGTGAGTTTTTTTCATACACTTGTGATTAGAATTCATACTAAAAACCACCATGCTCCACATAGGCATCAAAAATAAAATCAACTGATAGCATAAACGTGGCAATATGAATGAATTAATAAGTCATCAATGAGGCTCAACAATTTGTAGCATATCGTATCAGCAACTCAAATCCCAATCAACAAATAACATAAATGAACACATCAGTAACTTGGTCCAAAAACATGTGCAACAATGTATTCTCGCCATGTATGAGCAGCAATATAAATCATTATCACTCAACCATATGAATGCATAATATCCAACACATCATAGGCAGTATCATATTCTCTCTCCATGCAACAACAACATCACAACTCAGTCATCCAAATACATATCAATAGCAACATGATACATATAGAATATAAAACATGAGCAATAAAGTGCATCCTCTAGATGAGCGAACTCTAAACACATCATTCGATCTCCATAGCAACAACACATGAGATATATCTAGCAATATCAATATAAACACTATTCCATGCTACCATATCACCACATCCTACTAGCAACATATATGGCAGCAACATCAAAGCTAACTCAACAAATTTTTTGCAACATACTCATGTCAAGTAAGCACAACAAACTCCTCCATAGTGAGCACAATTCCAACCATCTACAAAACCAATAGGAAGAAAAAATCCCCCCCCCCCCCCTGAATGTGTGATCCTCTATCACATCATAACCATGTGCATACAACTACTCCAAATTCATCAGTAACAAGTATAGGTTGATCCGACTAATGTAAAATGGGAATACGAATAGATCAGTAATAAAAATAACACTTCAAACCTCATAAAATCCCCCTGAACACATGGTTTTCCTATAATATGCAAATTTTCCTTTATGCACTCTTTCCGATATGGTTGCACCTACAAAGATCTGCATGTTACTCACGATGCAACCATATGCTCCCCTTAAGAACATGAAAGCCTTTTTTTTAATGGGATTTCCTTTATGCTCTTTTCTCCTCCAAACTTTCATATGTTGATCCTCCATTTTTTTTTGTGGTTGGACTTGCATGTTCTTATTTCTTTGATTGGATCTCCTAAAATACATTTGAAACTTACAATCCTTGGCCTTATGGCCAATATGCTCGCACACAAAACATATTATGTGACCAAGGAACTGAGGAAAAGACTGATATTTTCTGCTGAATTGATTAGTATTCCTTGCATGAACCCTACAGTCAATAGCCCTATGGCAAAACTCATTGCATGAGAAACAATAACCATAAAAAGTACTATTACACCTGAATGATGGTGATCTTTGTGAAAATGGTCGTCTTCTTTGAATGCATGCTTTTGGTTGTTTCTACTTTGGATGTTTCTTTTGTTGAGAGGGTTTGTTCTCTCCATTATTTCAATTTGCTACTATATTCCCATGGTTTCGATGACTAAATAATTTGACATTCCTTGGCTTTATTTTGGCTTCTCTTATTTTCTTATTCCTTTGGTTCTTGAAAAGCTGTTGATTTTGTTGATAGATCTCCTTTTTCTTACTGCTACTAACTGCTCCAACAATTTTTTATTTTCTTGTAGATACTTGAGCGCAAGATTTAAACCTCTATAATTCTTGCCTTGCAAAAATTTCTTCAACCTTCAATTTAAGACACTCATCCTCTAGCTACTTGTATTTCTTCCTCATTCCATTTTCGATGTTTCTTCCTTCTTCCAGCTAAGTTTCATATCTGAAATTTCTTCTTTGAAGGCACACTCCTTTTCATCAAAAATTTGCAATAACATTTGTTGATCTTTATTTCCAATCGCGAGCCTTTTAATTTTTTCTTCTAAGGCTTTTATACTGAATTTCTCTTCATCTTTCCTACTAATATCTTTTTGTTGTCCCTCTAGATCAATTTTTGAGTCACCACTACTATCACTAGTGCTTTCGTCTTGTGAGATATTGGTGCTACTATCTTCTTCTTTTGAGGATACTGAATTTGTCACTGCCATAAGAGTAGAATCCTTTGCGTTTTTCTCCACTACTTAATTATACAATTTTCTTCCATAATACAAATTCTGCAACTTGTCCAACATTTCTTTTGCAGTCTCACAGTGTTTCACAAACAAATTATTAGATCTTGAAATTACATGCATAATAATCTCTTTAGCTTTATCATTAAATTAATCCTTAACTCCATATTCAACTGATAGCATAATATTTTCATCAAGGGATAGGGAATATGAATCCAATTTTATTCTCCAAGTTGAAAATTTACCTTCGTGAAGAATTGGGACTCATTGTCGATTCATTTTCAAAAAGTTTGCAATTTTTTTTCCAAAACTCCTTAGATATACTCTCCAAAAATCAAGCTGCTATCGAGATACCTACTCTGCTACTGATTGTTGGAAACTATATCACTACTGAGGGGGGGGGGGGGGTGAATCAGCAGTGAAGTCACTTATAAATTTTCTTCAATTAATTAAACCTTTAAACATTGCATGTTGAAACACATAAGTAGAGATCAGAGCATCAAAAATAAACATGAAAGCATGAAATAATTCAACACAAACATTACATAAAGTAATCTAATAAATACATCACTAAAATGCTCTCTGCAATAATAAATCTCCTCACAAACAACTGCTACACACAACCAATAATATGGAGAATAAATAAGTTGTTGTCAATCACCAAATATATCTACAATCAAATTCTATTTCATCTCCTTGCTCAATGCATAAAATGTTGGCTGAAACATACTCCTCCTATATGTTGCTACACCTGCAAACTGCTTGAAAATATGAAACACAACCCTCACATAGCTTGCACACCCTCTACTGCACTCTCACTCTCACTCAAGACATAACTCATCCAACCAATTTTTTATTTTATCTATTTATTTATTTTAACTTGATAACAAATTATCCTCATCAATATTGAATCTAATACCAAGGGAAAATACTAAGGTAATTCTAATACCAAGTGTAAATACTAGGGTAATATTGTGCAAGCCAAAATACCAAATGTGAATACCATGGTAATACCAATACCAAGGGCACCTGTACCATGGTAATACCAACACTAAGGGAAACTATACAATTATCAAAGCAACAAGCCAAAATACCACGTGTGAATACCATGGCAATACCAATACCAAGGGAACTTGTACCATGGTAATACCAATAGCAAGTGCACCTGTACCATGGTAATACTAATTAGATTCCATACCAAATACCATGGGAACAATCCTTGGTAACGCTGTATAACCAAACAATCATATGCATAACCAATGCATAGCAAAACACCTTTAGGACATGTAGAAACATCATTAAGCCATCAAGTAGTCTCCAATACTTGTAGAAACATATCCAACACATGTAGAAACATATCTAATGCTTCCAACACTTGTAGAAGCATCTCCCACACATTGAGTAACATCTCCAACACCTACAATAGTAGCATCAAGTCACCAAACTACCTCCAACACTTATAGAGGAACCTCCAATACTTGTAAAAACATCAACCTTTAACAAGCCATCATAACATTCCCTGCAACCATATCTACTCAACCTCCAAGTATTGCACTAAGTCATTTCATAACCAAGTTGACATAAATTCCAACCAACAATACAAACAAACTGACCACTCGTACACCCCAACACTCATCACACTCATCATGAGGAGGAGTATCAACATCATCAGATGGACATAAGACATATGACAAGAAGCACCATGATCCTATTAAAATCAATGCCAACACTACAATTCCACCAGAAATAATAAGCAATTATGCAAAGGATATCCAACCAAGTTCTTACTCATCTTTATGAGTATATATACATTGGAGAAATGGTTGGATTGGTCATACCCACTTCCATGTAATAATTTTTTAGGTTTACCTTATACATTCACTTTATTACATATATTTACTTAATATCTTATATTACAACATGATGATGATCTCCCCCCACATAAAATCCTTGTTCATGTTGAGCAAGTGTGTAGAAACATCTCGAGTCTCTACTCTTGTAGAAGTATCTTTATTTTGCATCAACCATGAATAAAATTATACATAGTTAACTTAGACACAATATCCGCAAATTATATAAGAATATACACACATAAAAGGTTTTATTATTACTTATTACTCTTTAGCCTCCATTTTTGATCTAGTATGTTATTTTGTAGTCAGTAAGTCTCCAACACTGAAGCTACCACACCCAAAAAGGTCCTCTTGAATCTCTTGGAACACTATCATGCCCTCAGAGTGGTGCTTAGCCCATGTTGTGCTCATATTTCCCCTACACAACACTTTACAATGGATTCCATACCTGAAACAACCTACCATCTATTTCTTTTTGGCTTCTGAGGTTACAACCCAATAAACTATTCTACTAGTCTCATAGTAGGGGGTGTAACTAATTCGATCTTCTAGTGTCATCATCTTGTCCTTTAAGCTCATTATGTGTTGTGTGTGTGTGTGTGTGTGTGTGCTTGTGTGCATGTGTGTGTGCCTATGTCTGTGTGTGTTTATGTTCATCTAACATTTCTTTCTTGAATGTTTTCTTCTCTGGGAATCAATAGTGAGAGTAATTTTTCTAATCAAATATTCTATTGACTATTGAAAAATTTTCTCAATTGGTTTTCAATTTTTCAATCAAGTTATCTCTACTCATTTGAACTCTTCTCTAATTATTTGTGAATTCTTTGATGATATTGATCATGGATTCATGTGTGTAATCTACATATAACATGAAGAATAACTTTGATTGAGTCAACTCTAATTTGTGATCAAGAATTGACTCACAATCACATGTCATCATATGTTTATCAACTAATGTCGACGTGTAACTAATCCCATCAGCTTGAAATTTACTTAGATTACATGGTATAAGACTCATGTTTATTCCTCTCCCTTTAACTCAACTTTACAATGGATGTGCTCAATTGGAATGACACAATGAAATTATTATTATTTTTTTACTAATAAAACTATTAAGAGAGACTTTGTTCTATTAACATCCTTCATGTGGCTTCTTCTTTTACATATAACTCCATATTCCTTTTTATATTGTTTCATACTCCAAAAATATTTATGTCTCAATGTCATTCAATTCGTCAGAAAATCATTTAGGTAATAGGCTATAATATTGAAAAAAATATGAAGATCGATCTCTAGTCTACATTACTAATTTCAACTATCATTTTTTTTTTCTAACTCTACAATTGTAAAATAATACTTTTTATCTGATTCTCTTCTTTGTTGAACATAATTTTTTTAATAGTAATAGATAAATTATATTATAAAGTATGTGCAAAAATATAGTAGGGTTACATATTAGAGCCTATAATACAACCACTTTCCAAAATTTTCTATAGAAGTATTGTACTTGACATATTTTCTTATTTAGGACCAAAATAGAAAAAAATAGGGAGGTCTATAGGTAAAATCCTTATAAAAAACTGTAATATTTCCAAATGGGAAAAGCAGGAATATAGTGCAAAACCATGGAATAGAAGTGTAAAAAATTAGATCAAAACAAGAGACTAATATGGAGACCTTCCATTCATCATAACAGTAGCATGTATATGTAAAATAATGGGCCACAAAATGCACAACAAGATATAACAAGCCTCCAATGGACAAAACCCTCAAAAGAGGTGCTACTACTATATATCAAAATGTCCGAAGACTTCTACAGTGCAGTCATAAAGTGCACTGTTACAACATATGAACATACAAATATCTAGGGTTGTTATATGCCTCAAAATATACATCAAATGTAGATCAAGGCTCTATACAACCTTCAGAAAAGAACCCCCAAATGGTTTGCAACAATACACCATTGTAAAAGATCTGAATCAAAGCCTTAGGGATGAAGATTCACTGCAATAATAGATCTGGAAATTTTTGGCTAATCTGATATAACAAATAATGCAGCATCCTCCAATAGACCTCCTAGATGAAAGGAAGATCCATTCTCTAGAAAACCTCCTCTCCAAATGGTGTACTAAAACCACCCTACAACTACTCCCTAAAAATAATGCAGATCTGGAATGAAACTGTGATGTAGGGGTAAATAAACATGTTGCTTGATGCCAAGATATGAAAATAGGCTCAAGGGCCTTCCTTACTATCCTCCCAATGGAAAGGAACCCTTATCCACTGAAAATAATCACTGAAGTGACCCAAATATGTTATCTACTCCTCCAACTTGCAACACAACTCAACCCTCAACATGATCTGCACTGTAGTTGTAAGATGAAGCTTGGCCTAAAGCCTGAATGTGGAAGTGAAGTACAATGCTCTTCCAAGAGGCCTCTCAAGGAAAGAGGTGGGATTCCTGATCAGGAACACCAAGTGCTAAACAACACTTGCAATCTTAGCTAAACAACCAAAGAAAGCTATATGTCTAAACAGACCATATATTCAGAAATATGATAAACCAGCACATAATGAATATAGCTGCCATCCTCTTCCATTTATAAGAAATGAGCTTCCAAACCCTAAGACCATTTCATTTATGACACTACTTCCATGCAAGGTATCTCCATCTAAAACTGTGTTGCCCCTCATTGAATGCCACTCCTCCATGACAGCGATGTTGATTTGGTCAAAGTTGACCCATTCAAGATGTTCTAGCCCCTTTTCACACCTAAGGGTGCTCAATTAAGCTGCCAAGATGTCTTATTTTCACATTGGAATTAATTTATTCATTATTTAGGATACTTATGGACCTCCATTGTCCTTTTATTCATAAAACAAGACAACAAAACAAAATTTAATATTCCAACTAGCTCATGCCTAATTGGGAATATTACAAAAACACCCAATTACTTACAACATTTTTTATGCATACCAAGATTTAATTTATATTAATTTCATTAAAAATATTAAAAATAGTTATGTTTTCCAGAGAGGTAACGAAATTTAGATTAGGCAGGGCTACAAGGGGTGATCAAACCAAGTTTATCGTGCAAGTTGTAAAAAAAACTAGATATGCTTCCTCATGTTGCAATCTCTCCAACTCTATTCTCAAACTAAAAAATTCATCATTTTCCCTAGGGATAAAGTGTTGGTTTTCTATCAACATTTCCATTGTTTACATGAGTTGAGTAGCCAACTAGTTCGTACACAAAATCAAATCCATGAGATGATCCTAGAGTTCAGCCACGCTAACATCAAAAGCATGTGTTGTCCATGTTTGACTATGATAATGAGGATATATGACTAAATATAGGGGGCTATTCTATCTTCAAATATTTCCTACATGCAATTTAGAACTGAATTTCCATAACAAAAGTTGTTGTTGAACTTCGATTCTCCAATTATTGAAATTGAAATAGGCGATGATCATAAAAGGAGAGAACTCCATGTGGGAAAGTTATTGACTCCTAACATTCTTTAAATTACACTTAAATCTAAGTGAACCAAATAGATTATCCATGGGTCTCACAAAGGTGAAAATAGATGGCCCAACTAGTTTCTTGATGGTGAATTTAAGACTCTCTTTCCTATACGTTTGAATTAAAGCCAAACTTATATTGATCTCACCATTGTCCTTTCCCATGGGTTTTTTTAGACTCCTGTAATTCACAGTATCACAATGTGACTGATTATTTCCCAGATCTTTCATATTGAAAATAATATTCCATGGTTGTCATTTATTTCCAGAAAAGGAAGGGAAATCCGAACTATCAAGAGCTTCAAAGGAATCAATCTTCCTTTTCAATTCTGTAGAAGGAGGAAAGTGTTGCCGAAACGTGTAATGGTGAGAAAAAACCATTTTCTACCCTCATTCATCTCATTTACCCTCTTTTTCCCTTCATTTTTCCATTTTCTAAAGTCCCATGCTTCATTTCTTTCAAAATCCCTTTTAACTATTAAAATTCAAGTTTTATAGTTAAAAAAGTAGCTCTGCCCACCCACTAATAGCCATATCATTTTCCCATTTAAACTTATCGTATATTTCCCTATTCACATCTCTGCCCTCCACTTACGCTTCTTGATATATATATATATATATATATATATATATATATATATATATATATATATACAGCATAGGCCACATAAGTCTTTCCTTACCCCTTCCTTGCTTGTTTCCCGTCGGCACTTCGCAACAATCCTAGCCACATTCCATCTCCCACTTCATAACTCCGCCGACGCGATATAGTGGGACCCTTCCCACCATGTCACCCTTTCCCCACTGCCCATTGCACATCGTAATCGACATTGTTTATATTTACATGTTAACACATTGCAAGTCAATTGGTTTAAGTGACGATGCCATAAGTTATTCGTTGCGGTGTGTGATAAACCTAATGTTGCGGTGTGAAATAAACCTAATTTTGTGGTGCGTAGTAAACCTTAAATGTTTTGATGTGAAAAAATTGTGATATGGGTGGGACCCAATCACATATCGCAATTCGCAGGTCGAAGAGAATAAGCGGTAAAAGAGAAGTTAAAAACAGCAAAGTGCAAAATGCAATGTAGTTCAAAGCAAAAGCATAAAGATTTCCGAGTCTGGGCATATGAGGTTTGTGCGTTGTTTTATGAAGAAAGAGCTAACATGGCAGAAGGGCCTGAGTAGCACCCAACAAGGAGAAAAAGGCAGAGTAATGTTGAACGTCACGGTAGTAAGGAGATAGACAGAAAATTTCGAGTCAAGAAAAGGCGTTTGCAAAAAACTATTATGTTATAACAACAAGAATGGAAAAGGTACTAAACACAGCCAACACAGCCATAAAAATTGGTAAATCAGCTAGCGTAGCACCAGATTTAATTATCCAGCAACGGTTTTCTAAAGAAGCAGAGCCACATGACAATTTTTTTTATCATTGCCTCTTCGGCATCACTCAAGCTAGATTATGATCACTCTGCAATTAATAACGGATTGCTAAGGCCACTATCATGGCCATACTTATCTTATCAATGCCTGCATGTTTCCACTTGTCCAACTTTACGCTTGAATGTAATTAATGATAATCACTACCATAGGTAGAGTAATCGACTTAAGTTTTATTTAAATACTGCATGCATTTGTAGTAGATAAAAGAGCCCGAAAGGGGAAAACCATTGTAAGGTCTCATCTGGTTCTAAACACTCTGTTGGATGAATGAAATGACATTGTTATTTCTAGATTCCTGTGTTATGATCTGTGGTGAAGTACTCATTTTCCTATAATCTATCATCTCTAGTTTCACATATTATTTTCTTTCTTTACTAAGGATGAGAAATGTTTGTGTGGGATTTACCATGGGGTACCTTGCTCGGTCTCGAAACAGTACATTATGTTTTCCTCTGGGATTTGAATGCAAAATTTAGAGATGGTATGCTTTGCATTCACAATGAAGCTTAATCTCCACCTCCTTTCAATTTCACAAGCTGTAGAGATACATTGACATGGCTATCTTGCCTGGTCTCACATGATTCAGTTATTCATCCATCTGAATTTTGTTATACCTATTTGACTCCATAGCCCAATGGCCCTCTTCTGTTGTCTCAACCACAAATTCTGAAACAAACCCCTTTGCACTAATGGCTACCCTAAAATTCCAAATCAAAAAAGTTATATCTTATAGAGAGATCCCTCTCAGGGTCTAAGAGGGCTGGATCATAGGCCCAAAGCGATTCTGATGTTGGCCCTCCTGTCTTTAGCCTTTGGAATTATGGGGAGATAACATAATGGCGACCATACTAGGGACGAAATTTATCTTCCTCAAAAATTGCATCAAATTTCAGATTTGATCGTTGATGGTGGACAGTGACCAAACACAATAAGGTTGAATTATTCACCTGGCGACTCCATGATCCAAAGAACCCATCTTTTGAGCATTCATGGTGACTCCACAACATGCTAACCAGAGTTTCTACTGAACAAGATGACTAGTTTTTTGGAAAAAAATTTATCTCATGAATATTTAAATGCATTCAGGAGTCATTTATCATAATTTGAGCTTGATGGAGATTTTCTAGTGTTTTCCTTTCTCATTTTGAAATGAAGAAAATTTGCTCCTGAAGCTAAAACATGTTTTTTGGACGTATTCATTGAGCGATATGAAAAGGGCATTGAACTTTTGAATTCTCAAATTGAGTCATATAATTTCCAAGACCCTAAAGAATTCTTGGAAAATCTTCCTTCTCCAAAGCAAGAGGAAATTGTACTACCTCTTGAATTACATGTTGAAGATGATTATGCTTTCAAGTACAAAACAAAATATGTTGTTTCAAGGTTTAATACCGAGGATGCAACTTATCAACTATTCATTGAAGGCCTGGAAGAAAATATCATAAATCATGCTTTTATCGATCCTATAGCAGATTATATGGAGGTTATTTTTAGCTCAAGCTTTCAAACATGTATTCTCTATAAGGATCAAATGCATCAAAAGTTTCCATTACCTATTACCACCTTGATTATCTAGACACATAATCAAGTTGTATTCCTAATTTTCCTGACAAGGAGTCAAGTTGTCCATTTGTTTTTGCTGCTACTTGACTGGCTTCACTAGCATTATTGTATCATTTATAAAATCAATAATTTCAGTAGATTAGGGTAGGTAGGTGTGCAAATAAGCTCAATACTCTAAGCATTTTTTCAGTTTTATTTCCATAGTGTTGTTTTGTTTTCAAATTGCTTTCTAGATTTTAGTTCATGTGTGTCCCAGACTATAGGTTGCAGAGAGTGTTGATTTTAACTTAAATATTTTTAGCCACAGATGTTTGGTAGCATATTAAGTTTCATATTTGAGATCATCCCAATGGATCAGACCACTAGTCTATGATGTTATTGACACCTCCTGAAGGAGTTGTCATCCCTAGCTAGAGCCACTGTTAGACTCCTGTAATTCACAATATCAAAAGGTGACTAATTATTTCCCAGATCTTTCATATTGAAAATAATATTCCATGGCTGTCATTTATTTCCAGAAAATGGAAGGGAAATCTAGACTGTCAAGAGCTTCAAAGGAATCAATTTTCCTTTTCATTTCAGTAGAAGGAGGAAAGTGTTCCCAAAAAGCGTAATGGTGAGAAAAATTCATTTTCTTCCCTCATTCATTTCATTTACCCTCTTTCTCCCTTCATTTTTCCATTTTCTAAAGTCTGACGCTTAATTTCTTTCAAAACCCCTTTTAACTATTAAAATTCAAGTTTTATAGTTAAAAAAGTAGCTGCACCCACCCACTAATAGCCATATCATTTTCCCATTTAAACTTACCGTATATTTCCCTATTCGCAACTCCACCCCCCACTTAGGCCGCTTGATATATATCTATATATATATATATATATATATACAGCATAGACCACATAATTCTTTCCTTACCCCTTCCTTTTTTGTTTCGTGTCAGCACTTCGCAAAAATCCTAGCCACATTCCATCTACCACTTTATAAATTCATCAATGCAATATAGTGGAACCTTCCTGCCATGTCACCCTTTCCCCACCGCCCATTGCACATCGTAATCGGCATTGTTTATATTTACATGTTAACAAACCATAGGTCAATTGGTTTAAGTGGCAATGCGATAATTTATTCGTTGCGGTATGAGATAAACCTAATGTTGCAGTGTGGGATAAATCTAATGTTGCAGTGTGTGGTAAAACTAATGTTGTGGTTCACAGTAAACCTTAAAGGTTGCGATGTGTGCGATTTACGATATGGGTGGGACCCAATCACATATCGCAGTTCACAGGTCCGGGAGAATAAGTGGTAAAAGAGAAGTTAAAAACAGTGGAGTGCGAAGTGTGTTGTAGTTCTATTGAGATTCAACAAGATGATGAGCTTAGTGAAAATCAGTCACCTTCACTAAGTGGGCCCGCAGGCTATTTTTAGGTGTAAGTCTATTTTTAGACTATGTCTATTTTTAGACATGGTGATCATATTTCAGAAGTTGCAGGATGTTATTTGTGGATGGTTGGTCAAGTTGCAAAAATAGATGAAATTCTATTTTTAGAATATTGGGCGAAGTCTATTTATAGATCATCGATCTAAAAATAGAAGTGTCGATTATTATTAGCTCTTAATAATAATCCGATAATAAATAGCAACTTATTCTCTTGGAGCACTTTATTTCAATATAAATATTTGTCAAATCAGTGGGCTGAAGGAATTACGAAATTCCTAGGGTTTACTGGTGGTTCATGCATGGAGGACTTAGTTAGAAATGAAGTGGCAAAGTTATGACATAGTTGGAAGAGTAGTTCATGGAGTTGTTATTCAGTTTAACTCAGTTGAGCTAGTTGTATCTAGTCTAACTGAATGATACACTAGTGAGAGTGGAGTGAATTAATTAGTTAATTACTTCACAAATAATAACTCATTAATCAACTGAACAATGCAACAGTTAACTACAGTGCATGTTAGTTCCAGTGGAGACCCAGTGGAGAGATAGGTGAAAGGGCAAGATGGACTATCTATTGTGACTATAGTGATGCACTGATTGCATCACACACACATTGGAGTTGCCAATGAGGATTGCGCAGTGCAAGAAAGGTTAATTCGAATTCATTTAGAGCTATTCTTCAGTAGGGATTGGGCAGTGAAGTACCATGGATGGCTCTTCATTGAAGAATTAAGATGAAGAGAATTTTTCTTTGCCTGTGAAAGAAATGAAAGGGAAAGGGAAGAAATTCCCTTAAAAATGTGAAGCTAAAGGCAAGAAGCAGGATTTTTCCAAGGTGAAGTGTTTTCACTATCACGAACATGGGCATTTCGCCACTAACTGCCCACAGAAGAAGAACAACAAGAAGGTTGTTGGAGCTGTAGCTGGAGAGGCCTTAGCTTCACAATTTTGAACTTGATTTCTCTTTGATCGCATGCTTGGTTTCAAGCTCAATGGGATCGGTGTGTATCTTGATAGTGGTGCGTATTTCCATATGACGAGAGACAAGGAGTTGTTTAGTGACTTGGAGGAGAAGGACCTTCAAATGCATATAGAGATGGGCGACGATGGTCGATACAGTGCGACCGGAATTGGGTCCATTACCTTTGAGATGGAGTCAGGTAATCCATTTATGTTGAAAGATGTTATGCATGTTCCAGGTCTGAAGAAGAACTTGGTCTCGGTCACAATGTTGCAAGACAAAGTTTATGACATTGTTTTTAGCGGTGGAAAAGATTTCCTACGACATAAAACAACAGTTCAAACCAAGAGGATAGAGATTCGAGTTAAGAATCTCTACAAGCTAGAGGTAGATGGCTGCGCTGTAATGATGGGCAAAGCAGAAGAAGTTGTGAGCCGGGATGAGGGAGAATTATGGCACAGGAGATTGGGGCATCTTCACCATGGCGCTTTGAAGGTTTTGCAGCATATTTCTACTGGACTTCCCAACGGTACTCTTGCGTAGTCAGATCAGTTCAAGGGATTTACTATGGGTAATTTTGTGAAGACCACCTTTCGTGAGAAGGAGAACCGTGCTTCGGTGATCCTGGAGAGAATTCACACAGACGTGTGTGGATCTTTCTCGGTTGCTTCAATAGCAAAACAGGTATTATGTTATATTTTTTGATGACTATTCTCATATATGTTGGATATTCTTCATGCAGAAGAAGAGCGTAACATTCTCAAATTTCTGTGAGTTTAAATCATTGGTGGAGAAGGAGGCGGGGAAGCAAGTGAAGGCTCTATGGAGCGATAATGGTGGTGAATACATCTCAGGTGAATTCAAAGAAATCTGTAGAAAAGTAGGAATTCAAAGAGAACTCATAGTGCCTCATAACCCATAGCAGAATGGGGTCGCTGAGAGGAAGAAAAAAATGATCGTGGGTGCTGCACGAGCGATGCTACATGACTAGGGCCTACCGATGCACTTGTGGGCGGAAGCATGCAACACTGCAGTTTATGTGCAAAACTATTGTCCTCATAGAGTACTTGGCATGAGCACACCTGAAGAAGCTTTTACTAGTAAGAAGCCTGATATTTCTCATTTGAAGATTTTTGGCTCATCTGTTTACATTCATGTGACAAAGGATGCCAGGAAGAAGCTCAAGCCGACTGTAGAAGTTGGGATATTTTTGGGTACACAGAAACACCCCATAATTATCGTGTGTATTTTCCAGACATTCAGATGACTGTGGTGTGACGAGATATAAAATTGAATGAGGTGAAAGCCATGAAGTTGTCGCTTGAGAGGGAGCTACACTTGCACGCAGAGGAGGAACTTCTTGTTCCCAAAGATAAGCCTCTATATGTGGATCATCCACAGGAGGAGATTCATGGAGTGGAGGAGTCCACTCATGTAGAACCAAACATCAGAAAAGGAAAAAAGTGTACCACAGAAGCTGAGAGACTGAAGCTTGATGTGGCACAGAATGTAGGAGTCCCTACATCACAACGCAGACAGAGACAGTCACCTGATCGATTTACTAGATACATGGCTCTTATGAGAAAGTGTATCATGACAGATCCATCTTATTTTGAAGAATCAGTGCAGGAACCCACATGGGTAGATGCCATGGTGGAGGAGTATGACTCCATTGTTAGAAACGATGCTTGGGAGATTGTTCCAAGGCCGATTGGTAAATCAGTTGTAGGATCAAGATGGATCTACAAGGTAAAGCAAGTTATTGATGGGAGCGTCGAGATGTATAAGGCAAGATTTTTTGCCAGGGGCTTCTCACAGATCGAGGGGATTGATCATGAAAAAACATGTGCACCTGTCGCATGGTATTCTTCTATAAGGACCATCCTTGCTCTCTCAGCGCAGATGGGTTGGCACATTCAGCAGATGGATGTGAAGACTGCGCTCCTTAATGGGATCATTGAGGAAGAGGTGTACATTGAGCATCCTAAAGGATTTGAGATATTCAACAATGATTCGCATGTGTGCAGACTCAAAAGAGGATTGTATGGGTTGAAGCAAGCACCTCATGCTTGGTACACACGAATCGACAGCTATTTCACTGGACATGACATTGCCAAGAGTGAGGGGGATGCAAACCTGTGCCAAATTGTGGTGGAGGGTAAGTTTTTAATCATTGTTCTTTATGTTGATGATTTAACACTAACAGGTGATGAGTAGTTGATACACTCATGCAAGGCAGATCTTGCAAAAGAGTTGGAGATGAAGGATTTGGGCCTCTTTCATTATTTCCTTGGATTGGAAATATGGTAGCAGGAAGGTGAATTGTTTGTGTCTCAAGGCAAGTATGCCCAGGAGATACTAGAGAAGTTTCACATGCAAGGCTGCAAGCCTATTGACACTCCTCTTCCAGGAAATTTGAGGAAAGAGGATGATACATTGGTAGGGGTAGTGGATGCCACTGTTTATTGACAGTTGGTGGGTTCGCTCATGTATTTAGTTAATACAAGACCGGACATATGCTATGTGGTGAACCAGCTTTCACAAGTGATAGTTAATCCTACCAAGCTAGTTTGGAAGGCAGGAAAGCATGTCCTGAGGTATCTCAGGGGAACATCTGAGTATGTCTTATGGTACAGACAGATGGATGAGGTGAATTTTCATGGCTTCACGGATGCATATTGGGCAGGTAGCCCAACAGACAGAAAGATCACATCAGAAGGGATTTTCAGTATCAGATCTACAACAGTTTCTTGGTACAGTAGGAAACAAAGATCTGTGGCACTCAGTTCAGTGGAAGCAGAATACATGGCAGCAAGTCAAGTTGCATGTGAGGCTATCTGGATAAGGAAGATCCTGGTTGGTTTGTTTGGTTCACATTTTTATCCTACAGTTATACATTGTGATAATCAGATTTGCATTAAACTCTTGATTAATCATGTGTTTCATGATAGATCTAAACATATTGATATCTGGTATCATCGTATCAGAGATTGTGTGTAGCGAAAGAGCATGTTGCTTCAGTACATTCCTACGAAAGATTAGGATGCAAATATTCTGATGAAGGCGCTCAGCAGGAGAAAATTTGAATACCATAGAGGCAGGATCAAGGTGAAGGATAATCCCTATCTTGTTGAGAGGGAGTGTTGAGATTCAACAAGATGATGAGGTTAGTGAAAATCAGTCACCTTCACTAAGTGGGCCCGTAGGCTATTTTTAGGTGTAAGTCTATTTTTAGAATATGTCTATTTTTAGAGATGGTGATCATATTTTAGAAGTTACAGGATGCTATTTGTGGATGGTTGGTCAAGTTGGAAAAATAGATGAAATTCTATTTTTAGAATATTGGGTGAAGTCTATTTATAAATCGTCGATCTAAAAATAGAAGTGTCGATTATTATTAGCTCTTAATAATAATCCAACAATAAACAACAACTTATTTTCTTGGAGCATTTTATTTCAGTATATAGATTTGTCAAATCAGTGCGTTGAAGGAATTACACAATTCCTAGGGTTTACTAGTGGTTCATGCATGGAGGACTCAATGAGAACTGAAGTGGAAAAGTTATGACACAGTTGGATGAGTAGTTCATGGAGTTGTTATTCAGTTTAACTCAGTTAATGGAGTTAAACTCATTTGAGCTAGTTGTATCTAGCCTAATTGAATGGTATAGTAGTGAGAGTGGAGTGAATTAATTAGTTAATTAATTCACAAATAATAACTCATTAATCAACTAAACAATACAGCAGTTAACTACAGTGCATGTCAGTTCCAGTGGAGACCCAGTGGAGAGATAGGTGAAAGGGAAAGATGGACTATCTGTTGTGACTATAGTGATGCATTGATTGCACCACACACACATTGGAGTGTCCAATGAGGATTGCGCAATGAAAGCAAGGGTAATTCGAATTCATTCAGAGCTATTCTTCAGCAGGGATTGCGCAGTGGAGGCAGGCTATTAGGTGGCAAGAAATCAGTGCATGGATTTGCAGATTTATTCTTATTAGTGTGTGGCGATTGATTGTATTGAGAGCTTTATGTACTAATTTTTGTATGATATTGTTACATGATCTCCATGATAGTTGGGGTTTTCATCTTCAGGGTTTCCCGTTAAACAACTGTGTTATGTGTGATTGTTTTTATTGCTTCATGTTTTTTTAATTGATTTTAATTTCTGCAAAAGATTAACAATGGAAAGATTCTTTATTTAGCAAGAATATAAATATTGCTAGATTAGGAGAATATGGATATATACATGCATCTTGTATATAATTTCTACAAGTTCAAAGAAAAATCATAAATATTTCAAGTCCGCGTGTATGAGTTTTCTGCAATTTTTTATGAAGAAATAACTAACATGGTAGAAGGACCCGGGTAGGACCTGACAAGGAGAAAAAGTCAGAATATTTCTAAACGTCACAGTAGTAAGGAGATAGATAGAAAATTTTGAGTCGGGAAAAGGTGTTTGCACAAAACTATTATGTTATAACAGCAAGAATGGAAAAAGGCAGTAAACGCAGCTAGCACAGCCATCGGACTTGCTAAATCAACTAGTGTAGCACCAGATTTAATTATCCAACAACGGTTTTCTGAAGAAGCAAAGCTAGATGTTAGTTTTCTTTTATCATTGCCTCTTCGGCATCACTCAAGCCAGATTCTGATCACTCTAAAATTAATAACATACTGTTAAGGCCACTTTCATGGCCAAACTTATCTTATCACCACCTGCATGTTTCCACTTGCCCAAATTTATGCTTGAATGTAATTAATGATAATCACTACCGTAGGTAGAGTAACCGACTTAATTTTTATTTAAATATTGCATGCATTTGCGGTAGAGAATAGAGCCTAGAAGGGGAAAACCATTGTAAGGTATCATCTAGTTGTAAACACTCTATTGGATGAATTAAAGGACATTGTTGTTTCCATATTCTTTTGTTATGATCTGTGGTGAAGTGCTCCTTCTCCTGTAATCTTTCATCTCTAGTTTCACATACTGTTTTCTTTCTTTATTGTGGATGAGAAATTTTTGTGTAGGATTTACCATGGGGTACCCTGCTCAATCTCGAAACAGTACTTTATGTTTTCCTCTAATATTTGAATGCAGAATTTAGAGACGGTCTGCTCTACATTCACATTGAACCTTAATCTCCTCCTCCTTTCCATTTCACCAGATGTAGAGATCCATTTACGTGGCTAGATTGCTTGGTCTCACATGATTTCAGTTATTCATCCATTTGAATTTGTTTACACCTGTTTGACTCCATAGCCCAATGGCCCTCTTCTATTGTCTCAACCAAAAATTCTCAAACAAACACCTTTGCACTAATACCTAGCCTAAAATTCCCAATCAGCAAAGCTATATCTTATAGAGAGATCCCTCTCTAGGTCTGGGAGGGCTAGATTCTATGCCCGAAGTGGTTCTGATGTTGGCCCTCCAACATACTGTCTTCAGCCTTAGGAATTACAGGGAGCTAACAAGATTCATGGTGGAGGAAATATACCCTACATTATTTATAATGGCTTCATAATTCCAAGGTCCTGGGCCATGCGTCATCACCTACCCAATGCAATTGTAAATCAACTACCTGGCTATTATTTATATCTACATGAGTCATAGCACATAATCTAAGGAACTAGGTGGATTGGGGTGTAATGGTTCACCCACAACATTCTATGAGGGTGGAAAACTTATTGGTTGGACAACAAGTCCATGAGTGTATTTAGATCCCATAGTACATGGATGGATTGAGATTTTGGGAGACTTGATTTCATTTTCTTAAATATGGAATTTAGTTTTGAATATCAAGGAGAAATTCAAGGTTTATATTCTTTATAATATTGTTTTAATGATAATTAACTTATGGATTACGAATTTCTTGGCAAGACTGATTCGTTATAGAAATACATACAACTCCACTTGATTATTTGAAATTGTACCCAAAATCAAAGAATCATTTAATTCAATTTGTCCATTAAAACTTTTGTTCAACATAAACTTGCATGATAAATGATATTGTGACCTAAATGTCGAAGGCTAGCTAAATCCTCGAGTCATATGATAAAAATGAAAATAACGATGTCTTATCTTCAAGATGTCGTAGTTGTCTGATACTATATGTTGCATGGTGGTTTTTCCTTCTTCTCTTCTCGCAAACTAGCTTATTAGTAAATCTCCCTCATGGTGACATTGATGTGGTAAATATTATTCACGTAATAAATTCACTGTTATTTTATTTTTTTGTACCTAGTCATAGAGTAATGATGCAAAGTCTCAAATATATTATGTGTTATTCAAGTCATCTGCATGTTTTGATTTTCCACTACCTTTGATTTAGCTATAAATTCAACCAAATAGATATAGGTTTTGGCTATGGTACTTTATGTGAATGAATCACATATAAACTAAGTTCCACTCACTGTAAAAAATAAGGTTTGGTAGCAAAAATTATTTCTCTCATCCATTGAGAGTTATTCATCTACATATATAATATTTTTATCAAAGATCCAATTCATGATAATAGGAACATACCTTCGTCATAAACATGGAAAATGAAAAATATAAATATGGTAATAATAAATTTAATTAAAAGTAATATTATAAAAAATATTATGAATCTTATTTATTTTATTTTGGGTGATTGAGAGGAATGATTGTTATCTTCTCCACTTATATTAAATTCCAAAAACTAATATGATGATATTTGATATAATTAATTTGAACTTTGTTTCTAAGAATAAATAGTCCCTTAAAAACGAGAACATATATATGCATTTAGAAATGGTGTTGTAAGAAAATCCATGGTTTCTATATTTATGACGAAAATTCATCTGTAATATGTAGAATCACTCGATGAAATATACACAAGTTTAACAATAAGGAAGCTCCACAAATTCACTAATCACCTCGAGACTTCACATATTTATTCTGGTAGTCAATGGATTTGTGAGTATTCGAAATCTTACACCTTTTTATTGTTTTCCATATGTATGAAGAATATGTTCAATTATATTGAGATCTACATAATTGAGAATATGAATAACATCAAATAATTATAGATAGTTAGAAAATGTTGTTAGCGAAAAAGGAGGTCTCTAGGAAAGACCCAGGTTTAGGCTTTGAGCCAACAAAGTTCCATTGTAGTCTAGGACAACGTCGGAATTTGCACCATGCTCTGGGATTAGAAACTAGACCATTAACATGAAGGAGAGATCACTAACAGCAAGTCACTCCCCATTTCATATAGAATGCATTCACATATATCAACTTAAAAGAAAATTATCATTCATCCATACGCATTCTGAGTATTGAAATAAAATTTTAAAATAACCACACATGAAATGATCAACAAGTATCAACTAGTCCATATCACACAACACAACATGAGTCAGATTCCATTAACTTGGGTTAAAACATTACAAACACACTCCGTAGAGTTCAATACATTTCAATCCAACACATACAACTCTACAGAGCTCTTCCTAGGCTCTGACCCACTATCTGCTTCCAACTATCCTCAAAGTCGTTCCTTCCTTGCTTATATGTTCCTGCCAACTAACACTGTCAATATTTTCCCCTTTTCTACTTAGTTGTTCCCTTGCACTCCATTTACTTTCATCTCTTTTCCATCATAGGGAGTTCTACTTCTTGTTCCTTGTCTCCCATTTCAGCCATCTGTGTTGCCACCTGTTTGTGCTTCGCCACCTGCCTTCAGATTTTCCGCAACCACAATGGCTCCTTGCCTATCTTGATTATGCTCTACCACCTGCCCTTTTCGCTCCTATCCTTCTAAAACTCAAAATTTTCTTGTCCAAAAAAAAGGGCCCAACAATTTTCTTTTTCATGTCGTTGAAAAGGAAATAAAACCATTCACAATGCTTCGCACAACACATAACACTTGAGATAAGGATCATTCCAAAGTGCACAACATATTGTAACTGTAGTTATATTGGTTATGGTCCATGGTCGGTTGCGATGTCTCACTAATAGACTGGTATGTCTTTTTTTCCAAAAAATATCCCAGAAGAGGTCAGAGCTACATAATTAAGTAACTTGAGAACTAATCAAATGAGAGTGATAATCAATTCAAAGAAGGAATCCTTCCAATTCACATGCGTAGCAATACGATCCTTCCAAGGTACTCATCCATTGGAAATTATAATTATCACTAATTACTACAACAAATATTGCAGTGATATCTTTCAAAATTGATGGTAGTAATGGGTGAAATTACCTTTGTTTTTTCAAGTCATATTGATCTCAAGATACAACCATGAGCATTTTTATATAATCATCTCTTTTAGATTTGAACTACGAGAAATCAATGAGCATTTAAAAGAGATCTATAACATTTTTCACATTCGCATCACCCCATGTGCTACAAAAGACTCATATTTTGTACCAATAGATACTAAACCAAAGTGTTGAATGTAGGCCCCTTCAACATGCATTTAAGAAGAGACTACATTATACCAAGAACTTCAAGAACACACATGTAACCAAGGAAGGGAAATAAATTTCATGGGAAGGATTTTCAACTAAGTCCCTGTTCATCTTCATGAGTATTTATATATTAGGGAAACGGTTGGAGTGGTTGTACCCATTTTCATGCCAGGGGATAGTGTTACAAACACTTACATGCTAAGGGGCACATCAGTACCCCTACATTATGTGGGACAAGTAGGTCCATCGATTGTTAATTCCATTCCTCTTAGTGGTCAACCTTATGGTGTAGGGTCTATGCCAATGGTCAATTATGTGAATAGTAGTATGCCACACTAACTCTATCACATCTATATGGGCCACCCTTTCCAAAAACCAATTGGGGCAAGGGGGAAACTATTAACCTCGGGGAAACCTGTCATTTTCCCCCCAGTACAACATCCCCTATGGAAAAAAACCTTACATCCCTACACCTCCCTAGTTGGAATTTTTTATGAACAAAATCCTACTTATCCCATAGTAAACACTTCGATGGGAGGACCCTACAGTCCAAATGGTCAGCCAAAACCTCCTTGGTTAGACTCGAGGGCAACCACGCAATTTCCATTCTTGGCAGCTTTAAACATCCTTGATCTATATAAATTGACCAATGATCCTATCAATCATAACACGTTTTGGCCTCTAGTACCACACAATGTTTCATTTGACATCCCTAAATTCGAAGGGAAACAAGGGGAGGGTCCAACTACACATATCACCACCTTTCATCTTTGGTCTGTTTCTAATTCCATGGTGGATGATAGTATCTGACTCAAACATTTCCCCCGCACTATCACAAGCAACATTGAAAAATGGTACATCGAGTTAGCACGAGCTGCAGTCAATAATTTTGGTGCCTTAGCAATGAAATTTTTTAATAACTTTCAACTACCTATTCGATACGAAACTGAAACGGAAATCTTAACCTCGTTGCGCCAAGACACTACCACCCATATCTCTGATCATATTCATGAATGGAGATGTAGGTGGAGGTTAGTCTTAGCACCAATCCCAAATCATCTATTATCGAACTTGTTTTGTAAGTCACTCCTGCCACCCCTTGATAAAGACGTTCGCTTGTCTGGTGCCATCACGAAAGACCAATACATCCGTCGTGCACATTATATAGATCTCATCTATTCGCAATCCAACACACTATATGAGTTACTCCCCCATGCCTTTGGTAACCCGAATCCTCCCATTACTCAATTACCTAGAGCGCATGCTGACAACCTTGTTAGCACAACTTCCAGTGTAGCTGTAAAACAACTCAGTGGTAAAGATTCCCAGCCATCTTCGGTTGCCACCACCCCTACCCAATCAGCTACTCTTCCTACTACTGAGGTACAATCTGTGAATTCTACACGAAAACATAGTGGAAAGAATAAGAAGAATAAGAAAAATACCGCTCCTTTTGAAGAGCAGCCCAACACTCATAATAATCCCAATCAGAGAAATGCTGCTAAAAACGACAAAGAAAAGAATAAACCTATAATATTCCCTTGCAAAATTTGTGCAGAGGACCACTTGACATATAAATGTACTCAGTTGTAGAAATGCACAGATTTTATCACGCAAAAGGACTCTAGAAGCACACCTTCCATCCTTCACAATCCCTTTCCTAATCCACAACAGTAGCAACACATGGCTGGAAACCCGCCACAACCCCCCCAAAGGGGCAATGGTGGAACTCATCCTTCCAGTGAAGGATCATCTTCCATTTATGTCATGGATACCGTTGAACTCCAAACCTAGGCTAAAATATATGTAAATCCAGTTATCGAGGCTCACAAACCTAGTTCAAGTTTGAATCCATCACCACCTAATGATTGTTATATCGAAAGGCCTGCTACTGACCCTGTCGTTCGTCCCCCCAAAGGGACCCTTCAACGCACCACTCATAACACCTCTACATATGCTACCTAGAAATACAACATTGTAGAAGATTTGGCACAAGCACGATCGACTAGTTTTGCACTCGAAGTGTTGCAAACCTGCCCATCACAAAGGAAATCCTTGCTTTCATCCATTGGTGGAATTGACCCCAGGGATTCTATGCTAGGCATCTTTAACATGGAAAAATGCAAACCTCGCCTTTCACACCAGCTTGCTTTCTAGGTTCAAGTTATTTCAACTCATTATGTCTAGGGCCTTGCATCATTAGTAAGGACTTGGGCAAAGGGGCTTACCTTCTAGAGGATTTCGATGGCCACCCCCTTCCTAACCCTTACAATGCACTCTACCTTAAGAAATTTTACCCATAGAATCTCCCATTGAAATGTTTGTTTTATTTATGTCATGTCTTTAGGTAGCTTACATCTTTTGTTTTTAGTGATTTGACACTTGATCTGGAAGCCTTTTTTCCAAGAAGGGTCACTTCGCCACCTCTCGAAATAGAATTTCTGCACTTTTTCCACTTGTACTTGGGACACCACTTAGCCCTCATACTTTTCGACACTTGTGTCAATTTTTGTCATGAGTAACCATCTTTTTCTCATGATTTTATGGTCCCCATCGGGCCTATTCTATGTGGCAACATAATTGAGTTTCCCTTGATTAGAGCATCCTAGTTGAGTCATCATTGCATTCATGGAGTCTGTCCTGAGTCCCTTTTTCCTCCCGTTACAGTATTCCATACATTCATGCGTTGTCCCTCTCTCGTGTAGCCCATTTTTGCCTCCAGTCCCTCTATCACCCATCCCCTTTAGAGTCGAGTCAATCGATGCCAGCTCATCCATGATTTTTATGCTCTGACAATGGAAGTCATTTGTATGCTACTCAGTAGCCCCCATTCCATCATCATCCCTGGTGTCACTCCATCAGTTTCTCTGCTATGTTCCCTCTTGCCTTAGTTGAGGACCCTTATTACCTCACCTATGGCAGACATCCTTCTATCGACATTAGTACATTCATTCTAGAAGACAGGTCTAGAGGGCAGTGTATCTTTGTTCCAGCTTCCATCATTTTTCAGTGCCTCAGATCAGGAAAAGTGACTCCTTATTTCCCTTTGACTTGATTGTTTCTCATCCGCTCCACTTCAGCATGATCAAGATTTGTATAATCGATAGTTTGATGATCCAGCAGATTGATCCAATGATTCTCGGGTGTGTGTGAGATGTTTAATAGCTCATGAGGGGGTGCCCCTTCAGGTAGCCCCCCTGTTACACCATTTTTTGGTCATCTAACCTATTATCATTAGATGGACCCAAGTACACCATGTAAGACCAACTTTACTCCAAGTAAAATTTCTTTCACTACGAAAATAACTTAGTAAATCACCTTTATTAAGATGTTTATGGTCTAAACAAGAAACCCCATAAGGAAATATTAAATAAATATATATTTGTTTGATTTTCCTCAAGAAATAATTAGTTAAACAGTAGTTTAATTAATATTTATGGTTATATTTAACCCAGAACAAAGAAATTAATTAGATAAATTGTTATTTATCTTATTATTTTCTAAAGAATGATTGTCTAAATCTTATTTAAGTAATATTATTTGTTAAATATGACTAATTCACCCTTAAATAATTAAATAAATCATTATTTATTTGATTATTACTCAACCATATCCTTAAAATTAGAAATAAATCATTTATTTATTTATTATTACTTAATCACATCCTTAAAATGATAAATAAATCATTTATCTATTTATAATTTACAAATAAGGGGATTTGACTCAAGTCAAATTCCTTTTCCCTCCAACAAATATAATAAAATATTCCATAAAAATTGGATCTAGATTTGGTTAATAATATTTTAATTATGCACCAATCTCTAGACTAACTCAATATTTTGTTATAAACAGAAGGGTTTTCCCATTCATTTGTCACCTTTTGTTGCTTAAAGATCACTTTGGATCTCAACACTTGGTCTAGCTATTGATCCATAATCATAGCCATACTTTTCCATTTTTGTCTGGGTTTTCTACACCATCAAGAGAGAGGATTTCTAAATCTGAACTGCTGAGGACTTACAAGAACCCATCCCATTGAGGAGAACAGGGAACACCCTCTTGTGTTTTCCTCCTAGGTGCCATTAATAAAAATATTCATTGGATATATTCTTGTCTTCTCTATTGGATCTATGGAGTAAATCTTATTTTTCTACTATTTAATGTCTTCTAATGCATAGATTTAGATTTTTACAGCATTTGTCTTGATCATCTAATTGCAGATCTAAAGATATTAGCAGTCATTTCTGTTGTTAGGGATGTAAGTTATGCACAGCTAAAGTGGTCTTTTTTTGTACACCTCGAATCAAGATTCATACTAACAACTAGCGACTCCACACGGGTTTACCATTATGACCACTGTCGTTTTTTTTATCCTTGCATATCCAGCTGCTTCAAACTCTAGGATTTCTCTTCAGCCCCTTGTTCTACTTATTCTTGATGTTGTTTTTAACCCATAAAACCATAAAACGATAAAAATTCTAACTTCCACATGTTTTCGGACCCATTGCATAGGTGACAGACATCATCCGCAACTGAGACGACAAATTTTTCTGAAAACTACCGTCGAGAGTGCCGGAAGTGCAGGTCACACTTTTATACCCAAAACCTATGACCTGGACCTCCAGGGCGCACTTTACAACCCAAAAAGTGTGACCTCTGCCGAAAACAGGCCAAAAACTACAACCTGGACTTTCTGCAGGGATTTTTTTGAAAGTTTTCTGGGTTCTACTGAGCCTCTGTTCAGGGTTGTCTGACCTCCGTCTCCGCCCGTTTTGGACCTGTACTTGTTCTTTTTTTCTCAACTAAGTGGGAACCTAGCCCCTTAGGGCTTCAGTACCCTCCACTTTTTTTGGAAGAGTGTTTGTTGTTGTAGGTTGTCTGAAATTTTAGAGTCTTTAGCCATTTTTTCAGATCTGATACCTCACCTTCAGATCCACTTCAGATCGGCTTGTTATCCATCCAAATATCCTCTTTTATATTTTTTTGGGTTTTCCTTTAGGGGGCACTCTGCTTCCTTCATGGAGATAGCCTTTCGCCACCACTTTTTTTACAACAATTTTCCTCTAATTTGTTTTTGTTTTCTACACCACTTTCCAGCAGATTTTTTCTTTTAGATCTCTGTCCCTCTTGACCGAAGATCTATTAGCTTATTTTAGTGTGTTTAGATTAGTTTTTTACTCACCTATAGACTAGTTGTTGAGAGGCCCACCTACTTGGGTTTAGATTATTTCATTATTAGCTATTTATTTTCTGTTTTGCAGGCCTATATACTGTCATTTGCAGGGTTATTTACAACTATACAACAACACTTTTTATTTTTCTATACAAATGTCTGGGTTTAAAAATTAAAATTTACACACTTTTACACACACACCCTAAGCGAAAAAGGGCTTGGTTAACACCACCAAGCAAAGACTCTACAACATTGAAATCATTTGATCCTACACCTCTTTGCCCTTGTTTCGACATTGTAATCACTTGATCCTGCACCTCCCTGCCCTTTTTGGTCTGTTTTTCCCTTTTGCCATGTTTGTGTCATCACCATTGCGCCACCAAGGCATTTATCCCGGAGACTTCTTGGCCTTCATTGTCAGTTTCCAGTTGGAAGACTTACTCCTCCACATAGAGTTCAAGTTAGTCCTCTATCAAGTCCACACACCAACTCTTCTTCTAGTCCTTTGGGTTCTCCTTCTCGTCCCGCCTCCGGTTCTCCCCCTGAAACCTTCACTATGTCCGGTGCAGGACCTAATGATAGTGGTAACCCTAACCCTCCCACTGAAAATACCACTAGTGGGACCAGCACGGACACTACCTCGGCAGCACCCTTGCTCCCTTTCATGGCAGGCCTCAGCCTCCCCGATTTTGACTAGTTGATAAATGACCTTATACACCATGACACTAGTTGGCCTGCTATGCCAACAAAGCTCCCTTCAAACATCCCAAAATTTGAAGGTCTTGCTGGACAAGATCCTTCAAATCATGTTCAATATTTCCACATGTGGTGTTCATCTAATTCCATTACCGATGACTCTGTTCGTCTTCGGTTGTTCCAACGAACGCTTATAGGCGAAGCTTCTAAGTGGTATGTAGATCAAGCCCCTTCCTCTCATACCACCTTTGCAACTCTGGCCCGAGCTTTTTTGTCTTATTTCCATCTCCCCCTACATTACGACACTAGTACCGAGCTCTTGACCTCTTTTCGTCAATCATCTGTGACCTGCCTTTCCGACCATGTTCAGGAATGGTGGAGAAGAAGGAGCCTATGTCAAGCCCCTACCTTCGAAGACCATGTCTACATGGACTGGTTCCTTAGGACACTCTTGCCACCTATCGGGAAAGGCGTCGCATCGCACTTTCCTCAAACCGAAGATGCCGCTCTCCAAATTGCATTAAAATATGACCTGATCTATGCTCAATCAAGTTATGTTTATACCGGTCTACCTGATCTTCCCAGACCTAGTGGTGCCAACGCACCAGGGGCATCTCATGCCGCCGACGGTATCATTGGAGCTCTCTTTAATCCACATGCTCAACCTCCCATGGGCTATGGTTTCTCTCAGGGAGGGGCCAGCTCCTCCGACACTTTTCCCCCTCCTGGTAGCACGTATCCAGGATATGGCATGCCTCCTCCTTTTGCCCAACCTCCTATTTACCACACTGCTACCCAACCTCCTTATTACCCGTATCCACAACCTGGTGCTCCAGCTCCTACAGCATTATCACCTCCTCCTCCCTTGCCTTCTCAACCCCCGCAACAACAACCACCACCCCCTTTGGGGCAGGTGTACGCACAACAGGGCATGACTAATCCTCCTACCTCAAAAAGGAAGAGGAAAGTCAATCAAAATAAAGATGCCTCTAGTAATCCTAGACCTAATCAAGGTAATGCTCCTAACACTACTCAGCCCAAGTAGGATAGGCCTCTTTGTATGAATAAGCCCTATTCTTTTTGTGGTGTTTATGGTCATTATACACATGATTGTCCTCTTCTACCACAAATGCGATAGCTATGGGAATCTCAAGAAACATTGAGAGGACAACAAGCCATCCCTTCCGTTCCTCCCAGTATTGCACCTAGTCAGCCGGCTGTACTTACGGATCCTTTCCCTCAACAGGGATTTGTGGCTACCCAACCACCTGAAGGATAGGTGGCCACTCAATCTCTTCCATCTGGTTCCCCTGATTACTAAATTTTCATGATGTCCTCTGATCCGCCTTATGAACCTTCTTCTCCTAACCCTTCACATTCAGTTGGTACTCATGACCCCCTTTACCTTCCTGGGATGGTTCCTCCTGGCCTAAACCATCTTGGCGCCGTCCTGCCTCGTCATTACCCCTCTGGTCAGATATTTTTCCTAGCTCCCCCACCAGGAGTGTACACAGTACCTGTTATGGCCACCCTATCTCTTCCTAACCTGAACCTTGGGATTCCCGTCTGGTACCTCGATCCTCCAGCCGCTACCTCGCCTGGTCAACCTAAACCTTATCTCGCTTTGACCCCGATTTAACCGGTCCCTATGACTTCTCCCACTGCAACAGTGACTCATTCACCTCAACAGGAACCAACTCCTGTTGTGACCGCTTCGGGTAAGAAGGGCAAAGCTCGCAAGGGGGCATCAAAGGATAAGGTTACCCCGAAAAACCCTGCCCCCTCTCGTCCTCCAAAGTGCACCATGTAGTGTGATTTATGTGATGGTGTCGGCCATGCCACCCATACTTGCCTAGAATGGCCTCACCTCAAGTCCATGGTCAATGAGTCGTTTCTGGAATCTGATATCCCATTGGTATATGTCACTATACCTGATTCAATCCCGAAACTCAAACCATTGTGCACAAATCACCCTTGTGCTTTATGTGATTTCCATGGCCATTACACTCACTTGTGTCCTCACCTCGAAGAGCATCGTTCCTCTTTATAATCCTTATGCCAATTCGAGGCCGAGTGCCATGAGTCACCCGCTCCCTTATTTTCACATCTTGCTTCAGCAACACCTGAGGACACAGATGCTCCCATTAACTTTTCCCCTTATAATTTTGACATAATGGGGCCTTGGTCGGAAGTCCACGATGAGACCTCCCCTGATGTTTTGCCTGACCTCCCTTCAGCCCCCTCCCTAGTCTCAACATTGGTGGATCCTTTTTCCACTCACTCTCCCACTACCCCTTGTGACGATGCGCATATGAAACTCTCCTCTCATGATGAGGAGTAAGGTTGTTTCATCGCATCAGGTGGTCTTTCTTCCATCAGTCACCCCATCTTATATTACGATGATGACATTATGGAAGCAACGACCATTCCTGACTTTATCTACCCCCCTTACATCGAACACATGCATTCGAACTACATGCACCGTGTGGCCATTACATTGACACCCAACGTTTGGGTAAGGGGGGCACTCATATTGGAGAGACCAGGAGAATAAGTTCTTCAACACTCTCCTAGTGAATCTAGTCGTGATGACTCTAGTCCCATTATTCTTCCACATTTAGAAGAACCTATAGAGTCCCATATCACTTCAAGATCACTCTAGGGATGATACCCCTTATCATTCCTTCGTTTTTCATCAGCAACCCAGTATCATAGACATTGTGGTTGACCAACCTATAGGTTTTCTGGGAGAACATCCGTTCATTATCCTAGATACTATCTTTGGGATATTAGCACCATATCCCAAAGAGAATGGTAATCATCTATTTCCTTTCTCAAACTGCGCAACCATACCGAAAAAAAATGGTGCACCACGTCATTAAACTGTGTTTAGATTTTCCTTTCTCTAAATAAATTTTGGCATGTCCACAACATGCTTGGGGGCACCTATGCCCCTTAACCATAAAAAATCCCAGATCTCAGCCAAAAACAACACTGAAAACCCCTTTTTCTGACAAGTCGCACTCTTTAGGTTATTTCCTGGGACAGGTCGCATTTTTCTTCCCAGAACCTACTACCCAGGTCGCAGAACAGACCCCAAAAAGTGCGACCTGGCCTGTTCATGAGCTTTGGGTACCTAAACTGAACTTTCAATCCACTGAAATGAAAGAGTAGGATTAAGCCTCTTACCTACAACTGATAGATATAAAATTCCAATGGTCGGTTTATCTGCTACAATTTTCGCAAGATTTAAGGCCTCCTCTCCTCATGACATATACCTCAGCTCCACCAGAAAATAAGTGAATCTGGAAGGAAAATGCCTTATTAAAAGAAAAACCTTTATTTTTCTTTCTCTTACTGCAACCAATTTGACGAAACATATATACCATTGGAAAGATCTCACCAAAGCCCTCAAATGGGTATCTATTAGTTTTTTTTATTTGATACTTCACCGAGACACTCTTTTCCCATGAAGCACCACTTCACCCTTCCTCAAAATCGAATTTCTTCATTTGCAACACTCGTACCGGGGGCACCATGTTACCTCCATACTTGTCCATGCTCGTGTTGATTTTCATCGTGAGTTACCATATTGTACTCATGCCTTTATGGTCCCCATTGGACCATTTTATTTTTGTGGCAGCACCATCGAGTCACCCTTGTTTAGAGCATCCGAGTTGAGTCATCATTACTTTCATGGAGTATATCCCGAGTTCCTTCGCATCCCTCTATATTCCTCCATCCTTCATTGCTTGGTTTCTCTCTCTTGTCGCTCATTATGGTCTCCAGTCCCACTATCCCCTATCCCCCATGATATTGTTTCAGTCACTGCCAGGTCATCCATGTTGTTTATGCTCTAACAAGGGAAGGCGTCCGTTCGCTACTCATTTCCCCCCATTTCATCATCATCACTAGTGTCAGTCTATCAGTCACTCTACTATTTTCTCTCATGCCTTAGTTGAGGATCCCTTATTTCCTCAACTATGGTAGACCTCCTTCTGTCGACATCAGCTCATTCCTTCTAGAAGATAGGTCTAGAGGGTAGTGTACCTTGGTTCCAGCTTCCACTTTTTTTCGGTACGTCGGATCAGGCAAAGGGACTCCTTATTTCCCTTTGACTTGATTTCTTCTCAGCTCCAGCTCCTTTCAGCATGATCAAGATCCGTATAGTTGATGGTTCAGTGACGCAACAACTGACATCGATGATTCTCGGGTGTGTGTGAGATGTCTCAGTCCTCATGAGGGGGTGGCCCTACAGGGAGCCCCCCATACACTTGGATGAAGTCTTCATTACAGCCTTCGATATAGCTCCATACATTTGATGATGTCGGCTTCAGCCGCTTGTAGCGCCTTTTTGTTTGCATGTATCAGTCAGATTTTTAGAGCCCTTCCCTGTTGTCAGGGGGATCTAGGTTGTATTTATATCTCATGTACTCAGATATTATTGTACAAAGTCCTGGCTGTTATCCCAGGCACAATATGTATGTGGGATTCATTATCGTGTTATTTATCTGGCTCATGTTTAGGCCAGCATATGCTTTATTATTGCGTTCCGTGGTTTTCCGGGCGCCTTATTTTTTGTACTATTGCCTCGGCGGGAATAGGTATGCCTCCCCCACCGCCTATAGCAGGTACTCACTCATCAAAAAGACTTGTTGCACCTGCAAGTCGCCTCCTCAAGGTCTAGTTCTTTCAGCACTTTGGTTCACCTTATACTTCTCTCTCTTTTCGATGTCTAGTGATTGAGTTCTTACAACGTACTTCGGTCATACGATTAGCTCCTAATGCTCGCACACTGGGGGGAAATCTGTTACACCATTTTTTGGTCATCTAACCTATTATCATTAGATGGACCCAAGTACATCATGTAAGACCAATTTTACTCCAAGTAAAATTGCTTTCACTACGAAAATAACTTAGTAAATCACCTTTATTAAGTTGTTTATGGTCTAAACAAGAAACCCCATAAGGAAATATTAAATAAATATATATTTGTTTGATTTTCCTCAAGAAATAATTGGTTAAACAATAGTTTAATTAATATTTCTGGTTCTATTTAACCCAAAACAAAGAAATTAATTAGATAAATCATTATTTATCTTATTATTTTCTAAATAATGATTGTTTAAATCTTATTTAAGTAATATTATTTGTTAAATATGACTAATTCACCCTTAAATAATTAAATAGATAATTATTTATTTGATTATTACTCAACCATATCCTTAAAATGATAAATAAATCATTTATTTATTTATTATTACTTAATCACATCCTTAAAATGATAAATAAATCATTTATTTATTTATTATTTACAAATAAGAGGATTTGACTAAAGTCAAATTCTTTTTCCCTCCAACAAATATAATAAAATATTCCATAAAAGTTGGAACTAGATTTGGTTAATAATATTTTAATTATGCACCAATCTCTAGACTAACTCAATATTTTGTTATAAATAGAAGGGTTTTCCCATTCATTTGTCACCTTTTGTTGCCTAAAAATCACTCTAGATCTCAACACTTGGTCTGACTATTGATCCATAAACATAGCCATACTTTTCCATTTTTGTCTGGGTTTTCTACACCATCAAGAGAGAGGAATTGTAAATATAAAGTGTTAAGGACTTACAAGAACCCATCCAATTGAGGAGAACAGGGAACACCCTCTTGTTTTTTCCTCCCAGGTGCCATTAATAAAAATATTCATTGGATATATTCTTTTCTTGTCTATTGGATCTATGGATTAAATCTTATTTTTCTACTGTTCAATGTCTTCTAATGCATATATCTAGATTTTTGCAGCATTTGTCTTGATCTTCTAATTGCAGATCTGAAGATATTAGCAGTCATTTCTGTTGTTAGGGATGTAAGTTATGCACAGCTAAAGTGGTCTTTTTTCATACACCTCGAATCAAGATTCATACTAACACCCCCACATGCTCGGATGACCCCATTCTCTTCTATAGCCTTAGATGCAGCTCCACAGATTTGATGGGTTCAGCCCTAGCCGCTTGAAATGCCTATAGCATGCATGTATCACTTAGATGATCCATTTAAACTTTCATATCCCTTTCCTATTTATGAGGGATTCTCTGGTTGTTATTATATCTCATGTACTCAGATATTATTGTATTCAGTCCTGGTTGTTTTCCCAGGTGCAGTATGTATGTGGGATCCATTATATTTTTGTCTAGCCCATGTTTATGCCAACATATCATGTACTTTACAGCTCAGTATCATTCTATAGATCGAACCATTATTTTTTTTACGTTTTCATCTCAACAGGCATAGGTATGCCTCCCCCCCTCATCGAGAATAGGTACCCAAACATTAAACGAGACTTACCTTTGTCGGTATCGCCCCCTTAGGGTTATTTTCCTCTCTCACTTCACTTAGCCTACATCTCTCTCTCTCTATGACTCCCCTTCGGTGTCTAGTGATTGTGTTCTTACAACGTACTTCAGTCATACGATTAGCTCATAACACTCGCACGTTGGGAGGAAATCTGTTACACCAATTTTTGGTCATCTAACCATTTAAAATTAGATGGATCGAAACACACCATGTAAGACCAATTTTACCATAGTAAAATTTCTTTCCCTATAAGAAATAATTTAATAAACCATAGTTTATTAAGTTATTTCTGATCCAAATAGAAAACCCCATGAGGAATAATTAAATAAATCCTTATTTGTTTGATTTTTTTCTAAGAATAATTAATTAAACCTTTTTTTAATAATATTCATGGTCATATTTAACCCAATTAATGAGAAATAATTAGATAAATCATTATTTATCTTATTATTCTCTAGGAATAATTAATTCAATCACTATTTAATTAATATTCCTTGTTAAATTTGACTAAATTATTCAAGAATAATAAAATAAATCATTATTTGTTAAATTATTCCTTGATCCCATCCTTGAAATAATAAATAAATATTTTATTTGTTTATTGTTTCTAAATAAATGGATTTAACCAATTTAAATTCATTTTCCCTCTAACAAAATATAATAAAATATTCCAAGCAATTAGATCTAGATATTGGTTAATAATACTTTACTATGCACCATTATCAAGGATAACTCAATATTTTGTTATAAATAGGAGAGTTTTCCATTCACTTCTCACCTTTGGTCCTTTTATCATGGTCGAACTTTGATCCTCTTATCATTGTCACACTTTGATTACTTCTATTTTCTTGTTTTCTTATTGAGCTCCCCTTGAGTTCTACACGTCTTGGTTATTCTACACCATTGTGAGAGAAACTCTAAAGCTGAAGCATTTGAGGACAGTGAAGAACCCATCCCATTGAGGGGGACTGTATTAGTTCCCTTCCCATGTGAAAATATAATACAAAAAATTCTTTATAATTCTTGTCTTGTCCATTGGATATTTTGGAAACTCTTATTTCATTTCACCGTTTAGCTGCATTATTTCAATAGAACTGGGTTTATTTTCATTTGTTTCGATTGTCTATTGCAGATATAAGAAGTTAGATAGCCATATTTGTTGTTAGGGTTTTTTTTCATGTGCAGCTAAAGTGATATATTTTCGTACACTTGCGTTAAGAATTCATTCTAACATAATGCGTAGCCGTTCGATGAGAGCATCCCAAATATACTTATCATACATCAATATACTTCCATCCGTGGGACGAGATATCACCCCCGGATTGTAACGCAGACCATCAGTGACAACTCCTACGCTTAACGATGCTGGAACACATCTCTCGCCTAGACCACTAAATATTCTTGTTAATTACAATGCTCCTTAAGGTAAATTGGGTTCATTTTAAGTTGATCTTGATTAAAGTTTCAGTTGCAAGGCTCAAAACGAATGTTACTTGAATCTTTGTGATGCTGACTAAATGCGAGAAATAAGCTTTCAATTTCGATGAATTCTAAACTACTTTGGGAAGAGAGGCAAATAAGAATTCACTCAATGCAGCAATGAAAATGCCCCCATACTAGTTCAAAGTTATGAAAATGCAATGATTTTCAAATTGAATTCACTTTGAACCCAACGAATGCAACTTAATTGAAAATGAAAATGTTTAAAAAAATGAATGAAGGAAGAAATGAAAAATCTCTTTACTTTTCTCTCAATCGAATCAAACAAAAATCTATTTAAAGACTGCAGAAATGAAATTCTTTTCACTTTTCTTAAAACGACAAGGATAATATAAATAAAAAATGAAAAATCAAATCCCTTCCAATTTCTTTTGAATTTAAGCAAAACACACTCTTCTAGAATTGCGCATCAAACAAATTGTAATCTCGAGCTTAACGCTAAACCGAAGGGAAACAGAAAAAAAATTCAGAAATGACCAAAGCATACACCAAGTCTCTTTGTAACAAGCCAAGAAAAATGTGACAAAGAGTGTTTGAAATGGAAAAAATTTCCCAAACTTACAACAACTTTGAAGAGAAAAAACAGAATCACTCAGATGAGATAGGTAAGTCAAACACACAGCGAGGAAATCACTGAGATCTCACAGACTCCTTCAAAGGCCAGGACACATTGGATAATTAGGAGGGAAACTCAAATTTTCCCAAGGTTGAGATCAATGCTTCTGTACTGAGTAGAAGGGTGCTGAAAGGCTAATTAGTGCTGTAGTACTATATAAAATAGCGTTGTCAGCGCTACTGTGAGGATAGAAAAGGTGTTGATTGCTAAAAAAAATTAGAAAATAAATAGAGTCTCACAAACACACCAGACCTAATACAATGAAGTGAAAATCAACCTTTACACAAGCTGACAGAGACCTAACTTAGAATTAAATTTCATAAATTGGAGAAACTGATCCAAGATCAGTTCGGGGAAGGAGGACTTAAAAGGCTAAAGCTCCCTAGCGGAGTCGCAAGTTCTGTTGTCAATATAAATCCCCTCTATGGATAGAGGTGATCTCTATAGCCCTAGAGTGGGTCTAGAAACACGATATTATTTCTAACATAATCTTTCTTAACTAATGCTTACAATGCAAAGAGGAAAGAGACATAAATACCTTTTTCCAATCGCTATCCTTGGATCTGTTGATGGTGACCTAGATCCATGATCCTTTTAGGCCTGATTCCTACTACTGATGGTGCATGAATACCTATGGATGATCGGGAGACAACAGAAAACATGATACAATATATAAGAAACATAAAAACTAGCTATATAGAAGATCAAGGAGTACCATAATATTAGCATAATCATGTAGAAAAATATAGAAAGCAAACATCAGATGTTATTACTGATAAATTACAAAAGGAGAGCTTACAACCAGGCCTTGATGTTGGAGACGTCCTTAGGTGAAAATTTGAGTCCTTCACATATCTCAAAAGCATTCCTTCTTCTGTGCACTTAGACTTAATCACTATGCAAGCATGCAAAGGGATGAGAATTTAGACGAGTCTGAAAATGATCAATCAAGCTCTAAACTTGGGGGAATGAGTGATGTGAATTTATAGCAAGGATAATGATGTTGGGAGCCCATGAAAGGAGGAGGAAGGTCCACTTTATAAGGGATGATCCCTCATGGATGAGATAAAAGCTCCAAAATGAGAGAGCTCGACCTTATCATCTCTTTTCAACAACCAACTCGTTTCCCTTGAGCTTCTAGAGGTCGAAGATTCTCATCCATTTGAGGAAGCACTGCCAAAAAGGGGATCAGCACATTTTTCCAAGAAATTAGGGTGCTAACAATGCTAGGCAAAAACTGGGATAAGGACATCATCACAATCATAGCACTAGGAAGGGAGTTGACCCAGGAAACTAGGAATTTGACCAAGTTTCTTCAGTAATATTTCAAGGAAGCCTTCTTTGGATCTTCAAGGGGATATTTCAACATATTTCTCGATGATGGAAACATTGCACAGGATTCGTCATAAGGAATTTCAGGATCAAGGACTGGAAAATGAGCATGGTGATAAATTACTGTGTAACAGATATGCTTCACTTTTGGTGAAGCCCAAACCATTGAGATAGTTATCGATTCTGGTGTACCATGCACATGGTTCTTGTTTGATATGGTACAACCGTCACTTGAGACTGCAAACATGAGACTCATGATCAAAAGTATCAAATCCTTTTGGTTGCTCGATGTACACCTCCTCCTTAATAACTCCATTCAAGAATGTTTTTTTTTACATCCATCTAGTGGATCTTCCACCCCATTTGCACAGTCAAAGCAAGAATTGATCTAATGGATGAGTACCTTGCTACAAGAGCAAATGTCTCCTCATAGTCAATTCCTTCAACTTGAGAGTACCCCTTGGCCACAAATTTGGATTTATACTTCTCTGTTCTTTGATGTGTTTTCCGGTTTACCTTGAATATTCATCATGAACCCACAACTGAATTATATGTTGGTCTTGGGACCACTTCCCAGACATTGTTATTTACAATGGATTTGTATTCCTCTGCCATTGCATCAAATCATATAGGTTTATATATTGCTTCCTTGAAATAGGATGGCTCATTTTCTACAAGCTCAGTCATTCGAGCCATGTAGCCAGTGTACTGATCAGGTGACTTTCTCTGTGTGCACAAATTTGAAGGAGCACCCACATTCTACCTAGTATCCTGCACAATTATCTCATCTTCCCGAGTCCTTTTCTTGCCTTCTATTGATGGTTATGCTTGAGTGGTTGTCCCCACTCTCTTCTCCTCAATTCTTTGCTTCTCCACAACTTCTTGAGGTTCCTCCTTTGGAACTAAAATCTCTTCTTCTAGTGGGATCTGTATCTCCCTCGCAAGATAGCACTGCATCACTCTCTCCTCATAAAATTTTACATCCCTTCGCACAACTATTATTCTTAGGAATGGAAAGTACACACAGTAGTTATATATTGAGCATTAAATGGAAGCATTTAATTTTTGACAAATCTTTCTTCTTGCCCCCTTGACTAGATTTTGGTTTAGATTGAGATTTCTTCCCTTTTACCTACTTTTCCTTTCCATCCAATGAAATTTTTTCTTCATCCTCACCCTTGGATGAAGTCCTATATTTTTTATTTCACCTTATTTCCTCTTGTACCAAATCATACCATAAGTGTTCCCAATTCGGTAGCTTCTCCCTCCCATTCACTGAATCTTGATAGTTATTATAGATCTTGGGAAGGCCCAGAAGGGCTAGGCTTACCAATTCTTCTTCAGGAAAATTTACACCAACCCCGCCAAGTTCATCACAACATTGTGTGAACTTGATCAAACACCACATAATGGTGTCATTCTTCTGCATTTGAAACTTTGAATTTTATCCTTGTGTGCCAGCTTCCTGTGGTCACTATTATTCTCAAACAAGTTCTATCAGTGCTTCCTACATTCCGAAGGAAGTTTCTTTTCCATGGATATTTGAGAAAATTTGATCACGTACTCCCTCTAATATTATTCCCCTCGCCTTGGATACATCTTTATTCCATTGAGCAAGGTTTTGGCATCATAATTTGGTGGTTTTTCTACATCTCTGTTCATATATTCTAGTAATCCATTGTCATCCAATACCGCCTCCATGCGATCCTTCCAAGTAACAAAATTAGAGGTGCCTTCCAAGGCATACTCTAGCCTCAATCCATTGAAGGCCATCTTCTCATCTCTGAAGAGACCCTACTGCATTAAACTGCAAATTCGAACCTCCTGAGAAACAAATTCAAAATTCTTGCTCTAATGTGAATCCATATTTGATACCATGTAGAAATTATGATGTAGATTTTCAAATACTCATGAATTTTTAATCAAAATCACAAGACACAAGCCTACTCTACTACTCCGCAGACATTAATTCACAATTTAGAACAAAAAATTTAGACATGCAATTAGAAATCACACACATTAAAATGATATATTTCCTAGGGAAAGAAATCTTCTAAAAACCCTAGTGCCTACTTGATCAGGAGCTAAAAATTATGCTAAAAATTGAAATTTTTCATAATGGTGTGGAACCTAAACCACCATGTAGATCTCATCATTCTGAATTCGACGCAACTTGTTTTGCGGAAAACCGACATCATATGCTCCTAGAAATTCGTTATGTCCACTTTGTCAAATAGGAAAATTTAAAAAAAAAAAATGCTAGACAACCCAGTCAGCAGTCCTTATAGCTGACTGGGCATGCCTACGTAGCAGGGTGACAATGCATATGATTTTTTTCCTCCGACGAATGAAATTGTGCCAAGTGGCACTGCCTAGTTGGTTTGAAATGGTGTGTTTTGATTAGGTTTCATGGTGGCCAATCATAGGCTACCATGTGTCCCAGCCAGGAGTCGCCACGTGGTAGTCTGAGGGCCACCTAAATTGGGTCAAGATCCGAGCGAAGCAAGCAGAGGTCAAACCCCTGACCTCCAAGCAACGAGGACATATCTTTACCATCGTGCCAGCACATTTGTTTCTTAACATAGTATGGTGTCGGGTTGGTTTTGATGTGACAAGGTTTGCGTAATGGGGGATATGGTTGGGGTCTGTCTCAAACCCTAGTCACTGCCAGGGGCGGGACCATGGACAAGAGGCTAGCCCCACACCCCCCTCCCCCCCCAACCGCTCAACAGTCCATAACCATTAATATATAACCCATCTGTGTCCAATTAAATGTTAATTTTGATGGTTAGCAGAAAAACCATGGGTTTTTATTTTAAAAAATAAATTCGGATTTAAGGCCTTAATGGAAAAATTAATGTGTCCACAAATTGCACCAGGATTTGACAGAATTGGCGCCTAGTTAGCGGAATTCTGGGTGGATTTGTATGTTTGGTGCTAGATTTGGTGGAAAATTTAGAGAAAATACTGCAAAATCTAGGGGAATTCATAACTTGAGGATTTTTTGACCAAATTCGATGCAAAAAGAGGCTACACAGACATTTGGGCATTCTGGAGCCATTGGAATAGGTTTCGGAGTTTTTTTAGCATTGTAAACACATGTAATCACAATTTTGAGCATAATAGAAGAGAGTCAAGCCATTGGAATCTAGGCCAAGGAGACATAGCCTAGGCGAGGTGAACTCCTTCATCATGTGTTGTTGTGTTACTATTTATGATGATGTTCACGTATGTTAGATGTTGTTGTTCAGTGTTTTGTTTATGTTAATTTGCTCAGTGAATTCACATAAAAACTCATGATTAACTTGCAATCTCCCTCATAATCCTTGAGCACTTTGTTCATATTTTGAATTGGGATTTAGCACAACAAACACTAATTTTCCCAATCAGATCACTGCTTGCATTAATCTGATGAATAGAGATGTGTTAAAATTTCTTTTATCAATTGAGCACAACTTGCAAGTGCATAACCTATCTATCTGGTCATTGAAAGGTTATGACCTCTGCTTGAGATCCTATTTCCTTTCATTATTTCTTGAGAAATTTGGACCCTATTATTTAGGAATTTATCCAAAATGGATTGTGTAATTCCTTAACATGATCATCGGACTATATGCAACACATGTACACTCAAGAATACTCTATAGCTGTTGTTACACTTCCTAGGAATCTCCGCCAATATTGGGGATCTCGAATTCTCTGCATACACTAGCTATTTTGGGTTGATTGATCAGTTCATTGCATGATCACTGAGTCTGACTTAAGTCCCATTACACAACTGACCCTCCACTAGTTCCATCAATAGTTACAACAAGTTTCACTGAAAACAACCTTATATAACTGACCTTGATTGCTACAAATTAGCAATCACAAATGCTTAATTGAAATATAACTCCTCCAACTCGAATTATTGAGTAAATTGGGTGACACAAGACATGTCACACAATTTAACTAAATCCAAGTTGTGTGTTGATGTCGAAATTCTAATTTTCTCAATTTAATCAAGGAAAAATCAAATTGAGAATTTCTTGCTGCATTTTTCAACACTCCCTCTCAGCAAGAAAGGGATTATCAACCACCCCTATCCTGCACCTATGGAACTCGAACTTCCCTCTTGACAAGGCCTTTGTCAAAATGTGAACATCATGTTCCTCTATCTAAATTTATTGCAACAAAATTATTTGACTCTGCACATAGTCCCACAAATGGTGATACCAGATATCTATATGCTTGGATTGATCGTGAAAAACAGGATTCTCATAGATATTTCTGCAACTTTGATTATCACAGTAGATCACAGTTGGATCCATCATCTGATCAAACAATCCTATAAGTATCTTTCTCATCTAGATCGCCTCACATGTTGCTTGACTTTCATCCATGTATTTTTCTTCTGTGGATTTGAGCACCACAGATATTTGCTTCATGTAGTACTAGGAAACCGTTGTGGACCCAACACTGAAAATTCCACCTGATGTATTATTTCTCTTTGATAAAATACCAATCAAATATGCATCTATGAAGCCACAAAACTTCACTTCCTTTTTCCATATGTACCATAGTCCAAATTGGGTAGTGCCTCTAAGTGACAGTATAACATGCTTATATGCCTTCCAGAATAATTTGGTTTTCCTAACCATAGCTTCGCTCAGCAGGGTGACTATATAGCACATATCTAGTCATGTGTTCACAAGATACATCAGCAAACCCAATAACTATCGATAAATGGTAACATCCACTTCCTCACTTGAAGTGGCATCCTCCTTCCTCTAGTTGGTCGCTATAGGTGTCTCCATGGGTTTTCAACTCTCCATGTGGAATCATTGCAGTATCTAATTTTCATACTTGCCTTGAGATACAAACAGTTCCCCATCGCCTTTCCATCCTTCAAAACCAAGGAAGTAGTGCATGAGACCCATGTCCTTCATTTAAAATTCTCTTACAAGGTCCTCCTTGCAAGAACTGATCAGTTGTTCATCACCATTTAAAATTAATTCATCAACATATAAGCAATAATAAACAATTTACCTTCTACCAATATATGATATAGGTTTGCATCCGCTTCACTTTTGGTGAATCCCAAACCAGTGAGATAGTTATCGATCCTGGTGTACCAAGCAGGGGGTGCTTGTTTGAGACCATAGAAGGCTCACTTGAGTCTGCATACATGGCACTCTTGATCAAGAGTCTCAAAGCCTTCTGGTTGCTCAATGTACACCTCCTCCTCAATAACTCCATTGAGGAATATTGTTTTTACATCCATCTAGTGGATCTTCCACCCCATCTGTGCAACCAGAGCAAGAATTGATCTAATGGATAAGTACCTTGCTACATGATAAAATGTCTCCTCATAGTGAATTCCTTCAACTTGAGATTACCCCTTAGCCACAAATATGGATTTATAATTCTCTATGCTTTTGTATGCTTCCTACTTTACCCTGAATATCCATCGTGAACCCACAAATGATTTATTGTTGGTCTTGGGACAACTTACCAAACATTTTTCTTTACAATGGATTTGTTTTCCTCCACCAAGTTGATTTACTTCCTCCTTGAAAGAGGATGGCTCATTTTCTATAAAATCAGTCATTAGAGCCATGTAGCCAGTGTACCGATCCTGTGACCTTCTCTTCCTACGCAATTTTCAAGGAGCACCCATATTCTCCCTAGCATCCTACATAAGTCTCTCAGCTTCCTTTCTCCTTTTCCTACCTTCTCTGGATGGTTATGCTTAATTGGTTGTCTCCACTCTCTTCTCCTAATTTTTTGGCTTATCCACAAATTCTTGAGGTTTTTCCTTTGGAACTAAAAGCTCCTCTTCTGGTGGGATATGTAACTCCTCAAGAGAGCACCGCATCACTTTCTCCTCATAAAATTTTACATCCCTTCACACAATTGTCATTATGGGGGATGGAAAGTACACACGGTAGTTGTGGGGAGTCTATTTGTAACCCAAAAATACCCCAAATTATGTTTTTGGCTCTAAATTCTTCCTTTATTCTTTGCAGACATGGTCGTAAACATAGGCTCCAAAAATCCTAAAGTGTGACACATCCAGCTTCTAACTCGAGAAAACCTCCTCCAATGTAATCATGCCCAGAGTCTGGTAAAGACTTTAGTTCTGCAAATATATTTTTGTGTTGATGTAGCAACCCAAAAATGCAGAGGTAGGCCTTGGTCATGCAACATCTCCCTCGATTCTCCAGCAATTCTATAGTTCTTTCTCTCAGCCACCCCATTTTGTTGTGGGTTGTGGGGTGTTATCAACTCTCTTCGAATTAATTCATTTCCACATAAATTTTAAATTCATTTGACATGTACTAACCTCCATTATCTCTCCCAATATCGTTAACCTTCTTGTCAGTTTCTTTCTCCACCAATACCTTAATTTCTACAAACTTGGAGAATATCTCATATTTTTTCTACATGAAGAATATCCAGCACTTCTATGAGAATTCATCAATAAAAATGAAAAAATATTTGTTCCTAGAAGTGGAGGCTGTCGAGAAAGGTCCACAAACATCAAATGGATCCTTTCAATGACTACATGTGATTTTTTGTCCCGATCATGGAATGTGGATATTGTGTACTTTCCCAAAGTACATCCTTTGCATACATCTTGATGCTCAAGTGATCCTTTGGGGATGCCTGTGGTTATATGTTACATAATATTCATGGAGTCGTGATGAAAATGGTCAAGGATTTATGATGCAAATGGCCAAGGAGTCATGATGCAAATGGCCAAGTTTCAAAATGCAGAAGAATTACATCGCGGCTCTACACCCTCTCCACCTTAGTGCTTAGTGCAACAAAATCTCCCACATATAGCTTATAAAGGTTCTTCACACGAACCTCGAATTTATTCACCTATCTCATGGCTATGTGTCTCAGGAATGCCTTTCCTTTGCTAAATATTACATCATAACCATGGTCTTCCATTAAAACTACAACAGAGATGATATTTTTATTTAGGGCTAGAACAAAAATGACATCTTTGATCCCGAGGGGGGGGGCAGACTCCCTCTGAAAAGTGACTATAACAAACCCGATCATGCTATACCTTTTTTTGTCCCCCATCTCGATGTGCATCTTCAAATATTTTTCTTCCAGGTCATTGAAAAATATCTACACCTTGTCATGTGGAACGATGCACCTGAGTCCAAGTATCACACGCTCCCATCACTGTGACGGCCATGCATGCAATGAGGGTAAATTCAAGCTCGAACTATGAAGCAAAGGCTTCACCTAATACTCCTCCTGAGGTATTATTTCCTTTTTGTGTGGACACTTCATGGCATAGTGCCTAAATTCATGACAATAAAATCATTTAATTTCGACAAAAAAAAATTCTTTCCCCCTTCGCTGGAATTTGGTTTGGATAGAGATTTTTTCCATTTTCCCTTGTTTTTCTTTCTAGCCAATGCAATTTTTTCTTCACACTCTCCCTTGGATTAAGTCCCATCTCTTGTATTTCACATTATTTCCTCCTATACCAAATCAAAACATAATCATTCCCAATTCGGCAGTTACTCCCTCCCATTCACTGAATATTGATAGTTGTGATAGTTCTTGGGAAGGCCTAGAAGAGCTAGGCTTAACAAGTTTTATTTAGGAACATTTAAACCAGCCCCTCCAAGTTCATCATGACACTATTTGAAATTTCTCAGATACTACAGAATGGTACCATTCTCCTCCATCTTGATACTTTGAAGTTTATCCTTGAGAAATAGCTTCCTGTGGTCACTATTACACTTGAATAGTTCTATCAGTGCTTTCCACATTGTTAACGGAGTTTCTTTTCTATGGATATTTGAAATAATTTGACCGCGTACTCCCTCTAGTATTATTATCCTCACCTTGGCTACATGTTTCTTCCATTGAGCAAGGCTCTGGGCATCAGAATCTGGTGATTTTGAACCATTTGTATTGATGTATTTTATCAATCCATTGTCATCCAATACCACCTCCATGTGATCCTTGCATGCAACAAAATTATAGGTGCCTTCCAAGGAATACTATAGCCTAAGTCCATTGAACACCATCTTCTCAGCTCTGAAGATATCCTTGTGCATTAAACTCCAAATTCGAACCTCCTGAGAAACAAATTCAAAATTGCTGCTCTAATGTGAATCCAAATCTTATACCGTGCATAAATTATGATGTATATTTGCAACTGCTCATGAATCTTTAATAAAAATCAGAAGACACAAACCCCTCTACTTCTCTACACACATTAATTCACAATTTATAACAAAAAATTTAGACATGAAATAATAAATCACACACATGCAAATGGTATTTTTCCTGGGAAAGCAATCTACTAAAAACCCTAGTGCTTGCTTGCATTAATCTGATGAGTAGAGATGTATTACAATTTATTTTCTCAACTGAGAACAACCTACAAGTGCATAACCTATCTCTCTACTCACTGAAAGGATCTGACCTAGACATAGTCAAATTTTTCCTCTGTTAGAGATCATATTTCCTTGCGTTGTTCCTTAAGAAATTAGGCCATTATTATTTAAGAATTTCGAAAAAATGGATTGTGCAATTCCTTAAGTTGGTCATCAGACTACATGCAACATAGGTACACTCAAGACTAGTCTAAAAATGATGTTACAATGCCTTGGAATCTCCACCAAGCCTTTGGAACTTGAATTCTCTGCATGCACTAGCTATTCTAGGCTGATTGATCAGTTCACTGGATGATCATTGAGTCGGGCTGAAGTCCCACTGCACAACAAAACCTCCACTAGTTCCTTTCAACACTTGTAACTAGTCTAACTAAAAACAACCTTAGATAACTCACTTTGATTTCTAAAAATTAGCAATCATGCATGCTTAACTGAACTCTAACTCCTCCAACTTGAATTTACTAAGTAAAATGGGTGACACAAGCCATGTCACACAAGTTAACTGCATCAAAGTTATCTATTGGTGTGGAATTTTGAGATTTTCCAATTTAATTAAGGAAAAATCAATTTTAGAATATCTTGTTGCATTCTTCAACAATCCCTCTCATCAAGAAATTGATTATCAACCACCCCTATCCAACATTTTTGGAACTTGAACTTCCCTCTTGACAAGGCCTTTGTCAAAATGTCACCATCTTATTCCTCCGTCGAAATGTACAACAACAACATTATCCACCTTTGCACACAGTCCCACAAATGGTGATACCAAATATTTATATGCTTGGATCGACCGTGAAAAATAGGATTCTCATAGATCTTGATGCAATTATAATTATCACAGTAGATCACAGTTGGATCCGTCATCTGACCAACAAATCCAACAAGTACATTTCTCATCCATATAGCCTTATATGTTGTTTAACTTGCACCCATGTATTCTACTTTTGTCGAAATGAGTGCAATATATATTTGCTTCCTATTGTACCAGTAAACCTTTGTGGACCCTATTATCACTCTGAAATTTCCAAAGATTTTTCTTGCATTAAAAATAAATATCAGAGGTAACTATCAACCACTTTTGGAGATTAGGATCTAGCCTTCCTAAACTCAGAGAGGGCCCTCTCTTAATGATTTAACTTTGTTTGTTTAATAGATTTTAGGCTAGTTATGTATGTTTAGTTTGGTTGGTTTTTAATTGGTTTTGGCTGGTTGGTGGAATTAATGATTTAGATGAATAGGTGATTTTCCATTTTCTATTGGGCTATGGAGTCAATAAATTTTGAAAATGGAACAACATCAGATTATAAAGAAAGTATTACAGGGCAGGATAGGTGAGCAATATCATATCTTAAGGCTAAATGGTGAAGTGATTTTTCAATTGGGATCAAGGAGAAATGAATAATTCCTTAAACTAGATAATGGAATACTTAGAAAGAGAACATGAACAATTGAAATTTATACTTCACTGAGATAGCTCAACACATGAATCCTATAAATAAGTTTCTTTATAACTTGTCCTGTCTGTCAATTGGAAATGGTACAATAACCCTCAGGAAATATATCTGTCAGCTACGGAAATATTCATAAATCCACACTTGACCGACCCTTGATACTTCAATTGATGAAGTATTTATACAAAAAATTACAAAAAATATAATGTCAACTGACTAGGATTTTTTTTAGGAAAATAAAATATCTTTATGCAAAAAGATAGTGACACCTTCTAACTAACTAATATCTAGCCCTAATTTCTTGGATTGCTGTTGCCTGTTTTTTTCTTTCATCAGTCTTCTTTCATATGTGAGTTCTTTCACCCTTTATAGTAAATCACGCCATTTCTCCCATGTTTCTTCATCTGGGAGTTTGATTTTCATCATCCTACAGTAAATATCATATGCCTCTATATATTTGGAAAACGTAGGCTTATTTACAAAAAGGTGATTTACCTCATGCTGGAGGTAAAAGAAGTTTTCTAAATTTTGAAGGAGCACTTTGCCTGTGGGGACGCCCTTCATTGAGGAACTGTTTGAAGTTTCTTTGGCTACTCCCTTAACTTCTTTTCATAATCTTCATGTCTCATGAGTTTATCACTGATTACTAGAGGATTAGGCATACCCTTCTGTCTTAATACATCAAACTTATTGGAAAACCTATTCACTACGAGTTCCATAGTTTGACATTTCTCTTCAAGCTGCATCATCATATTTCTTTTGGAAATCACTTTCTTCACCTCTAAGATAGTCTCTGTCCTGTCATCTATCCTGAGCTCTTCCAATTCATATTTATTTTTAGAATTCAGGAATTTTATTATTTCATAGGCTTCCTCTGGTTTCTTTCCAAGATTGGCTTTGACCTTTTGAATTGCATCACCAACCTCCTTTATCAAGTCATTATGTTCAAATATAATCTGTATAGAAGACCAAATTTCATTAACAGAGTTAATGATATTGGCCCACAATTTTTATTTTTCTTGGGTTAAAGGCTCTTTTAGTGATACTTCCATCTCGAGCTTGTGGATTTTGTCAGTCAGACTATTTTCTTTCTATACTTCAGCTTGATACCTTACTCCTGCCAATTTATTTTCATCCTCTAAGCTCTTTACTTGTTCCTTGAGCTTATTAATTTCTGTAGTCTGAATGGACATATCTTCCATTGCTTTGATCAATTTGTTGGCCTCATCAGTAGGATGGGTTGTTGGTATTTTTGATGCTGGTGTAGATGTATTTACTGGATCTGATGTAGATGTTAGGGGAGTATCAGTAATGGGAATTGCTTCAATGTTAGTTTTCTTTTCCAGTACAAGTTTATCCATCTGTGTTTCTGTTGGGGCCCTTGTTTTTTATTAGTTTTTGAAATCTTGGCTAAGACATTTTGAATTTTGACCTGTTTGAGTTGCGGCATGAATACACATGGCAACCGTGACCGCGCCGCAACTACCAGGAGTCGCGGAGCTATCAAGGTGGCACAGAAGCATGCGATAGCTGGAGATAGAACATGGACAAGTACAGATGAAGGAAACACACAGCAGAAGACAGAAAGTGGAACACGCAAATAACAGGAGAGAAGCCGGGAGAAGCTGAAGTAAAGACACAGAGGAACTGATAGTCGCGAGAGCGGGTGAATAAATAACAGTCACCCGGCTGAAAAGAGAAGGATGCTGAAGAGGTTGAGAGGCTCGTGACAGAGGAAGACGCACAGAGCGACTGCAGGAGAATCATGCATGACCTACCTATGGTTCTTCTTCTTCTCTATTCTACCTTTCTGTTCCGAAGATCATCTGTATCAGATTTGTAAGCTATCATTGAGAATGCCATGTAATCATGTGTTTGGCCAAGAGATTAATACAATGAAAGGTTGTTGTCTCAATACGATGTTTATGTGCCTGTAATGTGTTTATGTTGGTTTAAAATTTTATTTGCAAATGTCTGAATGCTTATTAAGTGATCTTGCATATATAACTCTGTATATGTAATCGATGCACTGTCCTTCATGAGTTGCAAATTTGTTCCTTGCCATTGATCTTATCCCCTTCTGCATGTGGTTGCGGCACGCCTCAGGTGAGACTCACTGCTCTCCGGAGCAGGGTGAAAATGCCGGCGTGTTCCTAGACTACATCGGACCCCTTTGTTGGCCACAACTCTTGAACCTGGGTCTTGTCCGCGAGACCTGACTTCTCGCCAACAAATGGTTCCGTTGCGGCTGGGACCTGCATGTTCTGAGGGGACCTATATCATGGTATCAAGGATTTTTGAAGGAGAGATACGGCGATGGTGGGATGATCATCTTGACCATTTCATTGCTCAGCAAGCAGAGCTGACCAAGAAAAAGGAGGCGACGATCAAGGAGCTTTTTCTTTTCTCTGACTCAGCCAGTGATACGTACGAAATTTTCTGGGGAAGGTTCCCTACAGACCTTTACAATTGGTTGCGGAGGTTACGAGCGACGGTGCCCCAAGAAGGCTTGCGGAAGATAAACCGCAGGTGGGCGCACGAAGATCTGGTGGCACTGCATCGGGTGGACACTGAACTAACCCGCGCGGTGGATTTTTGGGTAAGGACCACGTTGGAAGGATACACTGTGGAGTTTGCTGCTGAGTGCTTCCAATCCTTCTCGAAAGCCGAGGCTGTTTTCCATTCAGGGCTAAGAGGGAAGCTGTTGAAGGAGATTCCGCTGTGGATCAAAGCTCTGATGGTGGATGAAGGGTTGATTGAATTCCACAAACCGAGTATGGAAGCGTAAACCTCCCGTACTGGGGGAAGGGTTGAGGGGACCGATGCTGTGTAGAATGTGAAAGTGGGGAGCGGGGAATGGATGTTGAGGCCGCATGCAAGTTGCGGGAGCGACGTGTGCATCGGCGGGCATAGATCGCCGATAGGTGGCGAAGAAGGGTAATGCGAGATTTGAAGAGAAGAGAGATCGAGAGGAAAAATCAGAAGGAGGCGCCTTAGACGACAGGAACTATGGGTTTGGATACCCGGGAAGAAGACGGGACAGTGGTGGAAGTACAGTGGGTGCATGGGAGCCCAGCGACGCGAGAAAGAGAGATTATGACTAGCGAAGATAACGGAAAGATGCATCCCGAAGAGAGTTCCGATGACGAATGGCACGACGTGATGCAGCGGATGTTTCAAGATCAGACGACACCTACCCCTCCAGGCAGCCCTACTTCCCACCTTCTGCATGGCCAGGATCCCGACCTTCCCCTGGTACTGTATCAACCTTTAAGTAATATTTTTATTCAGTTACAAGCATTGAGTCAGTCATACAATAGTTCATCAGCGTCAGTAACGACCGGTAACAGCAGCGTTACTAGTAGTGGTATTTTTCCTAGTGGGACCGTTATGCAACCAGGACTTGGAGGCTTTATCCTGGTCAATTCTCCGCAAGAACACATGGCTGGATCTTTCACCCGGTATCCAGAGTTTTCTGGCCGGGGCAATGATGATGTAGAGCAACACTGGTACCTGTGCGAAGCCATCTGGAGGGCTCTCCAGACGCCAGATGCAGGGAAGTTAATAGAATTCCAAACCACGCTCAGAGAGAGGGCTCTGCGATGGTTTATCAAGTGGTCTGAGGCTCATCCTAACCCCGTAATTGCGGACGTAAAGTGGGATTTTGTCCGCGAATTCAAGCTTCCCCAGACAGACCAGCAGGGCCCGTCAGAGCTGTGGGAAATTAAGCAGAAGGAAGGTGAGACCGCGTGGGAGTTGATGTGGCGATTCAAGGACGCGATAGGGAAACTTAGCTACCCGATCGATCCAAACCACCAGAGGGACTGGTTCATCAAGGCTCTGCTCCCCTTGACACGAACCCCTCTCACCCAGTAGAAGATTGACAATCTGCAGGACGCTTTGGAGCAGGCCATGAAGATTGAAGCCATGGCGGGCTACCCCCAGGAATATCGGGGGGGGGGATGGCCCCGCAAGATCCTTCTTTGATAGGGTTGCAACACCAGATTTCCAGCTTGACTGAAAAGCTCAAGGAGCTTTAGCCAGTGAGACCAGCGCGACCGAATGTTTGGTGTACTCATTGCCTGGTCGAGGGCCACATCGCAACCGAGTGTCCTCGGTTGCACGGCACAGGAGCGGGACCCTCGGTCACAGCAATCCAGGGGGGTCCACCGCCTGGTGGCGGCGTGGCGATGAACCCGGAAGGAGTCTACCAGCCGCAACAGACTTACGCGGGGTTCCCACCGCAACCGGGTTCCTCCACCACGGAGTACTGCGAGATTTGCCGGACGCTGGGGCATCCTCCTCGGATGTGCTCGATATTACAGAAGTACTCCACGGTTCCGAATAATGTGTACTGTGAATTTTGCGTTTCCACGACTCACAACACTGAGCAGTGCAAGGCGCTCGACGCACTTGCGGATTGACTGGACCGTCCCTCCTACAGGGTGAACGAGGCTCCAAGGGGACGAGGCGGCGGAATGCGGGGAGGCCGCACAGGCGGATGCGGTCTGGTAAAATGTTACAACTGTGACCAAGAGGGTCACGTGGCTCGAGAATGTCCCCTTCCGCGATGACCCTGGTGTTCCCAGTGCCGGGTAAATGCCCACGCTACAGAGGACTGTCCGGAGCTCATCAAGAAGTGGGAAGAACGGGCGAGGCAGAGGGGAGCGAATCTGATAAACTTAGAACCGCGAGGGAACGCAACCCCAGACATGCAGAACGTCGTGATCGTGACGAGGGGCGGAAATAAGACTGGAGAGGATGCCCACGGGAAGGAGCCCGCACGAGTGGTTCGGCCGGCATCCCCGAAGAAGTTGATCGGGCCCGAGGTCCAGAAGAAGTACTTCCAGGAGGCAGTTGAGGCGTTCACCCAGTTGCAGAACGAGGGAGGTTTGGAGGAGCCCATGCTGCCAAAATCTGGGGTGAAGAACACCGCAGGGACTGTGGTCGAGGATTGGCTCCGGCTATTCCTCAGGATCGTTGACAACGTTGCGCTGCGGCAGCAGCTCAAGCATGCTTTGGAAGGAGCACTGCAGGGGCGCATAGGACTTAGAGATCAGGCGGATGCTGGCCCTCGATACGTGCAGCGCGTGAAGCGGAACAAGAAACGAACAGGAAAATAATTCTGGCTTAACACGCAGGTCGCAGGGTTCCAAATCAGCGACACCATGTTGGACTTGGGGTCCGATGTCAACATTCTACCACGGAAGACATGGGAGGCTCTTGGAAGGCCACGGCTAGCCTATTCACCAATCCAACTCAGGTGGGCGAACCAGTATTGCATTTTTCCAATCGGCTGGCTCGAGGGTGTCGAGGTCGACGTTGCGGGGGTGAAGACATACATCGATTTTGAGGTTATTGATATCATGGGCGACAAGGATCCCTATCCTGCCTTACTCAGCATTGATTGGGCTTTTGAGAACTACGCCATCATCGACCTTAAAAAGGAGCTGATGATCTTTGAGGATGGGGAGGTACGGGTCACCCAGCCCCTCGACCCATATCAGGGCCCGTGATATACGGAAACGGTGGACAATCGGGAGGATGCTCAGACGATGGACCACCTTTATCAGATGACCGTAGGGAAGCGGGACGACTATATTAACCCGATCGCAACTGGCTCTGTCAGTTGGCGGAGTGTGCAGAGCTCGAAGCTTGGATCCAAACTCGCTTGGGAAGACTGGCAGCAAGGGGGTTACGAGACCACCACGCGGAGATGTGCTTCCATTGCTCAAGTCCGGTGGGTAGGGACTGAGATCCGTGGATATCCCACCTTGTCGAACATGCAAGCAGTCAATACTTTTATTACCAAGGTGGAAGACCTGGTCCCAGCTGAAAGCCGAATGCCTCTTTTGGATGTGGCCTTGCAATCCACGTCGGCCCGATGGTGGAAAAATCACCGCAACGCTCTGTTGCGATGGGAGTGCGTGGCGGATGCTCTGCGGGCACGCTTTAAAGAGGACGAAGGACCCTGCAGTACGCTTAAGTATCATGGAACTTCCGACCCGCGACACCATTTGCGGGCCTGCGAGGAACAGTGGCATAGCATCTGGTACCCTGAGGAGCTGTGGGTCCACAGGTTTATCCATTCCCTGGGCACAATTCCCCAGGCCTGGTACCTGGAGGAAGAGCAGAAACAGGGAACCCGCTCTTGGCAGGCAGTCTTGGACAAGTTCGTTCGGTGCTTTTCGTTCAAAGGGGAGATGACGCAGGAGTCTCAGGCCCTACAGGCAATCAAGGAGGTCTTGTTTTTCCGCCATCCCGAGCCTGACGGGGGCCCTTTGGTGTCACGACCTGAGGTCAGGCGCGAGTTGGTTTGCCACCGGATTGACGGCGATCCGGATGACGATAGTCTGGAGGACCTCAGGCATCTCTATTTTGACGAGCGGAGCATCTGTGAAGAGCCAACGACTGAAGGAGTCCATTTACAACCACTAAAGACGAAGAAGCTGAACATTGGAACGGACGATAAACCCAAGCTCGCAACGGTGGGAGACTACTGGGACGAGGAAACGACAAAAGAAATTTTCAGCCTCCTTCGGGAATATGAAGACTTATTCCCATCCTCAGTTGTGGACCTGAAGGGGATCAAGGGGGACCTAGGCGAAATGCGCATCGCGTTGAAACCGGGGGCCAGGCCGGTGAAGCACCGACCCTACCGGTTGAACCCACGTATCAAAGAGAAGGTCAAGATGGAGATCGAAAAGATGCTGGCTGCAGGTCTTATCTTCCCGGTAGAAGAAGAAGAATGGGTGAGTCCCATTGTCATCCAGAACAAGAAGGACAAAGCGGAGATCCACGTCTGCGTAGACTACCGGAGCCTGAACAATGCCTGCATCCACGATCCGTTTCCCACTCCTTTCAGCAATGAAGTTTTAGACCATGTTGCGGGAAACGAAGCTTATTCATTCACTGATGGGTTTTCAGGTTACCATCAGGTGCGCATCGCCAAGGAAGACAAAGCAAAGATGACATTCACCACTGAGTGGGGATCATTTGCATACCACGTTATGCCGTTTGGACTGAAGAACGCACCGGCTGTGTTTTCCTGGATTGTCATTGCTGCTTTCCGGGAGTACATTCACAAGTTCCTAGAGGTTTACATGGACGACTGGACCGTCTACAGCCTGTTGAAGAAACACGCTTCCCTATTGCGTATTATGTTTGACCGGTGTCGCCAGCTGCAAATTTCCTTGAACTTGAAGAAATGTATTTTTGCAGTTCCATTCGGCACACTCTTAGGCCACGTGGTGTGCAAGCAAGGGGTCTATGTCGATCCCGCCAAGGTCGCGGTCATCGTTACCATGGAAGCCCCCAAGACCGTGAAGCAGTTGCGGGCACTGCTCGGGCACACAGGATATTACAGGCGGTTTATTCGCAACTACGCAAAAATTACGGCCCCTTTGGAGAAACTGTTGCGGAAGTCAGAAGTGTTCCAGTGGACGGCGGAGTGCAGGAAGGCTCTTGACACCTTGAAGGAGAAGTTGGCGACGGCACCCATACTTGTTCATCCCGACTGGGATAAGCAGTTCCATGTGCATATTGATGCGTCCGGTATTGCACTCGGGGCTGTCTTGGCGCAACCTGGGGAGACGACAGTTGACCACCCCGTATACTTCGCCAGCCGTCGGTTATCGAATGTGGAGAAGAACTACACCACAACCGAGCGGGAGGCGTTGGCGATGGTGTACTCCCTCCAGAAGTTCCACCACTATCTTCTGGGCGGCAAATTCACATTCTTCACGGACCATTCTGCATTGAAGTATCTGGTGAATAAGCCTGTGTTGGAAGGACGGATCTGTCGCTGGCTTCTACTTTTCCAGGAATTCACGTTTGAGGTGATTTTCAAGCCCGACAGGTTAAATGCTGGTCCCGATCATTTATCCAGGTTGGAGACGGGAGAGAATGAAGGCTCGTTGGACGATCAGCTACCGGATGCTGACCTCTTCCGAGTCGAAGCAGTGCCAGATTACCTTGCTGACATTGCCACGTATCTGACCACGGGACAATGCCCTCAGGATTATACCCCACTTCAGAAACGCCACCTGGTTGTCCGGGCGGTCGACTACCAATTGATCGCGGGGCAGCTATACAAACTGGGCCTTGATGAGGTGTTGCGCAGATGCGTTCTTGACCACGAACGGGAAGCGGTGATGTGGGAATGTCACAGTGGTGTTGCAGGAGGGCATGTGGGTGCGAAACCCACCGCAAGGAAGGTGCTCCAAGCTAGCCTGTGGTGGCCGACGGTACATGCTGACTGTAAGGCCTATGTGAAGTGCTACGATGTTTGCCAGCGGACGGGAAGGCCTTCGCACCGGGATGAGCTTCCGCTACACCCCATGCATGTGTTGCGGCCGTTTGAACAGTGGGTTGTTGATTTCATAGGTCCCATCGCCTCGGTCGCCAGACATTCCAAGGCACGGTACATCATTACCGCCACGGATTACCTCACCCGGTGGGCTGAGGCAGCAGCGGTACGTGACTGCTCGGCAGAGACCGCTGCCCGGTTCATTTTTGAACACATCATCAGCCGGTTTGGCTGTCCACGGAGCTTAACCAGCGATCAGGGTACACATTTCATTAATGCCACGGTCAAATCACTATTGGACACATTTATGATTCAGCATCATAAAAACAGCCCATACCACCCGCAGGCCAATGGTACTGTGGAAGAATTCAACAAGATTCTCGAAAAGGGCTTGACCAAAATTTGCAATGCTCAGCGCGACGATTGGGACGAGCGTCTCCCAGCAGCATTGTGGGCCTACCAGACCACGGTGAAAAGTTTGACCAACCAGACCCCATTCCAGTTGGTGTATGGCCGGGAAGCTGTGATTCCTGCCGAGTTCACTGTACCCAGTCTTTTGATCGCAACGTCTCTTCAGTTCTCAGAAGAGGAATCACTTCGGGAACGCCTCCAGGAGCTACAGGAGCTGGACGAGGCTCGATTCCTGGTGGAATTCCACCAGAAGGTTCAGAAGGCCAGGAAGAAAGCGTGGCACGACCGCCACATCAAAACCAAAGCCTTCCAAGTTGGCGGCAAAGTTCTCTTATATGATAGCCGGTTCCAGAAGTTTCCAGGCAAGCTCCAGATGCACTGGTTGGGACCCTACTTTGTCATCGAGATCCACGACTCAGGAGCCGTTCGGTTGGCACAGTTGGACGGTACAGTTCTCCCTGGGTGGGTGAATGGCGCACACCTGAAACCCTACCAGGAGTAGGTACCTTTCACTTCTCATCAATAACTCTCGCAACCGAGAGAACCCGTAGAGTAGCTTAGTCGAATAACTCTCCCGCAACCGGGATGAGCATAGGAAGTCTTTTCCGTTCATAGGTAATCTGTCAAATAACCGGTTAGTTGCGGTTACATCACCGCAACCGACTGTGGTCGGGGTGGACTAGTCCAGCGTGTCACGGCGCCAGTCCAGCGTGTCATCCCTGTAGGATCCATCCCCGTGCCAGTGTCAGTCCAGGTCATTTCCGTCAGTCCTTTTGTCAGTCCGTAGGATCGCTCAGATTTGCATCATAAATTACCATAAGTAGACTGTAATCGTACCATAATCATTTACCATCACCCCCAGTTCCCTCAGCCGTCACATCCGCCCATCTCCCCATGACGCCGTCAGAAACTGTCAGATTACACACAGGCATGCAATTGATCGCACGATTATCGTAGGCAAGAAGGATAGCAAGAATTAATTGTCGTTATGGAGTCTCATCAACTTCGCTCGTGCCAGTGGATGACATAACTTGCATGGAGGCCAACAGCACGAGAATGACGGACCAGTTCAATTTGGAAATTGCAGCGACTCCAGAACAGTTGCAGCCTCAAAGCGCACCGCGCCCAGAAGGAAACTCTAGAGGAATTCTCCAAGTTTACCAGCGCCGCGCCAAGATGCTGAGGGCTCTCTTATCCGTTCCTGAACCAGTGTTGGACAGCCGAATCCACCGCATAGAGTCGCTGGTTGGCAAGTATGACAATGCAGCGATGATGGATGCCAACCTGTCCGACCCAGCTGAATTCCCCCACCTCCATTGGCAGACCTACATGGAGCATCATTACACACCAGACAACAGCTCCAACAGCCGAATGCGACAAGAATACAGGGGCCTCCAGCAGTCATCCTTGATGAATTTAAGGACTCTTCCAGTTTTTGGAACTACAGGACCGACCCTGCAATGCACCCGGTTCCTCCTCAGTCACATACAGAACGGGTCCCTGTGGCTCAATGAGGAAATCCCAATTCACGCCGAAGACATTCATCGGCTTACAGGGCTGTCTCAAAATGGTGCAGATGTCTCCGCTGCCGGCCAAACATCTTCTAAGCGCACCCAAAAGTCAGGTGACACAGACCTGTACACCAAGTATGGCACCCGCCGGGGGGGCAAAGGTGCCAAAATTGATTTGATCAATAAGCCAGAAATTCGGTTCGCTTGCTACCTCATTTCTAGCAAGACGATGCGGCACTATACTAAGGGAGAGTGCACCTTGGATACAATCTCCATTGTGGAGCACTGTATCCAGGGTGTCAGGCTGAATTGGTGTTCTTTCGTGCTAAAAGAACTCTTCGCGGCCTGCGAAGAGAACTACAAGCGCACCACCAGTTTCATTTACGGTTACTTGATTTTAGCTTTTTCCATGTGGAAATGGCACCTTCCTCCTGTCCGAATGCCGGCAGAGACTACCGCGAGCCAGCCTCTCGCGATGAAGTACACCCCGTGGCAGGTGTCCTTGGACCCCAGCACCAAACAGGTGAACGCGGAGGCGTTTCGGGCGTGGTACGGGTTAATGAGAGATGTGGTGGCTAACCAGCAACGGGTGCCCCGGCACCTGTTGGATGAGTATAGTGAGCAGGTATGGTTCGGGGTAAGCCACAGGCACACTTACCTCCGCCCAACTTGCGTGCCGGAAGCCACCTTCCACATGGCGCCCCTCAGATTCCAGTTGAATGATGATACCTTCCACCGCGAGGTCTCTGCATGGCCAGGGGTCACCAAGCACATCCGCGACGGGATCCCTCGATATAAATTTGAGCGGATGATGCCGGCGCAGCGGCCAGCTGAGACAGGCGCAGCGGGGTCCTCACAGGTTGTGGCAGGACCTCTGAAGGATGCAGCTGAGACCGCACAGGACCTGCCCGAATCACTAGTCCCCATCGTATAACACCTCAATGCCCAGGTACGACGACTTAACATGGTAACCCAAGTTGCTTCAAGTGGTGCCCCTTTGTTTCCCTCATTTTCTGAATTTCAGATCGGTCGGTCTCTTGCTCCCTCCCATACCGCCCCTCTCACTTCTCCCATCCCCACCAACCTATTCACCTCTACCACCCCTATCATCACACCGATGGGCGAAACGGGCCCAGAACCTGATCCATCAGACCCCCCTCCATCCAAGAGGGCCCGCATTGCTGTCACAGATCCAGTGGTGGATCTTACTGACGATGATCCACCATCCACTCCACTCGCAGCGACTTTGATTCCGGAGGAACCTCTGATCGATCCGTCAGAGTTCCTCAACATTCGCCTCCCCCATACCGCTTTCACCCGTCCACTGCCCCCTCCACCGTCTGTCCACCTGCCACCTCCTCCAATCCCTCCAACTCATCAGCCACTGTATCAGATCCTCTCATCCGAGAACTTTTCGGAGGAGACCACGGGGTGGAAGTCACCTCCAGTACTGAAGCCGTAGTACTGCCGGTTGACCCCGTGGCCACACCCCAAGATCCTGTCTCCACGATATCTACCCGACTGGCCACTGTTGGGGATGATTCGGCTGACCGTCCCCTAGACCAGACCACGCAGCAAGACCGGACGGAGTCTGATATGGCCACCTCAATGCAGCAGCAGACACCGGTCCATCCTCCTGAGACCTCAAACCGATCAGTGGCCAGTGGCCAACCTTCGCAGGAATGGATACCGGAGCAGGGCGCTCCCGGGACGACCAATGCAGAACCATGGGCTACAGGGCAGCTGTACCTACTCATTCAGCGGGCGGCCCTAAAGGCCGAACAGATTCATTCAGAGCTGCAGCAGCGATGTACCGAGCAGCACAACCAGATCACAGCGCTTACTGAACAACGTGATCAGCTGACCAGGGAGAAGACCTACCTACAGGAGCAGGTCACCATTACTGCTCAAGTGCTCTCCGGCCTATGGCCTGCTGCAAGGGCTCATCATGCCCCACTTCCTGACAATGTAGCGGAGGAAAGTGTAGCAGTCCAGGCTTATCACCTTCGGACTGTTTTCACTGGACTATGCAGGGAGAATCAGGAACTCCAAGAGGCATTAGCCACACGGCCTACCCTTCCCGATCCACAGATTGTCTACTCAGAACAGGTGGTTGCCAAGCAGACTCAGGCAGCTTGTATGAAGGCGACTCTTCATTCCACTGCGGGAGAGGCTTAAGCCCTCCTGCGAAGTCTGCAGGAGTGCTCACTCCCTCTCACTGTCAAGACGCAGCCTATCTCTGCCCAGATGCAACAAATTTCCCGTGAAATTCAGGAGACCGCGGACCCAGCACGGTTAGATCAGCTCTATGCCCAGGCGGACGAGCTTGAAATTCAAATGCAACATACTGAGGCCGACTCGGCAGCGGCCAAACAGGTCATTTGGGAGATTCGTCCGCCCATTCGAGCCAGTGCCGAATCCATACAACAGCTGGATGCCAAGGCCGAGACCCAGCTTGCCGCGATGTTCGGGGCTGTCCCGACGACTATAGAGGAGGAAGCCGCCACCAGGATCTCTGAAGAAGCAGACTTGCTCATGCAGGAATGGTAGCAAGCGGTGGCGGACTTCACCGGGCTTAGAGATACAGTGCTCCGCAGGGTCCCGGAGTTGGGGCCCTTGTTTGAACAACCGCATGGCAGAGCACAGCAGGAAAGGGCACGGGACAAAGGCACAGCAGAACAGGGCATGGGAGCTAGTGGGGCAATGGAAGTGGAGACTGTTATTTGTGATTGACTCGGGGACGAGTCAAGGAATTGTGGTCGGGGCCTGTTGGGGCCCTTGTTTTTGATTAGTTTTTGAAATCTTGGCTAAGACATTTTGAATTTTGACCTTTTTGAGTTGCTGCATGAATACACATGGCAACCGCGACCGCGCCGCAACTACCAGGAGTCGCGGAGATATCAAGGTGGCGTGGAAGCATGCGATAGCTGGAGATAGAACAGGGACAAGTACAGATGAAGGAAACACACAGCAGAAGACAGAAAGTGGAACACGCAAATAACAGGAGAGAAGCTGGGAGAAGCTGTTGTAAAGACACAGAGGAACTGACAGTCGCGAGAGCGGGTGAATAAATAACAGTCACCCGGCTGAAAAGAGAAGGATGTTGAAGAGGTTGAGAGGCTCGTGACAGAGGAAGACGCACAGAGCGACTGCAGGAGAATCATGCATGACCTCCCTATGGTTCTTCTTCTTCTCTATTCTACCTTTCTGTTCCGAAGATCATCTGTATCAGATTTGTAAGCTATCATTGAGAATGCCATGTAATCATGTGTTTGGCCAAGAGATTAATACAATGGAAGGTTGCTGTCTCAATATGATTTTTATGTGCCTGTACTGTGTTTATGCTGGTTTAAAATTTTATTTGCAAATGTCTGAGTGCTTATTAAGTGATCTTGCGTATATAACTCTGTATATGTAATCGATGCACTGTCCTTCATGAGTTGCGAATTTTTTCCTTGCCATTGATCTTATCCCCTTCTGCATGTGGTTGCGGCACGCCTCGGGTGAGACTCACTGCTCTCCGGAGCAGGGTGAAAATGCCGGCGTGTTCCTAGACTACATCGGACCTTCCATTTCCTTTAGTTGATCTATCAACTGGATGATTAAATTCATCATCTCATCCTTTTTATTATTTATCTCCAAAACCTCCTTGGTTTCTGGATGCTCAGTAGTTGGTAGTTTTAATTGTTTCTTCAGTGCAGCTAGTCTGCATTTTTATTCTTTATAAGTTCTTCTACTTCTTTGATGTCTTTTGGATTATAACTAGTTTCAATTACAAAATACTCTAGTGACTTTATCCTGTTGTATTTTTCTTTTGATAAGGCTCTCTCTAGTTTTAACTGTGACTTTATATTTTCTAGAGAGCTTTGCAACTTCTGGACAGTTAGAGCTTTATGTGTCATGGTTGAATATATCATCCCTCCTACCTGCTTGTGGAATTCAATTTGTTCAATTGGATGCATGTCCTTGGCAGGAACTTCAAAGCTTGTATTTTTATAGTCTTCTGAAGTTTTGGGGGCCTTTACCTTCGGTTGTAGGAATTTCATCAACATTGTCTTCCTAAGGTCAAAAACTGAAAGAAACATGTTTTGATCATTGGGAGTTTGTTTCTAGTATTGTGCATATGTAACAGCCTTCAGTGCTTCATTTTTTATTTTAATCTCTTTATATTTATGCATGATATCTTTTTCTTTTTCAACTGGATTTCTAGATGATGAAATCTCTGCACTATTTTGATTTCAAATGATTTTTTCACTGGAAGTTGATGGCCGATTTGTTTCTTCTAAATGTGTTGTGGGTGCATCATCCCTGATGACAATATCTGTTTTTGTTTCAATTGTCTCTTCCTGCTCTATTACTGGATTTAGCTTTGTTTTATTTCTGTACATAAGCTTTAATTTACTATTAGATGTGGTTTCTGGTGAATAAGAGCCTTCTTCTCTAGCTCTTTTTGAATTTCTATCCTGTGGGGCTAGAGTAAGTAGGATGGAACTAGTATCAAGTTGCTTCTCCACTTCTTGTAAAGTGTTTTCCAACCACTCTGACTGGTTGGAATATTTCTCAATATTAGGCTTAGATTCATGGATGAAAGGGGTGAGTTTAAAATTAATTCTTAATATTTTTATGACACCCAAGGGGTCATATGACCATTTGAAACTGCTGCTAAAATTTAAGTCTTGTAAGCATCTTTCTTCTTCCTTTCCAGCATTCCTACAGTTGAATATAAAAGGCCCTAGTTGGTTTTTTATCTTGAAATGAGTTTTCTTTTTGGATAAAAGGAAATTTGCCTCATCAAAATTTAAGATTTTCCGTATGTACTCTAAAGAAAATATCCTCATTGGGAGGTATTTGGGAAGCTTGTAAGGGACTAACTGGCTTCCATACACTCTAATCTCTATGTGATTCTGTTATAAATACCAGTTTCCTGTCTTTATCTAATCAGATAACTAAATAAACTTTTTGATTTCATCACTGATTCTAAGCTGAGTGTTATTGCTAAGAAAATTAACCACTGGGTATACAAAAGAATCAATAAAGTCCTTGAAACTAAATTCATTGGAATCCTTTATGATCAAGGATGTCCAAAAGATTACAAACTGAGGATTACCCTCTGTGTCCTGTTTTTTTAAGTTAACTGCAAACCTATCTGACTAAAAGTATATGAACAAATGAAACAATACTGATGAGTATTTGAACACTCCTTCTTTTGGAATTTTGATCAGTTGATCATGCATGGTATCTACCAAGAATTGGGAAAAGTTGAAAACTATAGGTGGAGGCTAGCCTGGACAAAAAAATGGAGAGGAAACCAAGGATGGATTCATCTACATGCTCATTAGTGAAATATCCTAAAATACAGGACAACATGGTCACAATTTGTTTTGTTCTTTCTGGGAACATGGTAGCAGAGTATGGTGGGTTGTTTTTAGGAAATTGAGTTCATTCAAGGAGGAAAGTCTAAAATATTTGAGACCTTTTAGGGAAATCTAACTTTAGGTAAAGCTCAATGAGGGTCTCAATGGAGAAATTCACTCCCTCTAGTTTTGATTGAATGTGCAGCATTTAATTAATAGATTGAGCAGTGATAGTAAATAGGATTTCTTGTGCAGGGGTGACTATGGCTCTTTAATTTGGAAAATAGATGAGTTGGCATAGTCTGATGAGTTTAGGGAATTGGTAGGTCTGTGGAAATATGTATTTGGGCAGGTTAGAGTCCCACAGATGAATATCATCTACCTGATCAGAAAATTTTTCAAGGCTCCAGCAATGGAGCTCAAAAATATTCCTATCAGTCACAATGTTAATTATTTTGAAGTCTTTATCGGCAAAAGGAGTGTGGTCGACATCTAACAGTGGTGGTTATAGAAGGTTTACAGTTTGGACGCTTTGGGAAGCCATCAATTTGATTCTAATTATTAAATTAATAAGCTTATTTGATGGTGTCGGGTATTCATAATTACCTGGAATACCGAATATGTGGTTGTATAAGGTGTCCAAGTAGTAGTCGGGCTTCAATTCTAGTTGGAAATGGCTTTTGGTGTCTTTCGCAAATAAACATAAAATAGGAAATTAATGGAATAGGGTAGGGTTTTATTATTTTTGAACTTGATGGTTTATTTAATGGTGTGGGTGGTTTTTCGCACGTCGAAATATGGTTTAGTGGTTTAGTAATGGGGGGGTGCGATAGAATGTGGAAGCGCCGTGTGGCAAGGGAGCGAGGGAATGAAACCACCTGTTTCGCACCCCCCCTCTGTTTTAAACTTATAACATTGGGGAGTGCGAGAAGGTTCGGAGGCTGTTAGATATTATTGGTTGTGATCAGACGATTCACGAGTGTTGCGAAATCATTCAAATGAGGTGGTTTGGGAAATATATTAAGCGGAGGTTGTGAAATATATTAGGCGGGAGGCTAAATCAAAGTGGGTTGGGAATTATATTAAGACGGGGGGTTAAATGAAAAGTGGGACCAATTAATATTTAGCGCTTTAAACTATGAAAAAGTGGGTTTTTTTGTTTTATGAAAACATACAGTTAGTCAAGGGGAAAAGGGGGTTTTCAAAGGGGAAAAGGGTTTTTTAGGAAAAGGGGAAGGAGTTAGAAAATGTTTTTGAAAGGGGAAAGGGATTTTAGTAAGGGGAAAGGGTTAGAAAGATAATTATGATAAGCATAATGATGCTTCTATAATTTTTTTTTTTAAAGTATTCTACCTACCCTTTATTTATCCTAACATTTTGTCTTTCCTTTATTGGGTGCATTTGAGCTTGCTGACCCTTTATTTTCTTTTAATACGCAAAATAACTTATTTCTAACCTTATATCTTCCAATGGCTCAGATTAAACTTTTGAGCTCATTTTTATTCTCTACATAACTACTAATATGCCAAGATTAAATGGTTTGGTCAGATCTTTATTCACTAACTATCATGACAAAAAATTTAAAAGGCATGAATAATCAAAATTAGATTACATGGTTATCATGAATTGTGGCATTTTGGACAAGCTGCACACAATTTTATTTGTATAAATTAAACTAAGAGTAGTGGCATTTGAATGTGCAACACTTTCAGAATTTATTTTTGTTTCTTTTTACGGGGTTGATATTTTATATCTTTTTTTTATCTTTATTTCTTTTTGTCCTTTGATTATTCTTTTAGGGCATACCCTCTTTTCATTTTTTAATATGGAAAACATTTGTAGAAATGCAAAGGTATGTACAATATTACAAGACTAAACATATCCAATTCAAAATTATGATCCCTATTATTATTGGACCCTAATATACCCAACACTAAAAATTCCACTTGATGAACTCTTTCGATCTGGTGGACTTCTGACCCAATCTGCATCTATGAAGCCACACATCTTCACTCCCTCTATCCATTTGTACCATAGTCCAAACTGGGTAGTGCCTCTAAGGTACCATAGAACATGCTTAGCTTACTTCCAAAATAATTTAGTTGTCCTAACCATCACTTGGATCAGCTGGTTGATTGCATAGCAGATATCTAGTTGTGTGTTCACAATATAAATCAATGAACCCAATAACTATCGATAAATGTTAGCATCCACTTCCTCACCTAAAGTGGCTTGAGTCTGCATACATGAGACTCTCGATCAAAAGTTTCAAAGCATTCTTGTTACTTGATTCACACCTCCTCATTAGGGGAATTTTGCGGTCTAAAATGGGCCTCCTAAGAAAAATGTACAAAAAAAATAAACTTTATAAGAACCAATAGGATTCAAGATGATGATGTCAACCATGGGGGATGATTCACCATTTTTAAAGTAAAATGGGTAAAAGATTAAAAAATAATAAATAATAAAACTAGTTTTTTAACTTGTATTTTCAACTTATCTCCCAAAGGTTTTACTCAAATTTCGAGCAGAAATACTCGTTGGATGCAAAATTTAATTCCTCATCCAAGGAGTACCCATGTTTCATACTTTCGATGGCCCCTGCTACACGAAAAATGAGAAATACATAAATAAAAAAAACGTGATTACAATCACGTTTTTCATGTATTTCTAATTTTTGTGTAGCAGGACCCATCGAAAGTATGCAACATGGGTACTCCTTGGATGAGGAATTAAATTTTGCATCTAACGAGTACTCCCGTTCGAAATTTAAGGAAAAACATTGGGAGATAAGTTGAAAATATTAGTTTAAAAAATAGTTTTTTCTTTTTTCCCTCTAAAATTTGACGATGTCATCAAATCTTATTTTATTATTTCCACTATTATTTTATAATTTTCTTAGGAGGCCCATTTTAGACCTCAAAATTCCCCTAATTCCTCAATAACTCCATTAAGGAATGTTTTTTTTACATCGATCTAGTGGATCTTCCACCCCATCTACAGAAGAGTGCAAGAATTGATCTAATGGATGAGTACCTTGCTATAGGAGCAAAGATATCCTCGTAGTCAATTCCTTCAACTTGAGAGTACCCCTTGGCCACAAATATGGCTTTATACTATTCTATGCTTCTATCTTCTTCCTTCTTTACCTTGAATATCCATCGCAAACCCACAACTAATTTATCTGCTAGTCTTGGGACCACTTCCAAACACTGTTCTTTACAATGGATTTGTATTGCTCCACCATTGCATCAACTCATATAGGTTTCTCTATTGCTTCCTCAAAACAGGATGCCTCATTTTCTACAAGCTCAGTCATTAAATTTTTGTAGCTAGTGTACCGATCTAGTGACCTTCTCTTCCTGCGCAAATTTGAAGAAGCACCCACATTCTCCTTAGCATCCTACACAAGTATCTCAGCTTCCCTAGTCCTTTTCCTGCCTTCTCTGGATGGTTTTTCTTGAGTGGTTTTCTCCACTCTCTAATCCTCAATTTTTGGCTACTCCACAACTTCTTGAGGCTTCTACTTTAGAATTAAAATCTCCTCTTTTGGTGTGATTTGTTATCACTCCCCCCATTTATGTAGAAAATCTCTAACACAACTCTGGTACCATGTAGAAATTACACCAATGGATTCAATCCAATCATGCAATATACTAAAACAAGATATTGAATTCTTCTACAATATTTTTGGAATATAACTCATGATCGCTCAATCACATGCAAGTAAGAGAAAGAATTAAATCAATCGCACAATACAAGATTTTCCTGGGGAAAGAAACTACTCAAAACCCTTTCATCTTTATTGTATAATAAACCAAGGAATCATGAAACAATACATTGCATGTGTGCTCACAAGAACCTCATATACTCTACCAATTGTATCACGCGGATCTAGGAACAATTGGACCAATACATAGCCAATTTCCTTCCCACCTTCAGCCTACCTTGCTCACGCGATCCCTAGGTAAAATAATTCCTATTAAATAGGAATTCCAACCTTCTTGAACTGCACAATCCATCATGGGCATCTTTTGGCTTTGTAATTACGCTCAGGAAATTCGTTAATAATACAACTAATAGTTTATGTACCTTTAACCTCTGTCTCAATTGGGTCGTCATCAGAATTGACATGCATGCAGCTATTAATAGTGAATCATCATTTACTTGGTAGATCACTACTTGTGAATTAAATATATTTTAATTCACTTGATCTTCCACTAGATCATCAATCAGTTAGAACTAGTTAAACTAATTTTAACTCAATTAATTTGAGTTAACTTATTGCACACACACCACACCAGTTCTACAACTACAACTAGACCCTGTAAATAATAGAATCACTCTATATGCCTACTCTTTGACCCTCAACTCGAAATTCTTGAGCTAACTAAGTTTATCATACTTATTTAACTATCAAAAGTTTTTACGACATAATATTACAATTTATTTTCCAATTTATTTAAAAATTGGTTGCCCACATTAGCACTAATGTGTCACTAAATTCCTCACTCATGTGTGACCTGGAATCCCACACTCATATGTGGTGCATTTTATTTTTGAATTTAAATGCTCCCTCTCAACAAGAAAGGGATTATCTACTACCCTTATCCTGCCTCTGTGGTATTCTAATTTTCTCTTCGCAAGCACCTTCATCAAGATATCTACATCACGATCCTCCATGGGAATGTACTGCAACAAAATAATGCACCTCTAAACACAATCTCTGAGATGGTGGTATCAGATGTCAATATTCATGAACCTGTCATGGAATACCAGATTAACCGAGAGTTTTATGAAACTCTGGTTATCACAATGTATCATTGTTGGATCCATACGATGACCAAACAAACCAACACGTATCTTCCTCATCCATATAGCCTCACATGTAGCCTGACTAGCTACCATGTAATCTTCCTTGGTTGAACTGAGTGCAACTGATCTCAGCTTCCTGTTGTACCAAGAAACTGTTGATGATCCTATGCTGAAGATTCTGCCTGATGTGCTCTTCATGTATGATGGACTACCTACCCAATCTGCATCGGTGAAGCCTTGAAGATTCACTCCCTCTGTCTGTCTGTACCATAATCCATACTCTGTAGTTCCCCTGAGATATCTCAACACATGCTTCCCCACCTTCCAAAAGAGCTTTTTAGGCTTAACCATAGCTTGAATAAGTTGGTTAAATTCATAGCATATGTATGGTCATGTGTTGACCAAGTACATAAGTGAACCCACAAGCTTCCTGTAAACAGTAGCATCCTCCTTCCTCCAATTTCCTGCAAGAGGTGTCACCATGGGTTTGTTGCCCTCCATGTGGAACTTTCTCAGAATCTCCTTGGCATACTTGCCTTGAGATAAAAATATCTCACCATCTCTTTGCTATATTTCCAAGCCAAGGAAATAATGAAATAGCCCCATGTCCTTCATCTCAAACTCTCTTGCAAGATCCTCTTTGAAAGAAGTTATGAGCTGCTCATCACCTGTCAATATAGGATCATCAACATAAAGTACAATAATCAAAATCTTACCATCAACCAAAATATGATATAGGTTTGCATCCGCTTCACTCTTTGTGAAGCCCAACCCAGTGAAATAGTTTTTGATCCTGGTGTACCCAGCACGAGGTGCTTGCTTCAACCCATACAATGCTCTATTGAGTCTGCACACATGCAACTCCCTGTCAAAGGTCTCGAAACCTAATGGCTTATCATTGTACACTTCTTCCTCAATAAATCCATTGAGAAAGGTTGTCTTTAAATCCATATGATCTATCTACCACCCCATCTGCATTGAAAGTGCAAGGATAGAACTAATCGATGAGTACCTTGAAACTGGTGCAAAAGTCTCCTCATAGTCAATCCTATTTACCTGTGAGAATCCTTAGGCAAAAAATCTAGCCTTGTATTTCTTCACACTCCCATCTGGTGATTGCTTCACCAAGTAGATCCACCTGGATCCAATCACTAACTTCCCCACTAGTCTTGGGACCACTTCCCATGCGTTGTTTCTGATAATGGAGTCATACTCCTCAACCATGGCATCAACCCATGTTGGTTGTTGCACTGCTTCCTCAAAAGAGGATGGTTCTATCATAATACACTCACTCATAAGAGCCATGTATCCAGTGTACATGTCTGGGGACCTTCTTTTAATGCACTATGATGTAGGTGCATCTACATGCTCTGTCGCATCTAGCATCAATCTGTCAGCCTCTCTGGTGTGCTTCCTACCGTTTCTAGTGGATGGATTTGCATGAGTAGTTTTTGCCACTCCATGATCCTCTAATTGTGGTTGCTCCACATCCTGAGGTTCATCATTTGGAACTAAGAGTTCCTCATCTGCATGAAATTCAAGCTCCCTCTCAATGGACAATCGCATGGATTTCTCCACGTCAAATTTAACATCTCTCCTGACAACTGTCATCATGTTAGCCGTAAAATACACCCGATAGTTGTGGGGAGTATCAGTGTACCCCACAAATATCCCAACCTCTATTGTTGGTTCTAGCTTCTTCCTGGCATCTTTGGTCACATGGAAATAGACAGATGAGACAAAAATTTTAAAATATGAAACATTTGGTTTCTTACCTGAAAAATCCTCATCTCGTGTACTCATGCCAAGTATCTGATGAGGAATACGGTTCTGCAAAAATACTGTTGTGTTGCATGCCTCTGCCCACAGATGCAATGGTAGGCCCTGATCATATAACATAACTCGAGTTGCTCCCACAATTGTTTTGTTATTTCTTTCTTCTACCCCATTCTATTGTGGGTTATGAGGTGCAATCAATTCTCTCTGAATTCCTTCTTTGGCGCAGAATTTCTTGAATTCATTAGAGATATACTCACCACCATTTTCGCTCCTTAGAGCCTTCACCTTCTTCCATGTATCTTTCTCTACCAGTTCTTTGAACTCACAAAACTTGGAGAACGTTTAATCTTTCTTCTACAGAAATAATATCCAACACTTTCTAGAACAATCATCAACAAAAATCACATAATACCTATGCTTTTTTGTGGAAGGTGTAGAGAATGGTCCACACATGTATGAGTTATCTCTTTCAAGGATTGTCGCTACTCAGTGCTCCTTCTCATCAAAAGTAGCTTTAGTATACTTCCCCATGGTACATCCCTTGCATGTGTCTATCTGTGCAAGAGTACCCTATGGAAGACCTGTAGAAATCTATTGCATGATCCTCAAATCATTTTGTTGTAGATGGCCCAATCTCCTATGACATAACTCACATGTATCCCAGCTCACCACCTTCCATTCTTTACTGCTCAATATTGCACAACCATCTACATCAAGTTTGTATAGGTTCTTCACATGAACCCCAATATTATTTACCTGTCCTATGGATTTTTGATGAAGGAACGCCTTTCCTTCACTGAAAACCACATCATATCCAAGATCCCCCAACATAGCAACTGAAACTAAATTATTTTTCCATCATGTTACATGCATGAAATATTTTAATATAAAAGGTTTACTTGAATGTCTCTGGAAAGTAACTGTACCAATCCCAGTAGTGCCATACCTCCCATCATCACCCATCTCTATGTGCATCTGAATATCCTTCTCCTCCAAGCTACTAAAGAGTTCTTTGTTTCCCTTCATGTGGAAATATGCTCCACTATCCGAGTACCACATAGATCCCATCATAGTTGATGACATGCATGCAATGAGAGAGAAGCCCAACTCAAAATTTGAGGCTAAAGCTTCACCTGTTGCATCTCCCAAAGCCTTCTTGTTGTTCTTCCTCTTTTTTGGAAAATTTGTGGCATAATTTCCATGATCATGACAGTGAAAACATTTCACCTTTGACATGTCATGCTTCTTGCCTTCTTTTTCAATCTCAAATTTGGAATAGGAATTCTTCCCCTTCCCATTATTTGCCTTGCCAGCCAAGGCAAAATTTTACTCATCATTAGTCTTGGATGAGGATCCATCCCTGGTATTCCGCTGAAACTCTTCTTGTACCAAATCTAACCATAGTCGCTCCCAATCTGGTAACTTATCCCTCCTATTCATAAAGTCCCGATAACTATGCCAGGTATTAGGAAGGCCTATAAGTGTTAGGCTCACCAAGTCATCATCAGCTATAGTAATCCCAACACTTCCAAGATAATCTATGCATTGAGTTAACTTGTTCAAGTATTTCTGGATTGTGTCGCCCTTCTCCATTTTGATTTTCCTGAGCTTCTCCTTGAGTGGCAATTTTATGTTGTCACTGATGCTTTGAAATAGATTTGCTAAGGCCTTCCACATAGCATATGGAGTTTCCTTTCCATGGATACTCGAGACAATATGATCTTGAACTCCCTATAATAAGATCATCCTCACCTTTTCTACCTTCTTCTTCCATGCATCAAGAAGTTGGGCATCTGTTGTTGCGGGCTCGGGAATATCATTATATATAAATTCCTTCAACCCATTGTCGTCCAACACTGCCTCCATCCTGTCCTTCCATGCAATATAATTTGAAATTCCCTTGAGTTCACATTCCAGCCTCATCACCATTGAAAGACATCTTGATCTACTTCTAGCTCCAAAGAAAGTATCTGCAAATTTGAATATTTTTCAACACAAACTAAATTTCTTCTCCACTATTGTGATTCTTGGCACTTTCATACCATGTAGAAAATATATAACACGTCTCTAATATCATGTAGAAATTACATCAATGGATTCAAGCCAATCATGCAATGTGCTAAAACAAGATATTGACTCCTTCTACAATATTTGCATAATATAAATCACGATCCTTCAATCACATGCAAGTAAGAGAAAGAAGTAAATAAATCACAAAACACAAGATTTTCCTTGGGAAAGAAACTGATCAAAACCCCTCCATATTTGTTGTATAATCAACCAAGGAATAATGAAACAATACAATGCATGTGTGCTCACAAGAACCTCATACACTCTACCAATTGTCTCACACTGATCTGGGAACAATTGGACTAATACATAGCCAATTTTCTGCCCACCTTCCGCCTTCCTTGCTCACACAATCCCTAGGAAAAATAATTCCTATTAAATAGGAATTCCAACCTTCCTTGACTGTGAAATCCATCATGGGCATCATGTGGATTTATAATTGTGCTTTAGAAATTTTCTTATAATACAACTGATATTTTACTTACCTTTAACCTCTCTCTCAACTAGGTCGTCATCAGAATTGACATGCATGAAGCTATTAATAGTGAATCATCAGTTACTTGGTAGATCACTACTTGTGAATTAAATCTATTTTAATTCACTTGATCTTCCACTAGCTCATCAATCATTTAGAACTATTTAAACTGATTTTAACTCAATTAATTGTAGTTAACTAATTTCACTCACTGTTATGTGGAATTATGGATGACGGATAAAACACATTCCCTAAATGTGGTGTTATGCATTTATAACAATAGATCAAAGACTTTGCAGATACTTTTCCTAATAGTAAATAGACACACAGAAAGATGGAGAAACTTACTTAGAGTCCAAGCGCTTCCTATTCTCGTTCTATCACTCTTGTTGTAGCTTCCAATCCAAGCTTGATCGCCAGACTAGTTCCTGCAAGTATAAACACTAAACATCAAAGAGATTGCAATATACAAATGGCTATTCACTTTAATTAGTCAAATCAATGAAACATGAAACATATACATCAGATAAGAATCCATAATATGAAAGACATAAACTTATACATATACATATGTGGGAAAGTAAGCAACAATCTTTATTAATGGATAGAAGGGGAGGTTACAACCAGCGATTGATTTGATGTCACCAACTCCAGCATCATCCCAGCCTCATCACAATGAACATCTCTCCAACAGCATGTCACTCAAATCAAACATTCAATTGATATTCCAACAACATTTCTCTACCAAATTTCTTCCTTCTCAAGAACTAGAATTTGTGCTCAATTTATAGATGAGCTGAAGGTAGTTTCACAATCAATGGCTTTCTAATAATAGGCAAGGCCTGTTCCCAAGCTCAGAGGTGTTGAATGGACACACGGATTCGAATTTTGACTCATATGCACCCTTCTAGAAGGCACTGGCCATGTGGAGATTCCGAAACAATGAGAATTTTGCTCCCAATTGACCAAATCACCCTTGAGTGTTGGGAAGTGCTTTGTAGAGCACCCTGGAATGGAGGTGACTGCATATGAAAAGAAATTAGTCCCTTGAGAGACTGCGTTGGTGAGCTCATAGGTGATATAACATGTACATCAAATCTTGGAAACCTTGCAATGGAAGTCATGGATTATTTGTTCTTGTTCTTTGACTTAAGGCATGTAGCAACTGAAATGATAGGGGATGATAGACCCTATTCATTGGTTCTGGGGATGATTTTCAGTTTAACCAGGTCATTGGGAACGGTGCCCAAATTGACCTAAAACAATTTCCCCCTAAAGCATGAAGTCAGAATAATAATAACAATATTTTTTGAATGAGATGCTTTACATTGTGATGGGCTCGATCTGAAGCAGAGTAGCGACCTACATCAATCTTATAATACATTACATCATGATATATCCTCTTGATCACGAATTTCTAAGGGAAGGAATTCCCATGCTCAGCACATAAACTATCTAATAACATGTACATAGTGCAGAAAGTCATCTACATTGGAATGTTGCCCAATACAGACATACCTACAGATATAGGCCCATGTTTGAATGATGATCTGTATGCAAGCTCATCATAAATATGATGTGTACAAAAATCCTGAAATCGCAGCCCAGATGGCTGAAACTAGATCTAGGGTCTTCTTATCTTGTTCACTCGATCATTCAGGTACAAGTATAGCCATGAAAATATATGATTTGTAGTCAAACATGGTAATACATCATTTGATTACCAGCCAATGATGTGAGTTGTTAACAAATGTGAGAGAACCACCATTAATATTAATGATCCTCGAGGTACTACGGTACATTTCATAAGGCATGAATAGATAATTTGATGTTGAATGCCAAAAAAAATCTTTCGGTCAAAAGTCCGGAAGTGAGGATCTTGTCGATGCTATAATAAGCCTCATGGCACTAGAATATGATATTTCTAAGTGAACTTCCTAGATGATGATTTGACGTTGACAGGAATTCAATTTATTGTGAAATGCGAGTTATTGATTTTGGAGACAAAGTATGAATTGATATAGCAATGTTCAAGGATGACTGTCATGAGAATGAAGGTTTATGAGTATTTCAGAAGGAAGAGTATTCACTGGATGACTTATCTTGAACATATCGGCGACACTGAGATGAGTTGGAAGCATTGACCTAAAACCAAAGTAAAGGTATGAATGAACCGTCAAGAATATTACCCAACCCAAACAGTCACTGTGATGGAGTGAAGTGTCATGTTCAAGAGCAACCTGTTACCGTAAAAAGTTATGTGCACTTTCCCAAATTTTCTCCAGTCATTTGTCGACCAGTACCTTTTTATTTTTTAACAAGCTTGAGGAGGATAACGTATGCTTGATCTATAATTCAACCCTTCGGGCGAATAATGTATTGATATTTAATAATTTAATGAGTCTAGCAATGAATGAAACTCGATTCTTCTCATGATCAACAAGCCCGTCGCTATTTTATGTTTTAACGAGCCTAATGACAGTGACATCTCGGTCATTTTTCGTATTTAGAGAGATTGAAAAAGAGGACGAAAGAAAACTCCATAAGTACTTTTTCGTAAAGTTGTCACTCAGATCCGAAAAAGTGTAAAATAATATCTAAGAGAACCTCCTAACCATGTTCAACTAAGGCATTCCTTTTTCGTAAATAATCTATCTCAGTCCGGAAAAGAGTTGAACTTCTACTGAGTAGATATCAATTCATTTACTTTTACGAGCTCAAAAAGACAAGTGCTCGGAAGTATGTTCACATTATCGGAGTCTGAAAAGAGCTAAAAGAAGAATCCAAGGGTTCCTTTTTCACTATTATCGAAGCTCAAAAAAGAGATAAAAGTGCACTTCAAGTCCTTTTTCATTTTAACAAATATTGAAAAAATAAGGATAAAAGTTTGCTTTGTGGTCAAATCATTCTTGAAATAAATATGCACGATTACTTTGTTCATCAATTGTAAAACCTATTCTTAACAATGTCAAATGGATTAAAAATACATGTTTCATGATAAAAAATAGAATAAAACCATAGTCACAGCAATAAATATGATTTGCGAATAATCAAATGACTAATAAAAAGAGTTTTACTATTCATTTTTACCATTTGAAAGTTACCTTTTGCATTTTGGAGTTCTGAACTTGTTTTTGCCCCCAAACTTTAGTGGTTGATTGCAATCGATTCTGTGGATGGTTTCATCTTCATTTCATCCAAGTTGGTGCCAATAACCCTCTCTTTCTTTCAGTAGTCCATTCATTTCTTTTCATTGAAAATTTTTATGGATTTGGGCCCCTTAGGGTAAATTATTTTTCCAAATAGGGAAACACACCCTTGAGCATCGAAAACTGCGTTGTGGAGCACCTAAATTGAAGCCTAGGTGCATATGAAATGCATTTTCCCTTTTTCAAGACTACGTTGGGCGCAATTCACATTTTTTATTCTTACAATGTACCCAAAATTTTCCTAATATTTTGCACGAAAAAGGAGTCTAATGGGTCTTATGGTTATGTTTCACGATTCCATTAGACTAGAATGATGATTAATTGGAGAGAAAGAGAGCATGAAGGAAAAAATATGGCTACCCTAAATGATCCGGGTACAGTAAGAACCCTAAGAGATTGTGTGTTGTTAAATTACTTCCGCTTGTCAGGGATGAGGCAACGAATAGAACTCCTAGAGTTCCTAGTTGGTGCATGGGATCTAGTTATTGAGTAATTTCACATTAGGAAAAAAGTGGTTCCTATTACAATGGAGGATGTATACTTTCTTATAGGCTTTTCGAGGAGAGGCTTGCCTACTTCCCTCTCAGGGTCTGCTCTTGGAGGAGAGACTTTGAGAGATTATGTTTTGCAATATTACTATTCAAGGGTAGAGCCAAGCAAGGATGGGAAAATAAACATTCGTGACGTTCGAGATTTTCCTTTGAGAACCATTCTTTTCACGATCGCAAAACTTATCGGCACCGTTACACTACATGTAGAGAATAGATCATATATGCAATATGCGCTAGATTACATGGAGAAAATGGCCTTCAACTGGTCTGAAGTTGTACTTTCTTAGATAAAAGAACAACTGAACAAGGAAAAGGGAGGAAGGAAGAAAAACTTCGGTTATGGTTCAATCCTCATTTCATTTTCCTTAGAGCAGATTACACTGATGCAGCCTCAGCATGTTACACTGGGTGCATCTAACCCTAGAGATCCGAGGATGGAAAGATGGGTAGAACTAATGGGTAGGCATGCAGGCAAATCGTCCATTGTGTTCTCGACTATGTTCTTCACCTAGTTCAGGAAACATGTTGTTGCCATCGATGAGTATGCATACAAAGGCATCGATTTCTGAGGAGATCCATACTTAGCTTTACCAGAAGGCGCTCAGTGGGGTGCAATAGGTAAGAATGTTTTGACCATGCTTTTGATTTTTCTAAGGTTTATACAATTTTTTTGTATTTTGATGTTTTCAAAAGACTAAACTAAAGTTTTAATGTAATGCAGATTTTGGTCGAGTTCAACTAGTGGAGGAACCAGAGCATGGAGCGGATGAGCCAGTAGAGAGG